>JAJEOU010000501.1:0-67255 GCA_021534815.1 Acrocephalus arundinaceus
AAGAGGGAGAGATGGGGGCATTGGGGGGGACATGGGAATTAGGGGAGGACATTGGGGACATTGGGGACATTGGGGACATTGGGGGACATTGGGGACAGCCAGGGGACATTGGGGGACATTGGGGCATACATTGGGGGCGGGACATTGGGGACATTGGCATGGGGACATTGGGGGACATTGGGGGGACATTGGGGACATTGGGGACATTGGAGGGGACATTTTGGGGACGCAGGGACATTGGGGGACATTGGGGCATTGGGGGACATTGGGGACAGCCAGGGGACATTGAGGGACATGGGACATTGGGGGGACATTGGGGGACATTGGGGGACATTGGGGGGACATTGGGGACAATTGGGGACATTGGGGGACATTGGGAGGGGACATTGGGGACACGGGGACATTGGGGGACATTGGGGACATTGGGGGACATTGGGGGGACATTGGCAGGGGACATTGGGGGACATTGGGGGACATTGGGGACATTGGGGGACATTGGGACATTGGGGACATTGGACAGGGGACATTGGGGGACATTGGGGGGACATTGGGGGACATTGGGGGACATTGGGGGACATTGGGGACATTGGGGGGACATTGGGGACATTGGGGGACATTGGGGAGGGGACATTGGGGGGACATTGGGGGACATTGGGGACATTGGGGACATTGGGGGACATTGGGGACATTGGGGGGACATTTGGGGACATTGGGGACATTGGGGGACATTGGGACATTGGGGAACATTGGGGACATTGGGGGACAGGGGACATTGGGGGACATTGGGGGGACATTGGGGGACATTGGGACATGGGGACATTGGGGGGACATGGGGCACATTGGGGACATTGGGGCATGGGGGACATTGGGACTTGGGGACATTGGGGACATTGGGGGACATGGGGGCATGGGGGACATTTGGGGAGACATTGGGGGACATTGGGACATTGGGGGGGACATTGGGGACATTTTGGGGACATTGGGGACATTGGGGACATTGGGGGGACATTGGGGGGACTTGGGGACATTGGAGGGGACATTGGGGGGGGGGGACATTGGGGACATGGGGGGGACATGGGGAACATTGGGGACATTGGGGACATTGGGGGGATGGGGGACATTGGGGGGCATTGGGGGACATTGGGGGACATTGGGGGACATTGGGGGACATGGGGGACATTGGGGACATTGGGGACAGCCAGGGGACATGGGGACTTGGGGGACATTGGGGGGACATTGGGGACATTGGGGGGACATTGGGGACATTGGGGACATTGGGGGGACATTGGGGGCATTGGGGACATTGGGGACGTTGGGGACATTGGGGACACGGAGAGGACAAACGTGGGGAGAAAAAAATCCTCCACCAAATCCCCCCCCAAAATCCCTTAAATCAACCCCGAGATCCCCAATCCCCCCCCAGTCTCCTCCAAACCCCCCAAATCTCCCCAAATCCCTCCCCAATGGCCTAAAATCCCCCCAAACCCCCCCAAATTCCCCCCAACCCCCCCAAAATCCCACCCAAATTCCCCCAAATCCCTCCCAAACTTCCCCAAAATCCCCCCGAACTTCCCCAAGTCTACCCCAAAATCCCTCCCAAACCCCCCAAAACCCGCCCAAATCTCCCCCAAACACCCCAAAATTCCTCCCAAACCCCCCCACATCTCCCCCAGCCCCCCCCAAATCCCACCCAACCCCCCCCAAATCCCACCCAAACTCCTCAAACCCCCCAAATCCCACCCAAACCCCCCAAAATTTCCCACAAACACCCCCAAACACCCCAAAATCCCTGCCAAACACCCCAAATCTCCTCCCCAAACCCCCCAAATCTCCCGAAATCCCTCCCAAACCCCCCAAAATCTCCCCCAAACACTCCCCAAATCCATCTCAAACCCCCCAAATCCCCTCCAAACTTCCCAAAATCTCCCCCAAACACCCCAAATCTATCCCAAACCCCCCAAAATCCCCTCCAAACTTCCCAAAATCTCCCCCAAACCCCCCAAAATCTCCCCCAAACCCCCCAAAATCTCCCCCAAACCCCCCCAAGCCCCCCCACATCTCCCCCAAACTTCCCAAAATCCCTCCCAAACCCCCCAAAATCTCCCCCAAACCCCCCAAGCCCCCCCACATCTCCCCCAAACACCCCAAAATCCCTCCCAAACCCCCCAAAATCCCCCCCAAACTTCCCAAAATCTCCCCCAAACCCCCCAAACCCCCAAAATCTCCCCCAAACCCCCCCAAGCCCCCCCACATCTCCCCCAAACACCCCAAAACCCCCCACATCTCCCCCAAACTTCCCAAAATCCCTCCCAAACCCCCCAAAATCTCCCCCAAACCCCCCCAATCCCTCCCAAACCCCCCGAAATCTCCCCAAAACCCCCCAAAACCCCCCCCCGTACCATGATCTCGTCGTGCTCCTCGCGGTTCCCGGCCAGGCCGTAGGTCGGGATCTCCCCCAGGGTCCGGCAGAACTCGGAGGTGGCGTTGAAGACGATGCTGCCGCCCCCCCCCGCGGGTCCGGCCCCCCCGGGACCCCCCGGAGCCCCCCCGGAGCAGCTCCAGCACCTGGGGAAGAGAGCCCCGAATTTGGGGTGAGCCCCCTTGGATTTGGGGTGAGCCCCCCTCGGTTTGTGGGGGCCCCATGAGGGTTGGGGGGGAGTTTTGGGGGTTTGGGGGGGTTGGAGGGGCTGTAAGGAGGGGTTGGGGGTCCCACAGGGGAAATTTGGGGGTCCTGGAGTGGAGATTTGGGGGATTTGGGGGTCCCACAGGGAATTTTGGGGGATTTAGGGGTCCCACAGGGGAAATTTGGGGGTTCTGGAGTGGAGATTTGGGGGTGTCATGGGGAATTTTGGGAGTGTCATGGGGGATTTCGGGGGATTTAGGAGTCCCACAGGGAATTTGGGGGTCCTGGAGTGGAGATTTGGGGAATTTGGGGATGCCAAGGGGAATTTTGGGGTCCTACATGGAAATTTGGGGGTCCTAAAGTAGAAATTTTGGGAGATTTGGGGGTCCTGGAGTGGAGATTTTGGGGGGATTTGGGGATCTTGGAGTGGAGATTGGGGGGATTTGGGGGTGTTATGGGGAATTTTGGGAGTGTCATGGGGGATTTTGGGGGATTTAGGAGTCCCACAGGGAATTTTGGGGTCCTGGAGTGGAGATTTGGGGGATTTGGGGGTCCCACAAGGAATTTTGGGGGATTTAGGAGTCCCACAGGGAATTTTGGGGTCCTGGAGTGGAGATTTGGGGGATTTGGGGGTGCCAAGGGGAATTTTGGGGGTCTTAGAGTGGAGATTTTGGGGAATTTGGGGGTCCTGGAGTGGAGATTTTCAGTAATTTGGGGTCCTGGAGTGGAGATTTGGGGGATTTGGGGGTCCCACAGGGAATTTTGGGGGATTTAGGGGTCCCACAGGGGAAATTTGGGGGTTCTGGAGTGGAGATTTGGGGGTGTCATGGGGAATTTTGGGAGTGTCATGGGGGATTTCGGGGGATTTAGGAGTCCCACAGGGAATTTGGGGGTCCTGGAGTGGAGATTTGGGGAATTTGGGGATGCCAAGGGGAATTTTGGGGTCCTACATGGAAATTTGGGGGTCCTAAAGTAGAAATTTTGGGAGATTTGGGGGTCCTGGAGTGGGGATTTTGGGGGGATTTGGGGTGCCAAAGGGAATTTTGGGGGTCTTAGAGTGGAGATTTTGGGGGATTTGGGGTCCTGGAGTGGAGATTTTCAGTAATTTGGGGTCCTGGAGTGGAGATTTGGGGGATTTGGGGGTCCCACAAGGAATTTTGGGGGATTTAGGGGTCCCACAGGGGAAATTTGGGGGTCCTGGAGTGGAGATTTGGGGGATTTGGGGGTGCCAAAGGGAATTTTGGGGGTCTTAGAGTGGAGATTTTGGGGTCCTAAAGTAGAAATTTTGGGAGATTTGGGGGTCCTGGAGTGGAGATTTTGGGGGGATTTGGGGATCTTGGAGTGGAGATTGGGGGGATTTGGGGGTGTTATGGGGAATTTTGGGAGTGTCATGGGGGATTTTGGGGGATTTAGGAGTCCACAGGGAATTTTGGGGGTCCTGGAGTGGAGATTTGGGGGATTTGGGGGTGTTATGGGGAATTTTGGGAGTGTCATGGGGGATTTTGGGGGATTTAGGAGTCCCACAGGGAATTTTGGGGTCCTGGAGTGGAGATTTGGGGGATTTGGGGGTCCCACAAGGAATTTTGGGGGATTTAGGAGTCCCACAGGGAATTTTGGGGTCCTGGAGTGGAGATTTGGGGGATTTGGGGGTGCCAAGGGGAATTTTGGGGGTCTTAGAGTGGAGATTTTGGGGAATTTGGGGGTCCTGGAGTGGAGATTTTCAGTAATTTGGGGTCCTGGAGTGGAGATTTGGGGGATTTGGGGGTCCCACAGGGAATTTTGGGGGATTTAGGGGTCCCACAGGGGAAATTTGGGGGTTCTGGAGTGGAGATTTGGGGGTGTCATGGGGAATTTTGGGAGTGTCATGGGGGATTTCGGGGGATTTAGGAGTCCCACAGGGAATTTGGGGGTCCTGGAGTGGAGATTTGGGGAATTTGGGGATGCCAAGGGGAATTTTGGGGTCCTACATGGAAATTTGGGGGTCCTAAAGTAGAAATTTTGGGAGATTTGGGGGTCCTGGAGTGGGGATTTTGGGGGGATTTGGGGGTGCCACAGGGAATTTTGGGGGTCCTGGAGTGGAGATTTTGGGGGATTTGGGGTCCTGGAGTGGAGATTTTCAGTAATTTGGGGTCCTGGAGTGGAGATTTGGGGGATTTGGGGGTCCCACAAGGAATTTTGGGGGATTTAGGGGTCCCACAGGGGAAATTTGGGGGTCCTGGAGTGGAGATTTGGGGGATTTGGGGGTGCCAAAGGGAATTTTGGGGGTCTTAGAGTGGAGATTTTGGGGTCCTAAAGTAGAAATTTTGGGAGATTTGGGGGTCCTGGAGTGGAGATTTGGGGGGATTTGGGGATCTTGGAGTGGAGATTGGGGGGATTTGGGGGTGTTATGGGGAATTTTGGGAGTGTCATGGGGGATTTTGGGGGATTTAGGAGTCCCACAGGGAATTTGGGGGTCCTGGAGTGGAGATTTGGGGGATTTGGGGATCCCACAGAGAATTTTGGGGGTCCTGGAGTGGAGATTTGGTGGATTTGAGGGGTCTTGAAGTGGAGATCAGGGGGATTTGGGGGTGCCATGGGGAATTTTGGAAGATTTGGGGGTCCTGGAGTGGAGATTTAGGGAATTTTGGGGGTGCCACATGGAATTTTGGGGGTGCCACTGGGAATTTGGGGGGTTTCGGAGTCCTAAAGTGAATTTTGGGGTCCTGGAGCAGAAATTTGGGGAATTTGGGGGTGCTGTGGAGAGGGGATTTTGGGGGCACTGTGGGAGATTTTTGGGGTGCTGAATGCAGGATTTTGGG
Source organism: Acrocephalus arundinaceus (assembly GCA_021534815.1). Taxonomy (NCBI): domain Eukaryota; kingdom Metazoa; phylum Chordata; class Aves; order Passeriformes; family Sylviidae; genus Acrocephalus; species Acrocephalus arundinaceus. The sequence goes on from JAJEOU010000501.1 coordinate 5,422, forward strand.
GTGCTTGGGGCTGTTTCTGGGGGAGGATTTTGAGGTATTTTGGGGGGAATTTTGGGGGGAATTTTGGGGTGTTTTGGGGGTGTTTTTGAGGGTGATATTGGCGTGGTTTTGGGGTGGTTTGGGTGGGATTTGGGGGATTTTGGGGTGTTTGGGGGTGTTTTTTGGGGTGATATTGGCGTGGTTTTGGGGTGGTTTGGGTGGGATTTGGGGGGATTTTGGGGTGTTTGGGGGTGTTTTTTGGGGGGATTTGAGGGTGTTTTGGGGGAGATTTTTGGGGGTGCTTTTGGGGTGGTTTTGGAGGGGATTTTGAGGTGTTTTGGAGGGGATTTTAGGGTGCTGTGAAGGGAATTTTGGGGGTGTTTTTAGGGAGAATTTCGGGTGTTTGGGGTGGGATTTTGGGGTGTTTTGGGGGTATTTTCAGGGGAGATTTTTTGTTGGTTTTGGGGCGATTTTGAGGTGGATTTTGAGGTATTTTGGGGAGGATTTTGAGGTATTTTGGGGAGGATTTTGGGGTGGTTTGTGGGTGGTTTTGGGTGGAATTTTGGGGTATTTTTGGGGTGTTTTCGGGGAGATTTTGGGGTGGTTTTGGGTGGAATTTTGGGGTATTTTTGGGGTGTTTTCAGGGAGATTTTGGGGTGGTTTTGGGTGGGATTTTGGGGTGTTTTGGGGGTATTTTCAGGGGAGATTTTTTGTTGGTTTTGGGGCGATTTTGAGGTGGATTTTGAGGTATTTTGGGGAGGATTTTGGGGTGGTTTGTGGGTGGTTTTGGGTGGAATTTTGGGGTATTTTTGGGGTGTTTTCGGGGAGATTTTGGGGTGGTTTTGGGTGGAATTTTGGGGTATTTTTGGGGTGTTTTCGGGGAGATTTTGGGGTGGTTTGGGTGGAATTTTGGGGTATTTTTGGGGTGTTTTCGGGGAGATTTTGGGGTGGTTTTGGGTGGGATTTTGGGGTATTTTTGGGGTATTTTTGGGTGTTTTCAGGGAGATTTTGGGGTGGTTTTGGGTGGAATTTTGGGGTATTTTTGGGGTATTTTTTGGGTGTTTTCAGGGAGATTTTGAGGTGGTTTTGGGTGGAATTTTGGGGTATTTTTGGGGTATTTTTTGGGTGTTTTCAGGGAGATTTTGGGGTGGTTTTGGGTGGAATTTTGGGGTATTTTTGGGGTATTTTTTGGGTGTTTTCAGGGAGATTTTGGGGTGGTTTTGGGTGGAATTTTGGGGTATTTTGGGGTATTTTTTGGGTGTTTTCAGGGAGATTTTGAGGTGGTTTTGAGTGGGATTTTGGGGTATTTTTAGGGAGATTTTGGGTGGGATTTTTGGGTGTTTTTGGGGTGTTTTTGGGGGGTTTCACCTTCTCCCCCCCTCCCTCGCGCAGCTCCCGCAGCTGCCGCAGGCGCCGGCCCCGCTCCAGCTGCTGCTGCAGCTCCAGCTCAGCCTCGTCCTCCTCCAGAGCCAGGGGGGTCCCAGGGGGGCAGCCTCGTCTGGGGGGCACAGCAGGGTCAGAGGGACCCCAAAATCCCTTAAAACCCCACAAAAATCCCATAAAAATACCCCAAAATCCCATAAAAACCACAAAAACCCCACAAAAATCCTATAAAACCTCCTCAAAAACCCCAAAATAATCCCTAAATCTCCCAAATTCCCCAAGGTTCTGCTCAGCCTCGTTCTCCTCCAGGGCCGGGGGGGTCCTGGGGGGGGCAGCCTCGTCTGGGGGGCACAGCAGGGTCAGGGGGACCCCAAAATCCCTTAAAACCCCACAAAAATCCCATAAATCCCCTCAAATCCATTCAAAATCCTCTAAAACTCCCCCAAATCCCATAAAATCCCCCAAAATTCCACCGAATTCCCCCCAAATCCCCTAAAATCCTCCCCAAATCGCCTCAAAACCCCACAAAATTCCCCCAAAAAATCACCTAAAATTCCCCCAAAACCCTTAAAAATCCCCTAAAATTCCACCCCCAAAATCGCCTCAAATCCCCCCAAAATCCCCTCTAATCTCCCTAAAATCCCCTCAAAAGGCCCCAAAATCTTTCTGAAATCCCCTAAAACCCTCCAAAATCCCCTGAAATTCCCCCAATCCCCTAAAATCCCCCAAGATCCCCTTAAAGATCCCCCAAAACCCCCTAAAATTCTTGCAAAAATCCTCCCCCAAAATTCCCTTCAAATATTCCTAAAACCCCACAAAATCCCCCTGAAAACCCTCCCAAACTCCCTGAAATCCCCTCAAAATCTCCTAAAAATCCCCTAAAATCCCCTCAAAATCTCCTAAAAATCCCCTAAAAATCCTCTGAAATCCCCATAAAATCTCCTAAAAATCCCCCTAAAATCCTCCAAAAATCCCCTGAAATCCTCCCAAAATCCCCTAATATTCTCCAAAAATCCCCCAAAGTCCTCCCAAAAATCCCCTCAAATCCCCTAAAAACCCCCAAATCCCCTCAAAATCTCCTAAAAATTCCCTAAAATCCTCCCCAAATCCTCCAAAAATCCCCTAAAAATGCCCTGTAAGTCCCCCCAAATCTCCCTAAAATCCCCTCAAATCCCCCCCAAACTCCCTAAAACCCCCCCAAAATCCCAAAAAATCCCCTAAAACCCCCAAAATCCCCCCAAAAACCCCTCACCATCCTCGCTGCTGATGTCCATGTTCTCCGTGCGGGCGTCGTCCGAGGGCAGGGGGGGCTGGGGGGCTCCCGGGGGGGTTGGGGCCGTTCTCGGGGTCCCCCCCGGGCCCCTCCTCCCCCTCCTGCGGCCGCCGGCCCCGGCCCCGAGACCTGGGGGGGTTTGAGGGGATTTGAGAGGGTTTGGGGGGGATTTGGGGGGAATTTGGGGGATTTGGGGAGGTTTGGGGGGGATTTGGGAGACTTAAGGGGGATTTAGGGGGGATTTGGGGAGGTTTGGGGGGGTTTGGGAGACTTAAGGGGGATTTTGGGGGGGATTTGGGGAAATTTGGAGTGGATTTGAGAGGAATTTGGGGCAGATTGGGGGATTTGGGGAGATTTGGGGGGATTAGGGGAATTTGAAGGGGATTTGGGGGAAATTTAGGGGATTTTTGGGGGGATTTGGGGCAATTTGGAGGGATTTGAGGGGAATTTATGGAGGATTGGGGGGATTTAGTGGGGTTTGGGGGGATTTAGGGAGGATTTGGGGGGTTGGGGAGGACTTGGAGGGAATTTTGGGGATTTTGAGAGGTTTGGGGAGAATTTGGGGGGGATTTGGGGGATTTAGGGGGAATTTAGGAGGATTTGGGGGAATTTGGAGAGGATTTAGGGCGGATGTGGGGGATTTGAGGGAAATTTGGGGGATTTTGGGGCAGATTTAGGGGGTTTGGGGAGGTTTTGGGGGGATTGGGGGGGATTTAGGGGGATTTGGGGAATTTGGAGCGGATTTGAGGGGAATTTATGGGATTTTGGGGCAGATTTGGGGGGAATATTTGGGTTTGGGGGGATTTAGGGGGAATTTAGGAAGGTTTGAAAAGATTTAGGGAGGTTTAGGGGGAATTTGGAGGGGATTTGGGGGATTTTGGGGTGGATGTGGGGGATTTGGGGTGTTTGGGGGGATTTAGGGGCATTAAGAGGGGATTTGAGGGGATTTTGGGGCAAATTTAGGGCGAGATTTAAGGGGAATTTGGGGTATTCAGGGGCATTATGGGGGATTTGGGGGGGTTGGGGGGAATTTAGAGGGATTAGGAAGGTTTGGAGGGATTTGGGGGGGTTTAGGGGGGATTTGGGGGGAATTTAGGGAGGTTTATGGGGAAATTTGGGGGATTTTGGGGGATTTGGGGGATTTTTGGGTGGATTTCAGGGCACTTGGGGGGATTTGGGGGAGATTTGAGGGATTTAGGGGAATTATGTGGGATTTGGGGGGATTTGTGGGGATTTAGTAGGGTTTAGGGGGAATTCGGAAGGATTTAGGGAATTTAGGGGGATTTAAGAAGGTTTAGGGAGGATTTGAGGGAATTTGGGGGCTTTGGGGGGATTTAGGGAGCATTTAGGGGGGAATTAGGAGGAATTTAGGGGCACTTGGGGGATTTAGGGGCAATTTAGGGGGGATTTGGGGGTTTTGGGGAATTTGGGGGGATTTAGGGGAGGATTTGGGGGATTTAGAGGGGATTTTGGGGAGGATTTTAGAGGAGATTTGGGGTGATTTAGGAACGGATTTAGAGGGGATTTAGGGGGAATTTGGGGGAGGATTTGGGGAGGATTTTGAGGAGGATTTAGGGGATTTAGAGGGGATTTTGGGGGAGGATTTAGGGGGATTTGGGGGATTTAGAGGGGATTTTGGGGAGGATTTAGGGGGATTTAGAGGGGATTTTGGGGAGGATTTAGGGGGATTTGGGGGATTTGGAGGGGATTTTGGGGAGGATTTAGGGGGAATTTGGGGGGTTGGAGGGGATTTGAGGGAAATTTTGGGGGGGTTGAGGGGATTTAGGGGGGATTTGGTTTGGAGAGGGTTGGGGGATTTGGGGGGAATTTAGGGGATTTTGGAGCAGATTTGGGGGTTTTGGAGGAGATTTAGGGGGAAATCGGGGTATTTAGGGGAATTTGGGGGATTTTGAGGCAGATTTGGGGGGTTTGGGGGGATTTAAGGGGGGATTTGGGAAGGTTTAGGGGGGATTTGGGGGGGATTTAGGGAATTTGGGGCCATTTTAGGGGGGAATTTGGAAGATATTCAGCAGGAATTTGGGGGGGATTTAGGGAGGATTTGGGGGAATTAGAGGGGATTTTGGGGAGGATTTAGGGGGAATTTGGGGGGATTTAGGGAATTTGGGGGCATTTTAAGAGGGAATTTGGAAAGTATTCAGCAGGAATTTAGGGGGGGATTTAGGGAGGATTTGGGGGAATTAGAGGGGATTTTGGGGAGGATTTAGGGGGGATTTGGGGGGGATTTAGGGAATTTGGGGGCATTTTAAGAGGGAATTTGGAAGGTATTCAGCAGGAATTTAGGGGGGGATTTAGGGGAAGATTTGGGGGAATTAGAGGGGATTTTGGGGAGGATTTAGGGAGGATTTGGGGGGGATTTAGAGGGGATTTTGGGGAGGATTTAGAGAGGATTTGGGGGATTTAGAGGGGATTTTGGGGAGGATTTAGGGAGGATTTGGGGGATTTAGAGGGGATTTTGGGGAGGATTTAGAGAGGATTTGGGGGATTTAGAGGGGATTTTGGGGAGGATTTAGGGAGGATTTGGGGGATTTAGAGGGGATTTTGGGGAGGATTTAGGGGGAATTTGGGGGGATTTAGGGAATTTGGGGCCATTTTAAGGGGGGAATTTGGAAGGTATTCAGCAGGAATTGGGGGGGATTTAGGGGTGGATTTGAGGGGTCCTGGGGGGATTTTTGGGGCACCAGGACCCCCCAAATTCCCCCCCAGCCCCACCTGGAGCCGAAGTCCCCCTGGGTGTCCCCGGGCGCCAGGGCCAGGAGGTCGTCGGCCCTCAGGGGCTTTTCCTTCTTGCGGAGCTTCCGCACCCGGCGCCGCGTCCTGCGGAACGTCACCTCCTGGGGGGCACAAAGGGTTAAAATCCACCCCGAAATTACCCAAAATTAACCAAAATTAGCCTGAGGGGTAAAAACCCCCTTCAAAGTACCCCAAATCCCAAAAAATCCCCACAAAAATACCCCAAATCCCAAAAAATCCCAACAAAAATACCCAAATCCACCCCAAAATTACCCCAAATTACCCTGAGGGGTAAAATTCCCTTCAAAATACCCCAATCCCAAAAAATCCCCACAGAATTACCCCAACCCCCCCCAATGACCCCAAATCCCCCCAAAATCTCCCAAAATCCCCCCCAGTGACCCCAAATCCCCCCAAATCATCCCAAATCTCCCCCAGTGACCCCAAATCTCCCCCAGTGACCCCAAATCCCCCCAATGACCCCAAATCCCCCCAAAATATCCCAAAATCCCCTTGTCACCCCCAAATCCCCCCAGTGACCCCAAATCCCCCCTAAATGACCCCAAATCTCCCCCAAAATCTCCCAAAATTCTTCCCAAATGCCCCGTGATCCCAAATTCCCCCTAAATCATCCCAAAATCCCCCCAAAATGACCCCAAATCCCCCCTAAATCCCCCAACGACCCCAAATCTCCCCAAATCTCCCCCCAAATCCCCTGCAAATCCCCCAAACCCCCCCAAAATGACCCCAAAACTCCCCCCAGTGACCCCAAACCCCCCCAAATCCCCCCAAACCCCCCCTAAATGACCCCAAATCCCCTCCAGTGACCCCAAACCCCCCCTAAATGACCCCAAATCCTGACCCCAAATCCTCCCAAACCCCCCCAAACCCCCCGCCCCCCCTCACCATCTCCTGGGGGCTCAGGTACTCCTGGGCCAGGCGGGGGAGGGGCAGCTCCAGGCTCTGGGGGGCGGGGCCGGGCGGGGGGAGGGGCCCGGGCCGTGGGTCCCCCCCCGAGTCCTGCGTCCCCCCCGGGCCCAGGCGGAACGAGGGGCGCGGCGCCGGCTCGTCGTACTGCGGCAGCAGCGCCGGCGCCCGCGGGGCCTGCGGGGCGCAACAGCGGTCAGTGCGTCGCGATATATCGCGATATTACACGATACATCGCGATATATCGCAATATTGGCCGGTATATCGCGATATACCGCGATACGTCACGATATATCGCAATATTGGCCGGTATATCGCGATATTACACGATACATCGCGATACATCGCAATATTGGCCGGTATATCGCGATATACCGCGATACGTCACGATATATCGCAATATTGGCCGGTATATCGCGATATTACACGATACATTGCGATATATCGCAATATTGGCCGGAATATTGCGATATACCGCGATACGTCACGATATATCGCAACATTGGCCGGTATATCGCGATATTACACGATACATTGCGATATATCGCAATATTGGCCGGAATATTGCGATATACCGCGATACGTCACGATACATCGCAATATTGGCCGGTATATCGCGATATACCGCGATACGTCATGATATATCGCAATATTGGCCGGTATATCGCGATATACCGCGATACGTCACGATATATCGCAATATTGGCCGGTATATCGCGATATACCGCGATACGTCACGATATATCGCAATATTGGCCAGTATATCGTGATATCTATCGCTAGATTGCGACATTGACCGCTATATCGCGATACTGACAGATATGTTGCAATATTATCTGGTATATCGCGATACACAGCGGTATGTCGCGACAGAGATTGGTGTATCGTGGTACGGACTGATGTGTCGCAATAGGGAGCGGTATATCGCGATATGAACCACTGTCTTCCAACACAGACAAGCATATCGCGATACAGCGTAATGTATCGCAATATCAGCCGGTATATCGTGACAGAACGTGATAATTTGCAATGTCATCTGGCACGTTACGATATAAACCTGCATATCGCGATATGCACCAGCACATCAAGCCCCTGACCAATCGTTACATTGACTGGCTCGTCACGATATCAACCAATCGATCGTGATATCGAGCGATACATCACGTTATTAACCGATATATCGCGATAACGGGTGATACGTCGTGATACCAACTGATACAATGCGATATCACCTGGCATATCGCGATATCGAGTGGAATATCGCGTTATCAACTTATATATCGCAATGTAGCACGAGGTACGCGTGGAGAGAGTAAAAGGCTGCGATATATCGCGATACAAAGCAATATGTCACCAGACACGGAGTGTGACAGACCGTGATACATCGCAATACAGGCGATATATCGCGATATACAGGCCACGACAGTACACGACATGCCGTGGTACCCTTGTTGTATACACGGTATACAACCCGTAATATATCGTGATATACTGGAGGTGACAACCTGTGATATGTCACGATATATGGGCTGCGACACATCGCGATATAACGTCCCAACCATCGCGCTCTGTCGCGATACGCGGTGATACATTGAGATATGTCGCGACAGGCCGTGACATATCGCGATACACCGGCTGTGACACATCACAATACAATGTCCCAACCCATCGCGCTCTGTCGTGATATGTGGTGATACATTGAGATAGGCGATGATATATTGCGATAGATGGCGCTGTTATCGTGATAGGCAGCACTGTTATCGCGACACGCGGCGCTGTTATCGCGACAGGCGTTGCTGTTATCGCGATAGGCGTTGCTGTATCGCGACAGGCAGCACTGTTATCGCGATAGGCGTTGCTGTATCGCGACAGGCAGCGCTGTTATCGCGATAGGCGTTGCTGTATCGCGACAGGCAGCACTGTTATCGCGACAGGCGTTGCTGTATTGCGACAGGCGGGCTGTTATCGCGACAGGTGTTGCTGTTATCGCGACAGGCGTGCTGTTATCGCGACAGGCAGCACTGTTATCGCGACAGGCGTGCTGTTATCGCGACAGGCGCGCTGTTACCGCGACAGGCGGCGCTGTTATCGCGATAGGCGTTGCTGTTATCGCGACAGGTGCTGCTGTATCGCGATAGGCGTTGCTGTATCGCGACATGTCGCGACAGCGGTACCTGCGGGGCGGGGCCGGGCTCCTCCTCCCCGTAGGGCTCGTAGGGCGGGCGGCGCCGCCGCAGCTCCTGCTCCTCCCGCGCCCGCGCAGCCGCCGCCAGAGACACCTGCTCCAAAATGTCCTCCCCGGCCTCCAGGACACCTGGGGACACACGGGACACCACGGGGACACCGGGGACAGCCAGGGGACAGCACGGGGACAGAGGGGACAGCCAGGGGACAGCACGGGGACAGCACGGCGACAGAGGGGGGACAGCATGGGGACAGCATGGGGACAGCATCGGGGACACCAGGGGGGACAGAGGGGGACAGCAGGGGGACAGCAGGGGGGACACCACGGGGACACAGGGGGGACAGAGGGGACAGCCAGGGGACACCACGGGGACAGCATGGGGACATCATGGGGGACAAAGGGAACAGCCAGGGAACAGAGAGGGACAGCACAGGGACAGCATGGGGACACGGGGACACCACAGGGACAGAGCGGACAGCCAAGGGGACACCACGGGGACACCAGGGGACAGAGGGGACACAGGGACAGAGGGGACAGCCAGGGGACAGGGGGGACACCACAGGGACACCACAGGGACAGAGGGGACAGCATGGGGACACAGGAAGGGAGGGGATAGAGGGGACAGCCAGGGGGACAGAGGGAACATGGGAGACACAGGGGGACACAGGGAAAGAGAGGACAGGATGGGGACAGCACAGGGACACAGGGACGGGAGGGACACGGGGGACACCAGGGGACACCACAGGGACAGCAGGGGGATACCAGGGGGACAGAGGGGGACAGCACGGGGACAGCGCAGGGGACAGGGGGGACACAGGCAGAGAAGGGGCAGGATGGGGACACCACGGGGACACAGGCATAGAGGGGACAGCCAGGGGACACAGGAACAGCACAGGGACAGGGGGGACAGAGGGGACACCGGGGACACCACGGGGACAGCACAGGGACAGCCAGGGGACACAGGGGACAGCCAGGGGACACAGGGGGACACAGGGAAAGAGAGGACAGGATGGGGACACCACAGGGACACAGGAACAGCACAGGGACATGGGAACAGCATGGGGACACAGGGGACACAGAGACAGAGAGGACACAGGGACAGAAGGGACAGCCAGGGGGACAGAGGAGACAGCCAGGGGACACAGGGACAGAGGGGACAGCATGAGGACAAAGGGACAGCATGAGGACAGGGGACAGCATGGGGACATGGCCAGGGGACACAAGGATGGCCAGGGAACACAACCAGGGGACACGGGGACAGCAAAGGGACAGCAAAGTGACAGACAAGGAACAGAGACAGGACAGCAGGGGACAGGGAGGAGGCAGCCAGGGGACAGGACAGGGGACACAGAGAAGACAGACAGGACAGCGAGGTGACAGGGGACAGGGAGGGGACAAAGGGGACAGTGAGGGGACATCTCGGACAAGGACACCCCACAGTCCAGGCACCCTCCCCGTGTCCCTTGGGGACAGCCCCGCCTCCCTGTCCCCAGTGTCCCCATGCCACCCCAGTGTCACCAGTGTCACAGTGCCACCCCAATGTCCCCAGTACCCGTGTCACCCCAATGTCCCTGTGCCACTCCAGTGTCCCCAATGGCCCCAGTGTCCCTGAGCGTCAGCACCAGGCTCTGTCCCAGTGCCACCCCAGTGTCCCCACTGACCCCTGTCCTTCAGGGTCAGCACCAGCGTTTGTCCCCAATGTCCCAATGTCACCACAATGTCCCCAATGTCCCTGTGCCACCCCGATGTCCCCAGTGCCCCCAGTGTCCCCATGTCACCCCAGTGTCCCCAGTGTCCCCACTGACCCCTGTCCGTCAGGGTCAGCACCAGCGTTTGTCTCCAATGTCCCAGTGCCACCCCAAAGTCCCTGATGTCCCCGATGTCCCCAATGTCCCAGTGCCACCCCAATGTCCCTGATGTCCCAGTGCCACCCCAATGTCCCAGTGCCACCCCAATGTCCCCAGTGTCCCCACTGACCCCTGTCCTTCAGGGTCAGCACCAGCGTTTGTCCCTCGGGGATCGAGGCCGGGTCGTGCTCCACCGTCAGCCCCTGCAGGTCCCGGGCACTGTAGCGCTCCTGGGGGGACAGGGGGGGGTCACTGCCTGTCCCCAAAGTGTCCCCAAAGTGTCCCCAATGTCCCCAGGCTGTCCCCGGTGTCCCTCACCCGCCGGCGCCGCTGGAACTCCTCCTCCACCAAGGGGCTGACCCCGAACTCCTGGTCCATCTCCTCCAGCAGCTTGGCCTGCAAATCATCCCAGTTACACCAGTTTGGGGACACTTGGGGACACTGGGTGACACCAGGGGACACCCCCAGCCTGCTGCCAAAAAAACCTGGGAATTTGGGAGGTTTTTGTAAGGGAAAAACGAGCTCAAAATTCTCATTTTTGGCTCAAAAAATGATTTAAAATTGAAGCTGAGACTCCCAAATTGCTGAGTTCTTATGGAATTTTCTGAGGGATGTTCCTAAAAATTGAAGTTGATCTTGAAATGGTCCCAAAATCACTAAAAATTGAGGTGGAGTTAAAATTTTGGGGTCAAAATTTATGATTTTAGCACCACGCATGAAAAATTTAATTCAAAAAGAAATAATTGAAGGTCTCAAATAATTTTTAGGGATGTTTTAAGGGAATATCCCCCAAAATCACATTGAGGCTGAAAATCTTCAAAAATTGGGATTCAATCAGAATTTTAAGCTTAAAAAGTTCTTATTTTAACTCAAAATATTGTTAGCTGAAATATTTAAACACCAAAATCTTCAATTTTTAGAGAATTTTTGACTCAAAATCTTTAAGACTAACAAAAATTTTCAGGCAGCTGCACAATTCTGAAAATCCAGGATAAAATCAGGATTTTGAGTGGGAAAACCTCCCAAAATCCCAGAAAAAAAAATCAGAATTTTGAGTGAAAAAATCTCCCAAAATCCAGAACAAAAGCAGGACTTTGAATGGGAAAACCTCCCCAAGTCCAGGATAAAATCAGGATTTTAGGTGGGAAAACCTCCCCAAAAATCCAGGACAAAATCAGGATTTTGAGTGGAAAAATTTCTCCAAAAATTCCATTAAAATCAGAATTTTAGGTGGAAAAACCTCCCCAAAACTCCGGGACAAAATCAGAATTTTATGTGGGAAAACCTCCCAAAAAATCCCATAAAAATCAGGATTTTGAATGAAAAAATCCCCAAAAACCCAGGACAAAATCAGAATTTTGAGGGAAAAAACCTCCCCAAAAATCTGGGACAAAATCAGGATTTTGAATGGGAAAACCTCCCCAAAAATCCCATAAAATCAGGATTTTAGGTGGGAAAACTTCCCCAAAAATCCAGGACAAAATCAGAATCTTGAGTGGAAAAACCCCGTGAAAAATCCCATAAAAATCAGGATTTTGAAAGAAAAAATCTCCCAAAAAATCAAGGACAAAATTAGAATTTTGAGTGGGAAAACCTCCCCAAATCCAGGATAAAATCAGGATTTTATATGAAAAAACTCCCTAAAAATCCCATAAAAATCAGGATTTTATGTACGAAAACCTCTCAAAAACCCAGCACAAAGTCAGGATTTTATGTAAAATCCTCCCCAAAAATCCAGGACAAAATCAGAATTCTGAGTGGAAAAACCCTGTGAAAAATCCCATAAAAATCAGAATTTTGAAAGGAAAAAATCTCCCAAAAAATCAAGGACAAAATCAGGATATTGAATGGGAATATCTCCCAAAAATCCCAAACAAAAACCAGAATTTTAGATGGAAAAATCTCCCCAAAAATCCCATAAAAATCAGAATTTTGAATTAAAAAATCTCCTAAAAAATCCCATAAAAATCCAGATTTCAGGTGAGAAAACCTCCCCAAAAATCCTGGACAAAATCAGAATTCTGAGTGGAAAAACCCCGTGAAAAATCCCATAAAAATCAGAATTTTATGTGAGAAAACCTCCCCCAAAAGTCCCATAAAAATCTCCCCAAAAATCCGAGACAAAATCAGAATTTTAGGTGGGAAACCCTCCCAAAAACCCGGGACAAAATCAGGATTTTATGTGGGAAAACCTCCCCAAAAATCCCATAAAAAATCAGAATTTTAAGTGGATAAAACCCGTGAAAAATCCCATAAAAATCAGGATTTTGAATGTAAAAATCTCCCAAAAAAATCCCATAAAAATCCGGATTTCAGGTGAGAAAACCTCCCCAAAAATCCTGGACAAAATCAGGATTTTATGTGGGAAAACCTCCCAAAATCCCAGAAAAAAAATCAGGATTTTGAATGAAAAGATCTCCCCAAAAACCCAGGACAAAATCAGGATTTTATGTGGGAAAACCTCCTCAAAAATCCCATAAAAAATCAGAATTTTAAGTGGATAAAACCCATGAAAAATCCCATAAAAATCAGGACTTTGAATGTAAAAATCTCCCAAAAAATCCCATAAAAATCCAGATTTCAGGTGAGAAAACCTCCCCAAAAATCCTGGACAAAATCAGGATTTTATGTGGGAAAACCTCCCAAAATCCCAGAAAAAAATCAGGATTTTGAATGAAAAGATCTCCCCAAAAACCCAGGACAAAATCAGGATTTTATGTGGGAAAACCTCCCCAAAAATCCCATAAAAAATCAGAATTTTAAGTGGATAAAACCCATGAAAAATCCCATTAAAAAATCAGAATTTTGAATGAAAAAATCTCCCCAAAAACCCCAGAAAAAAATCAGAATTTTAGGTGAGAAAACCCCATAAAAATCAAAATTTCAACTACAAAATCACTAAAAATGGGGGTGAAAACGCCGTTTTTTTGACTGAAACCAGGGAAGTTTGGGATTTTCTGGAATTTGGGATTTTTCTGGGATTTTTGGGGTCCCTTCCCACCCTTTTTTCCGCCAGTTCCTTTTCCCTCTGCAGTGCCCGGCTGCGCTCGATCCACGCGGCCGCATCGTCCAGCCAGGGCTCCTCCTCCCCCAGCGTCTTCACTTTCCTTTTTGGGGCAAAAAAAGGAAATTTTGGGGTCTCCAAAATGCCAAAAATCAGCCCTGAACCCCAAAAATCCTCCTGGGTTTTTCCTTAAATCTCTGAGAGTTCAGGGATTTGGAATTTTTTAATTTTAGAGCTGCAAATTTCACCCCAAAATCTTTTTTGTGCATCCCAAGAATTTTCCCCTGGATCCTCAATCTCAACTGAAAAATTTTAATTTAATCTTCCAAATCCTAAAATATTTTTTGTGTCCCAAAATTTTCTCCTGGATGTCCCCAGAGATTCCCAAAAATTTTCCAACCTCTCCTAAATTTTTTGTGTGTTCCAAATCTCCCCAGGACTGCCCCAAAATCCCAGCTTGGTCCCCAAATTCTCCCTGAGAGCCCCAAAATCTCTCCCAGCCCCACTAAACACCCCCAAAATCTCCCAAATCCTTCCCAAAGCTCCTGAAACACCTGGAATTGCATCCAAATTCCCCCAAAATCCCCCCTTGATCCCCCACAACCTCTCCCAGACCCCTCAAATCCCCCAAAATAGCCCCAAAACCCCTCTCAGACCCCTCAAATCTTCCCAAATTCCCTCCAAACCCCTCCCAGGACTCAGAAATCCCCAAAAATCCCCCCAAAAACCCTCCCAGGTCCCTCCATTGCCCCCAATTCCCCTAAAAAACCCTCCCAGACCCCAAAAATCCTCCCAATTCCCCTCCCAGACCCCTCAAATCCCCCAAAATCCCCCCAAACCCCTCCCAGACCCCTCCAATGCTCCCAATTCCCCCCAAACCCCTCTCAGACTCCTCAAATCTTCCCAAATTCCCTCCAAACCCCTCCCAAACCCCACAAATCCCCCCAGTTCCTCTCCCAGTCTCCTCCAATCCTCCCAATTTCCCCCAAACCCAATTCCCCCCAAACCCCCTTCCTGACCCCACAAATTCTCCCAGTTCCTCTTCCAGACTCCTCCAATTCCCCAAAATACCCCCAAACCCTCTCCCAGATCTGTCAAATCTTCCCAAATTCCCCCCAAACCCCACAAATCCCCCCAATTCCTCTCCCAGTCCCCTCCAACCCTCCTAATTCCCCCCAAAACCCCACAAATAACCCAAATTCCCCCCAACCTCTCCCAGACCTCCCAAAACCTCCCAATTCCTCCCAACCCCCCTGCCAGACCCTTCCAATCCCCCCAAAATCCTTCCCAGTTCCCTCCAATCCTCCCAATTCCCTCCCAGGCCCCCCCAATTCTCCCCAAAACCCCACAAATCCCCCCAAACCCCTCCCAGACCCCTCCAATCTCCCCAAATTCCCTCCAAACCCCTCCCAGATCCCACAAATCCCCCAAAATACTCCCAAACCCCCTCTCAGACTCCTCAAATCTGCCCAAATTCCCCTCAAACCCCTCCCAAACCCCACAAACCCCCCAATTCCCCTCCCAGTCCCCCAAAACCCCTCCCAGTCCCCTCCCAGTCCCCCCAGTTCCCCCCGTACCCCAGTTTCTGGTTGAGCAGCCGTTTCTCCTTGGCGGCCGCCAGCTTCTCCCGGATCTCCTCGCGCTGCCGCAGCGCCAGGGGATTGATCACCTCAGCTGCCACCGGGTCCTCCTTGGTGCCCGTCTCTGCTGGGGGGAGCACCCCAGGGTGGGCCCCAAAATCCACCCCAGGGTGGGCCCCAAAACCGGCAAAATCCACCCCAAGGTGGGCCCCAAAATTCACCCCAGAATCCCCCCCAAAATTCGCAAAATCCAACCCAAAACCAGCAAAATCCACCCCAAAATCAGCAAAATCCACCCCAAAATCGGCAAAATGGACCCCAAAATCTGCCCCAACGTGGGCCCCAAACCCGGCAAAATCCATCCCAAAATCCATCCCAAAAACCAACCCAAAAACCAACCCAAAATCCGCCCCAAAATTGGAAAAATCCGACCCAAAATCAACTCCAACATGTATCTCAATGTGGGCCCCAAACTCAGCAAAATCCACCCCAAAACTGGCCCCAAGGTGGCCCCAAAATTGGCAAAATCCACCCCAAAATTGGCCCCAAAATCGCCCAAATCCAACCAAAATCAGCCCCAAATTCAGCCCCCAAACCAGCAAAATCTGCCCCAGAATCAGCCCCAAAACCAGCAAAATTTGCCCCAAAATCGGCCCCAATGTGGGCCCCAACATGGGCACCCAAATCGGCAAAATCCACCCCAAAATCTGCCCCAAACCTAAAAAAATCAGCCCCAAAATTGGCCCCAAAACTGGCAAAATCCATCCCAAAATCGGACCCAACATCAGCCCCAAAATCCACCCCGACACTGGAAAAATCAGCCCCAAAATTGGCCCCAACATCAGCCCAAAATTGGCCACCAAATCGGCCCAAAAATCGGTAAAACCAGCCCCAAAATCAGCCCCAAAATCAGCAAAATTCACCCCAGAATCGGCCCCAAAATTGGCCCAAACATCAGCAAAATCAGCCCCAAAATCAGCCCCAAAATCAGCCCCAAAATCAGCAAAATCCACCCCAGAATCGGCCCCAAAATCAGCCCCAAAATCAGCAAAATTCACCCCAGAATCGGCCCCAAAATTGGCCCAAACATCGGCAAAATCAGCCCCAAAATCAGCCCCAACATTGGCAAAATCAGCCCAAACATTACCCCAAAAATCAGCAAAATCTGCTTCAAAATTGGCCCCAAAATCCACAAAATGCACCCCAAAATCGGCCCAGAACACTCCAAGATTGGACTCAAAATAGGCCCCAAAATCTGCTCTGAACATCCTGAAATTTGCCCCAAGTTCAGCCCAAAAATCAGCCCCAAACCAGCCCCAAGTGGCCCCAAAATCAGCCCCAAACCCCCCAAATGACCCCAAAAGCAGCTCCAAACCCCCAAATGGCCCCAAAATCAGCCCCAACCCCCCAAAAATCAGCCCCAAATGGCCCCAAATGCCCAAATGGCCCCAAAATCAGCCCCAACTCCCCAAAAATCAGCCCCAAATGACCCTAAATCCCCAAATGGCCCCAAAATCAGCCCCAAACTGCCCCAAAATCAGACCCAAACTGCCCCGAATGACCCCAAAGCCAACCCCAAACCCCCAAATGGCCCCAAAATCACTCCCAAATCAGCCCCAAATGACCCCAAAATCAGCCCCAAACCCCCAAATGGCCCCAAAATCAGCCCTAAATCACCCCGAAATCAGCCAAAAACCCCCAAATGACCCCAAAACAATCCCCAAACTCCCCAAATCCCAAATGACTCCAAAAGCAGCAGGAAATGCCCCCAAAACCAACCCCAAAGTACCCCAAAATCAGCCTCAACCCCCCGAAATCACCCCAAAACCAGCCCAAAAGACCCCAAACCATCCAAATGACCCCAAAATCAACCCCAAACCCTCAAACGGCCCCAAATGACCCCAAAATCAGCCCCAAACCCCTCAAACGGCCCCAAATGACCCCAAAATCAGCCCCAAACCCCCTCAAACCTCCCCAAATGACCCCAAAATCAACCCCAAACCCCTCAAACCTCCCCAAATGACCCCAAAATCAGCCCCAAACCACCCAAATGACCCAAAATCAACCCCAAACCCCTCAAACCTCCCCAAATGACCCCAAAATCAGCCCCAAACCACCCAAATGACCCAAAATCAACCCCAAACCCCTCAAACGTCCCCAAATGACCCCAAAATCAACCCCAAATCCCTCAAATGGCCCCAAACCCCCCAAAATCAACCCCAAACCCCCCAAATGACCCCAAATCCAACCCCAAACCTCTCTGACCTTTCTTGGCCGTGTTGGTCTCCAGAGGTTTCAGTCCCAGTTTGGCTCGGAGCTTACTGGGAACAACAAGGGGGGCTCAGGGGGGGCTCAGGGGGGGCCCAGGGGGTCCTGGGGGTCCCCAAGGGGCTCAGGGGGTCCCAGGGTGGATTTGGGGTGGGGGATCCCCAATTTTGGGGGATTTTGGGGGAAAAAAAACCCAAGAGACTCACTTGGTTTCTTCCACGCTCAAGGACGATTCGGCTGCCGTGGGTTTAGGAGGAGCTAAAATGATAATAAATGAATAGTTTTTAATTAGTTTAATTAATTTAGTTAATTGGGGTGTGGGAGAGCTCCTCTGGTACCCCCCAAGGTGCTGCCTTATCTAAATCCTCCCCCATGAACCCCAAATTCTCTTTTAATTGCCCCAAATCCTATTAAACTCCCTAAATTCTTCTTTAATCACCCAAATTCCACTTTAATCCCCCAAATTCCATTTTAGTCCCCCCAAATTTCCCTTTGATCACCCCCAAATTCTTCTCTAATTCTCCCAAAATCCCCTTAGACTCATCCAAATTGCACTTTAACACCCCAAAGCCTCCTAGAACCCCAGAATGGCCCCAAATTCCCCCCAAAATTCCTTCCAGACCCCCTCAAATCCCTTCTGGAACCCCAAATCCCTCCTGAAACCCAGAACGGCCCCAAATCTCCCCTGAATCCCTCTCAAACCCTCCAAATTCCATCTGGAACCCCACAGCCGCCCCAAATTCCCCCGAATCCCTCTCAAACCCCTCCAGACCCCCCCCAAATCCCTCCTGGAATCCCAGAATGGCCCCAAGCCCCCCCAAAATCCCTCCCAGACCCCCTCAAATCCCTCCTGGATCCCCAACCCCCCCCCAAATTCCTCCTGGAACCCCAGAACGGCCCCAAATCCTCCCCAAATCACTCGGGGAACCCCAAATCTCCCCTAAATCCCTCCCGGAACCCTAAATCCCCCCCAAATCCCTCCTGGAACCCCAAATCCCCCCTAAATCCCTCCCGGGACCCCAAATCCCCCCCAGGCCCCCCCCGCCCCCTCCCCATCCTTCCCCCCCCCGCCCTCACCGGGCTCCTCCCGCTCTTCCTTCTTCTCCCTCTTGGCTCTCCGCTCGCTCTCGGAGCCGCCCCGGCCATGGCCGCTCCTCCCGGACTCCTCGGTGCCTCCTCGGCGGGAGGAACCGGAGCCTCCGCCGGAACCCCCGCGCTCCCCCCGGGAGCGGCTGCGTTTCCCGCGCCGTTCCCCGCCGCGGTGCCGGTGCTTGCGGTGCTCGCGGGTCCGCCCCGAGCCGCTACCGCTGCCGGTCCCGGCCGCTCCCGGAGCCTCCTCGGCCGCCTCGGCCCCGCCGCGCTCCCGGTGCTTCTTGGAGGCGCCCATGGCCGCGCCGCCACTTCCGGGCGAGAGCGGAACTTCCGGTGGTTACCATGGCGATACTTCCGGTGCTCGAGAATTTCCGGTGTAGCGCGGCGCTGATTGGATGAGACATAAGCGGGACTGTGAGGGCGCTGTGGGATGAACCATTATGGGCGCGGAGGGGGGGGCCGGGTGTTTGTGGCGCGGTTCTGACCCCCACAGAGGTCTGGAGACCTCCGTAAGAAACACCGGAGATCTCCTAACACGGTTCCCAGTGAGGAAGCCCCGTGCTGACCGCCGGATGGGGCTCTCCGTTAATAGCGCACCCCCGGGGTACAACAAAATGGCGGCGCCCATCAGAGCTGAACCCAACCGTTGGTAACAGCAAAATGGCGGCTCCCTAGGGTGCAGCAAAATGGCGGCGCAGGGGGGGGTCCCCATAAAGAACGAGGATGTCGAGAATCCTCCGGCTGAGCAAAAGGGTGAGACACCCAAAGGTGGCGTCCCGCTGAGCCACGGGGGAAGTCAGAGACTCCAAACTGCGCCCTCAGGGCTCTGCCCCGCCCCGTTCGCCCCGGGCCGTGTCCGGTCCCACCCTAGCCTCGTGCCCTTTGATCCACCCGGCCTGGGCGCCTCAGCGGCGCCGGGGGGCGGGGCTGGGGGCGTGGCCAGCCCGGGTGGGCGTGGCTTGAGCCGGGTATAAAAGGCTGAGCCGAGTCCCCTCCACACCCGTCACGAGGATTGAGGTGAAGGTATCGGGTCCCTGACGGGGCTCGGCGATCTGGGGGGATTTTTGGGGGGCACAAGCGGCTTTTGGGCTCCCCATGAGAATATCGGGGCGCCCAGGGGTTCTTTGAGAGTGCGGGAGGGGCTCGAGATCCCCTCAAGGGCAGATTTGGTTGTTTAAGGAGGGGCCCTGTAAACACACGGGGGGGCAGAAATATTTTGGGGCGTTCTGGGGCTTCTGTGAGAGATTTGAGGTCCCCAAAGAACCTCAATTAGGATTGAGGTTTGTTAAATTCTCAATTGTTAAAAAAGAATTGTTAAACGCTCAAAAAAACCTCAAAACCCCCAACAACATTTAGGGTGGTCAGGGTTATTCAGAGATATCGGGGAGCACCCTTGGAGCTGTTTAAAAACCTTTGGCCGCAGAGTTGGGGTTCAAAGTCCCCCTTGAGGGTGACTGAGGGGGGATAAAGTTCAACCCCACCCAGACCCTTTGGGGGTGCCCTGAGGGCTCTCCCTGAACCTTTTTGGGGCTCCCCAGATGGATCCCGAGCCCCCCCGCGAGTTGGAGCTGTCGGCGCTGGAGGCCGAGAAGGAACCGATGGCAGCGGCCGAGCCGGGGACCCCCCCTGAACGTCCCGCTCCCCACCGCGACCCCACCCCGCCCCGGGAACCGCGGCCGGGCGGTGAAAAGAACGGGCTGGTGATGAAAATCCCCCCTGAAGAAGAAGAAGAAGCGGCTTTAGGAGGCTCCGGAGCTTCGGGCAGCCCCAAATTCACGGGGCTGGGCAAGGAGGAGCTCCTGAGGGAGGCCGGGACGCCGCTCTGGGCCCGGGCCCGCCTGGTGTTGTTGGTGCTGTTTTGGGGGGGCTGGCTGGGAATGTTGGGGGCCGCTGCTGCCATCGTGGCTCAGGCCCCGCGCTGCCAACCCCTGCCCGAGAAAGCCTGGTGGGAGCTGGGGGCGCTCTACAGGGCCCCCCCAAAAGCCTTCGCTGGGAATCTGAAAGGTGAGAGGGAGGTTTGGGGGTCACCTGGAGGGTTTGGGGGGGTCCCACAGAGGGTTTGGGGGGTCCCATGGGTGATTTGGGGTTCCCATGGGTGATTTGGGGTTCCCATGGGGGGTTTGGGGGTGTTTAGGGCTCCTGAGAGAGGTTTGGGATTGATTTGGGGTTTGATTTTGGGGTTTCAGAGTGGGATTTTGGGGTTGCTGGGGGAGTTTTGGGGTCTCAGGGTGGGATTTCAGGGTTTCTGGGATGGTTTTGGAGTCTCAGGGTGGCATTTCGGGGCTCCTGGGAGGGGTTTGGGGTCAGTTTTGGGGTCTCAGGGTGGGATTTCAGGGTTCCCATGGGGGTTTTGGGGTCAGTTTTGGGGTCTCAGTGGGATTTTGGATTTCCCGGGATGGTTTTGGGGTCTCAGGGTGGGATTGCAGCGTTCCCATGATGGTTTTGGGGTCTCAGGGTGGGATTTTAGGGATCCTGGGATGGTTTTGGGGTCTCAGGGTGGGATTTCTGGGTCTCAGGGTGGGATTTTAGGGATCCTGGGATGGTTTTGGGGTCTCAGGGTGGGATTTCAGGGTTCCCAGGAGGGTTTCGGGGTCAGTTTTGGGGTCTCAGGATGGGGTTTTGGGGTTCCCGGGATGGTTTTGGGGTCACTCTCCTGGCTCAGATTTGGGGTCCCCCCTTTCCCAGGTGTGGAGAAGCGTTTGGGGTACCTGAAGGAGAAGCTGCAGGTGGGGGGGCTCCTGCTGGGCCCCCTGTACCCCCCCAAAGCCCCCCAGGCCAAAATCCCGGCCCTGAGGGAGCTGGACCCGGCCCTGGGCACCCCCCAGGACTTCAGCGCCCTCCTGCAGGCAGCCAAGGACAAAGGTGGGTGGGGGACCCCAAAAACGGGGGGACCCCGAAATCGGGGGGGTCTGAATGGTGGGAGGGGGAGACAGTGGAGAGAAACCCCAAAATTTGGGGTAAATGTTGGTTTTAAGGGGGGAAAAAGTGGAGTGAGACCCTGAATTTGGGGGAACCCCAAACTGTGAGGGGCACAAAAATGGGCCCCAAAAATGGGGGGGACCCCAAAATGGGGGGTTCAGAGTGGTGGGAGGGGGATACAATGGAGAGAAACCCCAAAATTTGGTTTTTGTGGGGGATAAAGTGGAGTGAGACCTTAAATTTAGGGGAGAGAATTTTGGGGGGGAGCCCCAAACTGTGAGGGGCACAAAACTGAGCCCCAAAAATGGGGGGGACCCCAAAATGGGGGGGGGGTCTGAATAATGGGAGGGGGGTACAATGGAGAGGAACCCCAAAATTTGGGGTAAATGTTGGTTTTGGGGGGGAAAAAGTGGAGTGAGATCTTTAAATTGGGGGAGCCCCAAACTGTGAGGGGCACAAAACTGAGCCCCAAAAACGGGGGGGGACCCCAGAATGGGGGGGTTCCAGAGGGGGTGGACAGGGATACAGAGGAGAGGAACCCCAAAATTTGGGACAAATATTCATTTTAGGGGGGATATAAAGTGGAGTGAGACCCCAAATTTGGGGTAGAAAATTTGAAGGGAAGCCCAAATTGTGAGGGGCACAAAAATGGGGGGACCCTAAAATGGGGGTGCCCAGAGTGGTGGGAGGGGGATAGAGGGGAGAAACCCCAAAATTTGGCATAAATGATGGTTTTGAGAGAGAAAAAGTGGAGTGAGACCCTAAATTTGAGAGAATTTGGAGGGAGCCCCAAACTGTGAGGGGCACAAAAGGGGTCCCAAAAATGGGGGGACCCCAAAATGGGGGGGTTCAGAGTGGTGGGAGGGGGATAAAATGGAGAGAAACCCCAAAATTTTGGGGTAAATGGTTTTTTTTGGGGGGAACAAGTGGAGTGAGACCCCAAATTTGGGGGAACCCCAAACTGTGAGGGGGACAAAAGGGGGTCCCAAAAATCGGGGGGACCCCAAGGTGGTGGGAGGAGGATACAATGGAGAGGAACCCCAAAATTTGGGGCAAAATTTGGTTGGGGGGGGGAAGGTGGAGTGAGACCCTGAATTTGGGGGGGAGCCCCAAACTGTGAAGGGCACAAAAATGAGCCCCAAAAATGGGGGGGACCCCGAAATGGGGGGGTCCAGAGTGGTGGTAGGGGGATATGATGGAGAGGAACCCCAAAATTTGGTTCTAGGGGGGAATAAAGTGGAGTGAAACCCCAAATTTGTGTCAGGAGCCCCTCAAAATGGGGGGGGGAATCTCCAATAGTGATGAGGGGTTTACAGTGAGGGGGTGCTGTGTTCCTGGGGAGTTTGGGGGTGCCCTGACCCCCCCAAAATGATGAAGGGTTTAAAATGGGGGGGTTCTGTGCTCCTCGGGGATTTAGGGGTGCCCTGACCCCCCCAAAATGGGGAGAGGTTTACAATGGGGGGGTTCTGTGACCCTGGGGGGATTTGGGGGTGCCCTGACCACCCCATAATGATGAAGGGTTTACAATGGGGGGGTTCTGTGCTCCTCGGGGATTTAGGGGTGCCCTGACCCCCCCAAAAATGAGGATGAGTATACATGGGGGGGTCCTGTGACCCTGGGGGGATTTAGGGGTGCCCTGACCCCCCCATTTCCCCCACCAGGGATCAAGGTGATCCTGGACCTGACCCCGAACCCCTCGGGTGACCCCGTCTGGGGGGACGCAGCCAAGGACCCCACGGTGCTCCAGCAGGTCCAGGTGGGTCTGGGGGGGCCCTGGGGTGGGGCTTGGGGGGCTGAGGGACCCCCCTGACCCCCCCTGTGCCCCCCCAGGCTGCCCTGAGCCATTGGCTGAAGGAGGAAATTGCTGGAATTTTCCTGGATGGCATCGATGAGCTGCAGGTGAGGGGGGGGACGGGGATTTGGGGGGTTTGGGGGGTCAGGGGGGTTTGGGGGGGTTTGGGGGGCTGTGGTGACCCCCCCTGACCCCCCCGTGTCCCCCCAGGCCTCGGTGGTGGCCGAGTGGAGGAACCTGACAGAGAAAGAGCCGGGGCCCCGCGGCGCAGCCAGGTCTGAGCCCCAAAATGTCCCCAAAATCTCACTGAGCACCCCAAAATGTCCTCAGGGTCACCCCAGGGTCACCCAAATCCCACTGACCCTCAAAATGTGTCCCCAGTGTCACCCCAGATCTGACTGACCACCCCAAACGTGTTATAGGGTTACCCTAGTGTCACCCAAATCTGACCCCCCCTAAAATGTCCCCAGTGTCACCCCCAGTCTCACTGACAACCCCAAATGTGTTACAGGGTTCCCCCAGTGTCCCCCAAATCTCATTGACCCCCCCAAAGTGTCCCCAGTGTCTCCCCAGTGTCACCCAAATCTCACTGACCCCCCCCCAAAATGTCCCCAGGGTCACCCCAGTGTCACTGACCCCCCCAAAATGTTCCCAGTGTCACCCCAGGGTCACTGACCCCCCCCAAATGTGTCCCCAGGGTCACCCAAATCCCACTGACCCCCCCCAAAATGTCCCCAAGGTTACCCCAGGGTCACTGACCCCCCCAAATGTGTCCCCAGGGTCACCCAAATCCCACTGACCCTCAAAATGTGTCCCCAGTGTCACCCCAAATCCCACTGACCCCCCCAAATGTGTCCCCAGGGTCACCCAAATCTCACTGACCCCCCCAAAACGTCCCCAGGGTCACCCCAGTGTCACTGACCCCCCCAAAATGTCCCCAGTGTCCCCCCCAAATCCCCCGCTCCCCTCATGGCTCACAGACCCCCCACTTTGTGCTCCTTCCCCCATTTTTGGGGTTCTCCCCTGACCTCCACCTCCCCATTTTTGGGATTCTTCCCCTCCCTCTCCCCATTTTTGGGGTTCTCCTCTGACCTTCCCCTCCCCATTTTTGGGGTTCTCCCCTTCCCTTTCCCCATTTTTGTGGTTCTCCTCTGACCTCCGCCTCTCCATTTTTGGGGTTCACCCCTGACTTCCCCCTCTCCATTTTAAGGGCTCACCCGTGACCTCCCCCTCCCCATTTTTGGGGTTCACCCCTGAACCTCCCTCTCCCCATTTTTGGGGTGCTCCCCGACCTTTTCCTCCCCATTTTGGGGGTTCATCCGTGACCCTCTTTCCCCCCATTTTTAGGGTGATTCCCTCACCCTCCCCCTCCCATTTTTAGGGTTCATCCCTCCTCATTTTTGGGGCGCTCTTTGCCCTCCCTCTCCCCATTTTTGGGGTACTCCCTGACCCTCCTCCTCGCCCCATTTTTGGGGTTCACCCCTGACCCCTCCCTCCCCATTTTGGGGTTCACTCATGACCTTTCTCCTCCCCATTTTTGGGGCACTCTTTGCCTTCCCCATCCCCATTTTTGGGGTTCTCCCTCTCCCCATTTTTGGGGTTCACCCCTGACCTCCCCCTCCCTTTCCCCATTTTTGGGGTTCACCCCTTCCCTCTCCCCAGTTTTGGGGTGCTCCCCTGACCTTTCCCCATTTTTGGGGCACTCCCCTGGCCTTCCTTCCCCCATTTTGGGGTTCACCCCTTACCTCCCCCCATTTTTGGGGTTCTCCCCCTCCCCATTTTGGGGTTCTCCCCCTCCCCATTTTGGGGTTCACCCCTGACCCCCCATGCCGTTGCAGGGTGCTGGTGGGGGGCACCCGCCGGGAGGACCCCTGGCAGCTGGGGCAGCACCCCGGGGTGCAGCTGCTGCTGGGGCCCTTCCTGCGGCCCCTGGAGCCCAAGGGCGGCACCGACCCCGAGGGCGCCCTGAGGAACCTCCTGAGCTTCCTGCGGCCCCGGAACGGCTCCAACCCGCCCGTGCTGGGCTGGAGTGTGAGTGGGGGGCCCCAAAAACCCCCGGGGGACCCCAAAAATCCCTGGGACACCAAAACCTCCCTGGGAACCCCAAAACCCCCCTGGGACACCCCCACTTCCTCCCTGGGAACCCCAAATCCTCCCCACCCATGCTGGGCTGGAGCATGAGTGGGGGCCCCAAAAACCCCCAGGGGACCCCAAATACCCCTGGGACACCCCCACTTCCTCCCTGGGAACCCCAAATCCTCCCCACCCGTGCTGGGCTGGAGCGTGAGTGGGGGGCCCCAAAAACCTCCCTGGGTGACCCCAAAACATCCCTGGGACCCCAAAACATCCCTGGGATACCCCAAAAACCCCTGGGACCCCAAAACATCCCTGGGAACCCAAATCTTCCCCCCCCCGAACCCTAAAACCTCCCTGGGAACCCCAAATCCTTCCCGCCCGTGCTGGGCTGGAGCGTGAGTGGGGGACCCCAAAAACCCCTGGGAACCCCAAAACATCCCTGGGACCCCAAAACATCCCTGGGAGACCCCAAAACATCTCTGGGACCCCAAAACCCCTGGGGGACCCCAAAAACTTCCCTGGGACCCCAAAGCCTCCCTGCCCTGAACCCTAAAACCTCCCTGCCCGTGCTGGGCTGGAGCGTGAGTGGGGGACCCCAAAAACCTCCCTGGGACACCCCGAAACCTTGGGGGACCCCAAAAACTCCTGGGAACCCAAATCCTCCCTGGAACCCCCCCAAATCCTCCCTGGGAACTCCAAATCCTCCCCGCCCGTGCTGGGCTGGAGCGTGAGTGGGGGACCCCAAAAATCTCCCTGGGACACCCCAAAAACCCCTGGGGGACCCCAAAACATCCCTGGGACCTCATATCCTCCCTGCCCTGAACCCTAAAACCTCCCAGGGAACCCCAAATCCTCCCTGCCCATGCTGAGCTGGAGCGTGAGTGGGGGACCCCAAAAACCCCTGGGACACCCCAAAACCTCCCTGGGACCCCCCAAAAATCCCTTTGGGAGCCCCAAATCCTCCCCGCCCGTGCTGGGCTGGAGCATGGGTTGGGCACCCCAAAAACCCCTGGGGGACCCCAAAATCCCTTTGGGACCCCTCAAAAATCCCTTTGGGAGCCTCAGAAATTCTTTTGGGAGCCTCAAATCCTCCCTGGCACCCCCCAAAACCTCCCTGGGACACCCCAAAAATCCCTTTGGGCACCCCCAAAAATCCCTATGGGAGCCCTCACAAATTCCTGGGACCCCTCAAGAGTCCCTTTGGGAGCCCCAAAAACCCCTGGGACCCCAAATCCTTCCCACCCTGCACCCTAAATTCCCTCCCCGCTGGGACCTCCCACAGATTTTGGGGTCCCATTGCAGCCCCTTCCCATTTTTGGGGGTCTCATTGCAGCCCCCTCCCGTTTTTGGGATCCTCCTGCAGATTTTGGGGCCCCAATGCAGCCCCCTCCCATTTTTAGGGGTCCCATTGCAGCCCCCACCCATTTTGGGGATCCTCCCGCAGATTTTGGGGTCCTATTGGAGCCCCTCCCATTTTTGGGGTTCTCCTGCAGATTTTGGGATTCCCTTGCAGCTCCCTCCCATTTTTTGGGATCCTCCTGCAGATTTTGGGGTTCCCTTGCAGCCCGTCCCATTCTGGGTGGATTTTGGGGTGTATTTTGGGGGTCCCAAGGGTGACGGGTCCCTGTCCCTCAGGTGGGGTCCCCGTGGGAGGCCTGGGTGAGCCCCCTCCCATTTTTGGGTGTATTTTGGGGGTCCCAAGGGTGACGGGTCCCTGTCCCTCAGGTGGGGTCCCCGTGGGAGGCCTGGGTGAGCCCCCTCAGATTTGGGGTGGATTTTGGGGGTGATTTTGGGGGTCCCAAGGGTGACAGGTCCCTGTCCCTCAGGTGGGGTCCCCATGGGAGGCCTGGGTGTGCCCCCTCAGATTTTGGGTGGATTTTGGGGGTCCCAAGGGTGACGGGTCCCTCTCCCTCAGGTGGGGTCCCCATGGGAGGCCTGGGTGTGCCCCCTCAGATTTTGGGTGGATTTTGGGGGTCCCAAGGGTGATGGTTCCCTGTCCCTCAGGTGGGGTCCCCATGGGAGGCCTGGGTGAGCCCCCGGCTGAGGCTGCAGCAGCTCCTGCTGGTCTGGGGGCTCCCCGGGACCCCCGTGCTGAGCTACGGGGACGAGCTGGGGCTGGAGAGACCCCAGAGGAATGAGCAGGTATGGGGGGGGCCTGGGGGGGTTTTGGGGGGTGCTGGGAAGGGTTTGGGGGGCTGGGGGGGTTTTGGGGAGCAGGGAGGGGTTTTGGGGGTGCTGGGAGGGGTTTGGGGGGCTGGGAAGGATTTGGGGGGAGCTGGAGGGGTTTGGGGGGCCTGAGACTCACTGGGAGGGAATCTGGGGGGCTTGAGGGAAGGAGGATTGGTGGGATTTCGGGGTGCTGGGGATGGCTGTGGGGAGTTTTGGGGTGTTGTGGCAGTTTTGGGGTGCTTGGGCTGGGCTTTGGGGCAGTTTTGGGGTGCTGGAGGGGAATTTTGGGGCAGTTTTGGGGTCACTGTGGCAGTTTTGGGGGAGCTGTGGCGGTTTTGGGGTCACTGTGGCGGTTTTGGGGGCGCTGTGTCAGTTTTGGGGGCGCTGTGGCAGTTTTGGGGGCGCTGTGGGGCAGTTTTGGGGTCACTGTGGCAGTTTTGGGGGCGCTGTGGGGCAGTTTTGGGGGCACTGTGGGGCAGTTTTGGGGTCACTGTGGCAGTTTTGGGGGTGCTGTGTCGGTTTTGGGGTCACTGTGGCAGTTTTGGGGGTGCTGTGTCAGTTTTGGGGTCACTGTGGCAGTTTTGGGGGTGCTGTGTCGGTTTTGGGGTCACTGTGGCGGTTTTGGGGGCGCTGTGTCGGTTTTGGGGGCGCTGTGGCAGTTTTGGGGGTGCTGTGGCGGTTTTGGGGGCGCTGTGTCGGTTTTGGGGTCACTGTGGCAGTTTTGGGGGTGCTGTGGCAGTTTTGGGGGTGCTGTGTCGGTTTTAGGGGTGCTGTGGCAGTTTCGGGGGCGCTGTGTCGGTTTTGGGGTCACTGTGGCGGTTTTGGGGGCGCTGTGGCGGTTTTGGGGCGCCCCCCGACCCCGATTTCCCCGGTTTCGCCGCAGCTGCGGGAGATGCCCTGGAATTACCTCGAGGACGGCGAAAAACCGGGGCCGAACGGCACCGAGGTGGGCGGGGTTTGGTGTGATTGACAGATTGGTGGGTGGGGCTTGATGTGATTGGCAGTCTGGTGGGTGGGGCTTGATGTGATTGATAGTCCGGGGGGCGGGGCTTGATGTGGGCTTGTATTTACCCCTCTGGGGGCGTGTTTAATGTCCTTTTATGGTGCTTTAAGGGGTGGGGCTACATTGATCACGCCCACGAGTGGGCGGGGCATTGTTTAAATGGTGGGGCCCATACAGCGGCAGCACCACGCGTTCTTAAAAGGGTGATGCACCCTTAAAAAGGCAATGCATTCTTAAAAGGGCAATGCACCTTTAAAGGGTGATGCATTCTTAAAAGGGCAATATGCTCTTAAAGGGGCAACGCCCCGTAATAGGGTGATACATTCTTAAAAGGGCAATGCGCCCTTAAAAGGGCAATGTGTTCTTAAAGGGGCAACGTGTTCTTAAAGGGCCAGTGCACCCTTAAAAGGGTGATGCATTTTTTAAAGGGCCATGCAGTTTTAAACGGGTAATACACCTTTAATAAGGCAATGCATCCTTAAAAGGGCAATGCACCCTTAAAGGGCAATGCATCTTTAAAAAGGCAATGCACCCTAAAGGGTGACACATTCTTAAAAGGGCAATGCACTCTTAAAAGGGGAATACATCCTTAAAAGGTGATGCATTCTTAAGAGGGCAATGCACCCTTAAAGGGGCAGTACACCTTTAATAAGGCAATGTATCCTTAAGCGGGCAATGCAGCCTTAAGGGGTGATGTATTCTTAAAAGGGCAATACACCCTTAAAGGGGTAATACACTTCAATAGGGCAATGCATCCTTAAGGGGTAATGTGGTCTTAAAAGTCACGGGTTCTTAAAAGGGCAACACCCCCTTTAAAGCAGCAACGCACCCTTAAAAGGGCAACACCACCCGCTGCACCCTTTAAGTGCCAGCGCCCCATCCCCTCCCAGACCCACACGGGGCCGCGTTTGAGGGTCCCCAATCCCCTCCCTGACCCCCGTCCCCTCTCCCGCAGCCCCTGGACGAGCTGGAGCTGTGCAGCACGCTGGCCTCGCTGCGGGCCCGGGAGCGCTCGCTGCTCTACGGGGACGCGCGGGCGGTGCCGGCGGCGGGCGGGGCCCTGGCGGTGCTGCGGGGCTGGGACCAGAGCGAGCGGTACCTGCTGGTGCTCAACCCCCGCGGCTCCGAGCTCAAACCCTTCTCGGGGAAGGGCGGGGACCCCGGCGAGGCGGAGCTGCCGTCCCGGTGCACGCTGCGCTACAGCACCGGCCCCGTCGTGCCCGGGCACCTGGAGCTGCTGCTGCCCGAGCTCAGCGTGGGGGGCCACGATGGGGTCATGGTCAGCTTCCCCTACACCCCGCAGTGACCCCAAATCCCCTCCCCAACCCTGATGGGCCCCTCGCTTGTTTTTTGGGTTCTCATCCTGCTCCCCCCACCCCAAAATCCTTTTATTTTTGGGAGGTTTTTTCCCTTTCTTTCTCTCCCCTCCACTCCATTTTGGGCGTTTCTCATTTATTTTCTGCCCCCCAAACCCTGAATAAACAAAATTGCATTTGTGCCTCTGCCTCTGGTTCTGTTTTTGGGGAGGGGGTCATGGTCAGCTTCCCCTACACCCCGCAGTGACCCCAAATCCCCTCCCCAACCCTGATGGGCCCCCTTGTTTTGGGTGGGGTCCCACACTCGATTCCCCTCACTCATTTTTGGGGTCTCATCCTGCTCACCCCACCCTAAAATCATTTTTTGGGGGGTTTTTCTTCCTCTCTATACTCAGTTTTAGGGGTTTTTCTTTGAGTTCTCATCCTGCTCAAATCACCCCAAAATCATTTTTTTTGGAGGTCTTTTTTTCCTCTCTCCAACCCCAGTTTGGGGGTTTCTCTTTGGGCTCTCATCCCAGTCCTCCCACACCCAAATCCTTTTTTTTCAGGTCTTTTTTTCCTCCCCAGCTCAATTTTGGGGGTTTCTTTTTGAGTTCTCATCCCATTCCCCCCACCCCAAAATCCTTTTTTTGGGGGGGGAGGTTTTTTCCCTTTTTTTCTCTCCCTTCCACTCCATTTTGGGCATTTATTTTCTGCCCCCCAAAACCCTGAATAAACAAAATTGCATTTGTGCCTCTGCCTCTGGTTCTGTTTTTGGGGAGGGGGTCATGGTCAGCTCCCCCTACACCCCGCAGTGACCCCAAATCCCCTTCCCCACCCTGATGGACCCCCTTGTTTTGGGTGGGGTCCCACACTCGATGCCCCTCACTCATTTTTGGGTTCTTAACCCGCTCACATCACCCTAAAATCGTTTTTTTGGGGGGTTTTTCTTCCTCTCTCTCACTCAGGGGTTTTTCTTTGAGTTCTCATCCTGCTCGTCTCACCCCAAAATCCTTTTTTGGGATCTTTCTTCCTCACTCAATTTTGGGTTTTTTTTTTTTGGCTTCTCATCCCATTCCCCTCACCCCAAAATCCTTTTTTGGGTTTTTTTCCACCTCCCCCAATCCCAGTTTTGGGGTTTCTCTTTGGGTTCTCATCCTGCTCACCTCAC
Organism: Acrocephalus arundinaceus; assembly: GCA_021534815.1. Lineage (NCBI taxonomy): Eukaryota > Metazoa > Chordata > Aves > Passeriformes > Sylviidae > Acrocephalus > Acrocephalus arundinaceus. The sequence goes on from JAJEOU010000501.1 coordinate 36,136, forward strand.
CCTAAAATCCTTTTTTGAGTGTTTTTCTTTCCTCCTCCAACTCAATTTTGAAGATTTTTCTTTGAGCTCTCATCCTGCTCACATCACCCCCAAATCCTTTTTTAGAGGGTCTTTCTTTCCCCTTTCCAGCTCTTATTTTGGGGGGTTTTCTTTGGGTTCTCATCCTGCTCCCCTCTACCCTAAAATCCTTTTTTTTAGGGTTTTTCTTTTCCCTCTGTAACTCCAGTTCTGGGGTTTCTCTCATCCCATCCTCTCACCCCAAAATCCTTTTTTTGGGGGAGTTTTTTCCCTTTTCTTTCTCTCCCCTCCACTCCATTTTGGTGTTTCTCTTTATTTTCTGCCCCCCAAACCCTGAATAAAAAAATCTGCATTTGTGCCTCTGCCTCTGGTTCTGTTTTTGGGGGGGTCTGGGTGTCGCCCCCAGGATTTGGGGGATCCGAGACCCCCGGGAGTGCCCCCAAATAGGGAGGGGAGGGGAATTGGGAATATTGGGGGGCAGGGGAGGTAAAAGAGGGGACCCTGACACCCCAAAATCAGCGGGGTTGGATTTGGGGTCTGGGGTGCAGGGGGGGTCACTGGGGGGACAAACAAGACCCCAAAAATGGGGGAAATCAAACCCCAAATGGGAACTGGGATCCCCAGGGGGTGAGTGGGGACTCCTGTGACATTGGAACCCCCAAATTAAAGGGGTGGGGTCACCCTGGGGGGGGTCAGGACTGTGAAAAGGGGCGGGGCTGGGGCCATCCAAAGGAAAATCGGGGGGTCTGGAGAGGTTTTGGGATGCTGGGGAAGGGTCTCACATCATGGGAGGAGCTCTGGCGGCTTTTGGGGGGATCCCTGCAGCCTTTGGGGGTCTCTGGGATGATTTTGAGGACCAGGAGTTGGTGGGGGGGTGAAATTCCTTCTCTGGCATTGCCCTTTTAAGAGAGACTCCACCCATTTCCGGGGTAGGCCCCACCTTAGCGTTGCCCTGGTAACCGCTCCTTGCCGGAAGTGACGCGCCGGAAGCGGAAGTGGCAGCCATGAAGTTGCTGACCCACAACCTGCTGAGCTCTCACGTGCCGGGGCTGCGGCCCGGGGGCGGCTTCCCCCTGCGCATCGAGGTGCGGGGGGACCCCCGGGGCACCGGGAGGGGACGGGAGGGGGGGGACAGGCAGAGTTTCCCTTCCCCGCCACGCCCCGATTGCCGGGAAGGCCCCGCCGCCTTTCCCGTCCCGCCGTTCCCCGTTGGCCGCGCCCCCGTTCCCGTTTCCACCGTCCCGGTTACCGCTGAGACCGCCGAGGTTCAACTCGGTGCCGCCTCATGAAGTTCCCATCACCTCCGTTCCCTCCCCCGTTACCCCCGGGAGCTCCTCCGTTCCTCCCGGTAATCCCCGGTAACTTCTCCCGTTACCCTCAATAAATTTTCTCTTAAATCCTTTAATTTTCCCCGTTAAATCCCCCGTGAGCTGCCCCGTTACGCGCTTGTTAACCCCGTTAGCGCTGCCTGGTTACCCCCAGCAGCTTTCCCGTTATCCCCGTTCCCCTCCCGTTATCCCCGCTCCTCCCCCGTTAACGCCCCGGTTCCCCCCAGGCCGCCGTTCGGTTCCTCCCCGTTTTTCCCCCGCTAATTCCCCGTTAAACCCCCCCGTTACCCTCATTAACACCCGTTAATTTCCCCCGTTAATTTCCCCCGTTATCCCCCGGTTCGGCTCCACCCGTTACCCCCCGTTCACCCCTCCGGTTCCCCCCAGACCGCCGAGGTTCGGGTCTGGTCGGAGCCTCCCTTTAACCCCCCGTTAAACCCCCGTTAATCCCGTTATTCCCCCGGTTTCCCCCCTGTTAACCCCTCCAGTTCCCTCTCCGTTAATCTCGTTATCCCTCCCGGTTCCCCCCCGTTAACCCCCCCGTTAAACCCCCGTTATTCCCGTTGTCCCCCGGTTGTCTCCTCGTTATCCCCCCCCCGTTCCTCCCCGTTATCCCTCCCGGTTCCCTCCCCGTTATTTCCCCCCGTTCCTCTCGTTATTCCCCTGTTCCCCCTCCCGTTAACTCCGTTATCCCTCCCGTTAATCCCGTTGCTCTCCCCCGTTAATCCCGTTGCCCCTCCGGTTCCCTCCCCGTTAACCCCTCCGGTTCTCTCTCCGTTATCCCCCCGTTAATTCCATTGCCCTCCCACTTCCCCCTCCCGTTAACCGCATTAACCCTCCCCGTTCCCTCCCCGTTATTCCCCCCCCGTTCCCCCCATTATTCCCCCGGTTCCCCTTCCCGTTCCCTCCCCGTTATCCCTCCCGCTTCCCCCCGTTAATGCCCCCGTTAACCTCCCCGTTCCTTCCCGTTGACCCCTCCGGTTTTCTCCCCGTTATTTCCCCCCGTTCCTCTCGTTATTCCCCTTCTTCCCCCTCCCGTTAACCCGGTTCCTCCCGGTTCCCCCCCGTTATCCCTCCCGTTAACCCGTTGCTCTCCCCCGTTAATCCCGTTGCCCCCCCGCCCCTCCCCGTTAACCCCCGCGGTGCCGGTTCCCCGCAGGCCGCCGAGGTTCGGGTCCGCCCGGTTCCGTTCAACGCCGCCTTCGTGTCGCGTTTGGTGCCGCGGCTGCGCTGGGACGCGCTGAGGGAGGCGGCCGAGAGCGTGAGCGGGGAACCGGGGGGAACCGGGGGGAACCGGGACCGGGGGGGGAACCGGGACAAACCGAGGAGAACCGGGACCGGGGGGAGAACCGGGAGAAACCGGGGAGAACCGGGACCAGGGAGAACCGGGGAGAACCGGGACCGGAGAGAACCGGGGGTAATCGGGACCGGGGAGAACCGGGACCAGGGAGAACCGGGGAGAACCGGGACCAGGGGAGCTCCGGTACCGGGCAGGGAACCGGGGGGAACCGGAACCGGGACCAGGGGGGGAACTGGAGTAGCTTCGGTACTGGGAGGGAAATCAGGAGGGCTCCGGTACCGGGGGAGGAACCGGGAGGCTCCGGTACTGGATGGGGAGGAACCGGGTGAGAACTAGGACCGGGGGGGAACCGGTACCAGGAGGGCTCAGAGGGGGAACCGGGGAGGCTCCGGTACTGGGGGAAGGAGCCGGGACCGGGGGAACCGGGGAGGCTCCGGTACCGGGGATGGAACTGGGGAGAATCAGGACCGGGACCGGGGGGGGGTGGAACTGGGGGTAACCGGTACCGGGGGGGAGCCGGAGCAGCTTCGGTGCCGGGGGGGAAACCAGGAGGGCTCCGGTACTGGGGGGGGAACCGGAGCAGAACCGGGACCGGGAGCAGGAACCCCTGGGGGGCTCCAGTAGCGGGGATGGAACCATGGGGGCTCCAGTACCAGGGGGCTCCGGTACCGGGGAGAGGAACTGGGGGGGCTCCAGTACTGGGGGGTGCAACCGGGGGGGGCTTCAGTGCCAGGGGGGGACCGGAGGAGCTTCGGTACCGGGGGGAGGAACTGGGGGGGTTCTGGTACCAGGCGGAGGAACCGGGACAGGGGGGGAACCGGGACCAAGGGGGGACCAGGAGTAGCTTCGGTACAGGGGGTGAAACCAGGAGGGCTCCGGTACCGGGGGGAGGAACCGGGACCGGGGGAACCGGGGAGGCTCCAGTATCGGGCGGGGAACCGGGGGAGAACCGGGACCGGGAATGGAACCACGGGGGCTCCGGAACCGAGGGGGCTCCGGTACCAGGGAGAGGAATTGGGAAGGCTCTGGGGCTGGGGGCAGGAACTGGGGGAGAACCGGAACCGGGAGGGCTCTGGGGGGGAACCAGGGGGGGCTCCGGTACCCGGGGAGGAGCCGGGACCGGGGGAAGGAACTGGGGGGGCTCCAGTACCGGGGGAGGCACCGGGAGTCCGGGAGGGTCGGTTTGAGGGGGTTTGGGGACGGGGTTGGGGATTTTGGGGGGAAATTTGGGGGGTCTGGGGGAGGAATTTGGGAAGGAGTTTGGGGGTCTGGGGGGATTTTGGGGGTCTGGGGAAATTGGGGTATTTTGGGGGGAGTTTTGGGCATCTGGGGGGAAATTTTGGGGGTCTGGGAAAGATTTGGGGCCATTTTTGAGGTGTGGGGGAATTCGAGGGGGATTTGAGGGCTCTGAGGTGGATTGGAAAGGGGTCGGGGTTTTGAGGGGGATTTTGAGGATCTGGGGGAGAATTGGGGAAATTTTTGGGGATCTGGGAGGGATTTTGAGGGTCTGGGTTGGATTTTGGGTATTTAAGGGGGAATTTGGGAGGATTTTGAAGATTTTGGGGTGAATTTGGGAGTTGGGAGGATTTTGAGGGTCTGGGGGAGATTTAGGGGAGAATTTTGAAGACTTGGAGGAAATTTTGAGGATCGGGGGAGGATTTTGGAGGGATTTTGAGGGAATTTGGGGGTCTGGGGGAAAATTGAAAATGAGTTTGGGGTTCTGGTGGGGATTTTGAGGACCTGGGGGGAATTTGGGGTTTGGGGGGGGTCTCGGGTTTGGGGCTGTGGCAAATTTGGGGCTCTGGGGGGGGGGTCCCAGTCTGGTTTTGGGGGTCCCCAAATTCAAAGGCTGCAGAGGAGGGAATTTAATTTGAGAGGAAATCCCAAATTTTGAGGCACTCTCAGATTTTTGGGGTTACCCACCTTTAGGAAATTCCCATTTTTTGGGGACAGGGGGGTCCCCCAACCCTTCTCTAACCCCTTCCCACTTTGTGCCCCCCCAAAAAAAGTTGGGGCACCCCTCAGAGCTGCCCCCCGAACCTGTCCCCAACTACGAGGGCGACGAGGAATTCCTGCGCCGCGTCCACCACGTCCTGCTGGAGGTCAGGGGGGTCCCCAAACCCTGGAGGGGTCCCCAAACCCTTGGGGGGGTCCCCAAACCTCGAGGACCCCCCTGACCCCCCAATTTTCCCCCCTGGAGCAGGTGGAGGTGCTGGAGGGGTCCCTGCAGTGCCCGGACTCGGGGCGACGCTTCCCCATCTCCAAGGGGGTCCCCAATATGCTCCTGACAGAGGAAGAGGCCTGAAAAGGGGGGGTCAGGACCCCCAAAATTTATTGGGGGGGGGTCCCCAAAATGTGGCTGAGCCCCTCCAGCGGTCGAGGATTGTTGGGAGTGCGGGAAAACCCCGAATTCCCGCGGTTGTGCCCCAAAAATGGGACCCGAATTTCATCTCCCCCCTCCCAATGTTAAACCAGTGTGGGCGTGGCCTGGCGTCCCTAATTTGCATATGGGCGTGGTCATAGCAACACTCCCCCTTATGCAAATTAGGAATAAGGCTCATTTGCATTTTTGGCGGGAAATGTTTTATTTGCATAATAAGGGAGAAATTTCCTTTTTTTCCCCGCAAATTCTCATTTCTTCTCCCTGAATTTCTCCTTCCTTCCCAAATTTCCCAGTTTTGCCCCAAATATTTTGATTTTTTCTTAATTTCGCCGTTATTTTTTCCCCAAATTCCTCTTTTTATCTCAAAATCCACCAGTTTCACCCTCAGATTCCTCTCCTCTGTCCCATTTCCCTCCTTTGTGCCCCCAAATCCGGATTTTACCCCAAAATCTCTTTTTTTCCCCTGATTTTACCCCAAAATCTCTTTTTTTGCCCTGATTTTTTTATATTTTGCTGCCAAATCCACCTTTATCCTCCAATTCCCTTTTTTTTGCCCTCATCGCTTTCCTTTCCATTCCAAACCCGGTTTTTCCCCCAAAACTCCATCTCTTTCCCCACATTTCCCTTCCTGATGTTCTGGCCTGTTATATTTGTAATTTTTCCAATAAATTTAATAAAAATCCCATTTTTTGACCCGATATTGAGCCGGAATCGCTGCTTTTTTTTGTCTCTTTGAGGATCCTCTCAGGAGAATCCTTTGGGATGCAGGGATAGGGGTGGGACAGGGAGCACGGGAAGGATTTTTGGGAGAACCTGGAGCCATCCAGGTGAGCGGGGAAACCTTGGAGAGACCTGGAGACGCTGTCCGGGAATTCGGGAAGCTCCGGGATGAACCTGGAGCTGTTCCAGGAGCACCTGGAGCCTTTTCCAGGTGTCCCAGAGCACCTGGGAGGACTTTGGAGGACCCGGCCCCTCTCTATGATCCCAGAGCGCCCCCTGGCGGCCGGCGCTCCTCGCTCCCACCTCGCTCTGCCGGAAGTGGCGTCAGCACGGGGCGCCGCCGGATGTGACGTCAGTGCGTAGCGGCAGCGGCCTGAGGCGGGAGCGGCGGTTGGAGCGGCCCGAGGGGACGGTGAGGGCCGGAGGGGGGGACAGAGGGGACCGGGAGGGGACAGAGGGGACCGGGAGGGGACTTTGAGGGGTGGGGAGGGGACTCGAGGCGGCGGGAGAGGCGGAGGGGGGGAAAGGGGAGGAGCGAGAAGGGCCTGAGGGGCGGGACGGGGCGGGGGAGTCTGTGAGGGGCGGGGGGCTCGAGATGTCCCCTCAGTGTCCCCTCAGTGTCCCCTCAGTGTCCCCTCAGTGTCCCCCTCAGGCCCTGTCCCCGCTCTGTCCCCGCGTCCCCTCAGGGTCCTCATCCTCCCCCGTACTCAACCCCCCCGCTCTGTCCCTGTCCCCAAAGTGTCCCCAAGGCTTCAGTTCTGTCCCTGTCCCAAAGTGTCCCCAAGGCTCCCCCCCTGCTCTGTCCCTATCCCCGAAGTGTCCCCAAGGCTTTTTCCTGCTCTGTCCCTGTCCCCCGAGTGTCCCCAAGCCCCCTCCCAGCTCTGTCTCTGTCCCCTCCCTCGCTGTCTCTGTCCCAGTTTCCCTCACCCTGTCCCCATGTCCCCACCCTGTCCTGGTATCGCTCATCCTGTCCCCTCAGTGTCCCCCCACGCTGTCCCCGTGTCCCCTCAGTGTCCCCAGCTGTCCCCTCAGTGTCCCCCCACGCTGTCCCCGTGTCCCCTCAGTGTCCCTGTGTCCCCTCAGTGTCCCCCCACGCTGTCCCACAGGCGCCGCTGTCCCCTGAGCTGTCCCCTCAATGTCCCCTCAGTGTCCCTGGCTGTCCCCTCAGTGTCTCTGTCCCCTCAGTGTTCCCCCGTGCTGTCCCCTCAGTGTCCCCTGAGCTGTCCCTGTGTCCTCTTCATGTCCCCCGCGCTGTCCCCACGTCCCCCTGAGCTATTCCTGTGTCCCCTCAGTGTCCCCAGTGCTGTCCCCATGTCCCCCCGAGCTGTCCCCTCAGTGTCCCCGTGTCCCCTCAGTGTCCCCAGCTGTCCCCTCAGTGTCCCCCTGTGCTGTCCCCTGGCTGTCCCTCACTGTCTCCAGCTGTCCCCTCAGTGTCCCCAGCTGTCCCCTCAGTGTCCCCTCAGTATCCCTGTCCCCTCAGTGTCCCCCTGTGCTGTCCCCTGGCTGTCCCTCAGTGTCTCCAGCTGTCCCCTCACTGTCCCCTGGCTGTCCCTCAGTGTCCCCTCCGTGTCCCCACAGGCGCCATGTCCTCGACGTCACAGAAGCACCGGGACTTTGTGGCGGAGCCGATGGGGGAGAAGCCGGTGGGGACCCTGGCCGGGATCGGGGACGTGCTGGGCAGGAAACTGGAGGAGAAGGGATTTGACAAGGTGGGGTTTGGGGACACCTGGGGACACCTGGGGACATTGGAGACACCTGGGGACATTGGAAACACCTGGGGACATCAGATACACTTGGGGACATCTGGGGACACCGGGGGACAGCTGGGAAAGGGTTTGGACAAGGGAGGACCATGGGGACACCTGGGGACATCAGGGACACCTGGGGACATCAGGGACACCTGGGGACACTTCAGGACATCGGGGACACCTGAGGACACGTGGAAAAGGGTTTGGACAAAGGGGGACGGTGGGGACACCTGGGGACATCTGGAAAAGGGTGTGGACAAAGGGGGACATCGAGGACACCTGGGGACATTGGGGACAGCTGGGGACACTGAGGAAGGGCTTGGCCAAAGGTGTTCCCAGGGGCTTAGGGACACACGGGGACACCTCCAGGGGGTTGGGGACACCTCCAGGGGGTTGGGGACACCTGGGGACACTGAGGACAGGCTTGGTTAAGTGGGGGGACATTGAGGACAGCCCTGGGGACAGCCTGTGCAGGGGACAAGGGGAGGGGGCACAGGGGTCTGCAAGGTCCAGGACCTGTTGGGGACACAGGGGGACACTGGGGATTGTGGCAGTGACCCGTGGCAGTGTCCCCATGGCCTTGGTGGCACTGCTGTCCCCTCACTGTCCCCAGCCAGGCGTTCATGGTGCTGGGGCAGCTCTGTAAGGAGCAGAATCTCTTGTGGACAGGGGCTGGGGTGGGACAGGAGCTGCTTGGGGTCACTCAGGGGGGACACAGGGACCCTTGGCAATGTCCCCAAGTCCCTGGTGACAGCGCTGTCCCCTCCCTGTCCCCTCACTGTCCCCAACCAGGCATTCATGGTGCTGATAAAGGATCAAAATCTCTTGTGGACAGGGGCTGGGGTGGCACAGGAGCTGCTTGGGGTCACTCAGGAGGGACACAGGGATCCTTGGTGGTGTCTCCATGGCCTTGGTGACAGCGCTGTCCCCTCGCTGTCCCCTCACTGTCCCCATCCAGCCATTCTTTGTGCTGATACAGCTTCGTAAGGAGCAGAGTCTCTTGCGGACAGGGGGCTGGGGTGAGACAGGAGCTGCTTGGGGTCACTCAGGGAGGACACAGGAACCCCTGGCAGTGTCCCCACACCCCTGGTGACAGCGCTGTCCCCTCACTGTCCCCTCCCTGTCCCCTCACTGTCCCCAGCCAGGCGTTCATGGTGCTGGGGCAGCTCTGTAAGGTTCAAAATCTCTTGGGGACAGGGGCTGGGGTGGCACAGGAGGTCCTTGGGGTCACTCAGGAGGGACACGGGGACCCCTGGCAGTGTCCCCATGGCCTTGGTGACATCGCTGTCCCCTCACTGTCCCCTCACTGTCCCCATCCAACCATTCATGGTGCTTGGACACCTCCGTAAGCCCCAGAATCTCTTGGGAACACGGAGCTGGGGTGGCACAGGAGCTGCTTGGGGTCACTCAGGGGGGACACAGGGACCCTTGGCAATGTCCCCAAGTCCCTGGTGACAGCGCTGTCCCCTCACTGTCCCCTCCCTGTCCCCATCCAGGCGTTCATGGTGCTTATACAGCTCTGTAAGGATCAAAATCTCTTGGGGACACCGGGCTGGGGTCGGACAGGAGCTGCTTGGGGTCCCTCAGGAGGGACACAGGGACCCCTGGCAGTGTCCCCACACCCCCGGTGACAGCGCTGTCCCCTCCCTGTCCCCGTGCCAGGCGTACGTGGTGCTGGGGCAGTTCCTGGTGCTGCGCAAGGACGAGGAGCTGTTCCGGGAGTGGCTCAAGGAGACGTGCGGGGCCAACGCCAAACAGAGCCGGGACTGCTCGGGCTGCCTGCGCGAGTGGTGCGACGCCTTCCTCTGAGCCCCCCCAAAATTCGGGCACCCCAAAACCCCCCCGAGTCCCTCCCTGTACCCCAAAATCTTCCCCACACCCCAAACCTCATCCTGGCACTCCAAAATCCCCGAATTCCTGGCGAGTTCCAGCTGCCGGATATCCCTGGGAGGGGTTGGGGGCTCCCCAAAACCATCTTGGGGACCTCAAAACTCCTCCAGGGACCCCAAAACCCTCCCAGGGACCCCAAAATCACCTCTGGGGACCCCAAAACCCTCCCAACCCCTCCCTCACCTATGGGACCCCCAAACCGGTGATGCCACCCCCCCAAAACTCATCCCGGGGGGGGGGTCCCAGGGGTGCCACCCCTCCCCCATCCCCCCAAAACCATCTTGGGGGTGGGTGAGGGGGCCCCCACCTCCCCCTGCCCCCACCGCAGGGTGGGATTTTGGGGTGCCCCCCTCGCAGGGAGGTTCGTGTTCATTTGGGGTGCCCCCCCTCAGCGCCATTAGTGTTACTTTGGGGTGCCCCAGCCCTCCCCGCACGGGGTCTGTGTTATTTTGGGGGTGCCCCTCCACGTTTGTTTCTAAAATGATTTTCTAAAACAATAAAGGTTTTGCTGTGCTGCGTCTGGAGGCGGCCTGAGATTTTTGGGGGGGGAATTTGGGCGTTGAGGGGAAGATTTAGGGGACCTGGGGAAGGATTTGGGGGACCTGGGGAAGGATTTGGGGGACCTGAAGGCTTGGGGGGAGGATTTGGGGGACCTGGGGAAAGATTTGGGGGACCTGGGGGAGGATTTGGGGGACCTGGGGACTTGGGGGTGAGGATTTGGGGGACCTGAGGAAGGATTTGGAGGACCTGAAGGCTTGGGGGGAGGATTTGGGGGACCTGGCGGAGGATTTGGGGGACCTGAAGACTTGGGGGTGAGGATTTGGGGGACCTGAGGACTTGGGGGTGAGGATTTGGGGGACCTGAGGAAGGATTTGGGGGACCTGAAGGCTTGAGGGGAGGATTTAGGGGACCTGAGGAAGGATTTGGGGGACCTGGGGGAGGATTTGGGGGACCTGGGGAAGGATTTGGGGGACCTGGGGAAGGATTTGGGGGACCTGAAGGCTCGGGGGGAGGATTTGGGGGACCTGGGGAAAATTTGGGGGGGCTCAGAGCTGCCGGAGCAGAAAAGTTTGGCCTCCGAGCAGCCCAGAGCGGGGTCCTCCAGAGCAGATGAGTTTGGCCTCCGAGCCACCCAGAGCGGGGTCCTCCAGAGCAGATGAGTTTGACCTCCGAGCAGCCCAGAGCGGGGTCCTCCAGAGCAGACGAGCGCGGCCAGAGCGGCCCCGCGGTCATTTCCGGTTCCCGGCTGTGGCGGGAGGATTCAAACATGGCCGCGGCCTCCGCCGCCTCCTCCCGGCGCCGCCGCCGCCCCCGCGCCCACCCGAACCCGCTGTTCGCCCGCTGGCTCCGGGAGTGGCGGGACGAGGCTCAGGGGACGTGGGCGAGGGGCACCTATGAGAGGGTGGGTGTGTGGGGGGGGGTCCCCAGGTTGGATTTTGGGGTCTCTGGGTGCGTCTGAGGGTCTCTGGGTGGGCGGTTTTGGGGTCTCCAGGTGGGTTTTGGGGTCCCCAGGTGAGTTTTGGGGTCCCCAGGTGGGTTTTGAGGTTTCTGGGTGGGGTTTAGGGATCTCCAGGTGAGTTTTGGGAACCCCGGGTGGATTTTGGGGTCCCTGGGTGGATTTTGGGGTCTCTGGGTGCGTCTGAGGGTCTCTGGGTGGGCGATTTTGGGGTCTCCAGGTGGGTTTTGGGGTCCCCAGGTGAGTTTTGGGGTCCCCAGGTGGGTTTTGAGGTTTCTGGGTGGGGTTTAGGGATCTCCAGGTGAGTTTTGGGAACCCCGGGTGGATTTTGGGGTCCCTGGGTGGATTTTGGGGTCTCTGGGTGCGTCTGAGGGTCTCTGGGTGGGCGATTTTGGGGTCTCCAGGTGGGTTTTGGGGTCCCCAGGTGAGTTTTGGGGTCCCCAGGTGGGTTTTGAGGTTTCTGGGTGGGGTTTAGGGATCTCCAGGTGAGTTTTGGGAACCCCGGGTGGATTTCGGGGTCCCTGGGTGGATTTAGGGGTCTCTGGGTGCGTCTGAGGGTCTCTGGGTGGGCGGTTTTGGGGTCTCCAGGTGGGTTTTGGGGTCCCCAGGTGAGTTTTGGGGTCCCCAAGTGGGTTTTGAGGTATCCGGGTGGGGTTCAGGGGTCTCCAGGTAAATTTTGGAGCCCCCGCATGGGCGATTTTGGGGTCTCCAGGTGAGTTCTGGGGTCTCCAGGTTGGTTTTGGGGTCCCCGGGTGTATTTTGGAGTCCCCAGGTGGATTTTGGGGTCCCCGGGTGTATTTTAAGGTCTCCAGGTGAGTTTTGGGGTCTCCAGATAAATTTTGGGGTCCCCGGGTGTATTTTGGAGTCCCCAGGTGGATTTTGGGGTCCCCAGGTGGATTTTGGGGTCCCCGGGTGGATTTTGGGGTCCCCAGGTGTGTCTCAGGTGTGTTTGGGGTCCCCAGGTGTGTCTCAGGTGTGTTTGGGGTCCCCAGGTGTGTCTCAGGTGTGTTTCCCCCCCAGGCCCTGCGCTCCCTCTCCCGGTTCCCTCTCCCGCTTCGTTCCGGCCGCGCTGCCGCCATCTTGCAGCACTTTGGCCCCGCCCTTTGCTCCCGCCTCGACCAACGGCTGCGCCAGCACCGGCAGGGTGGGCGGGGCCTAAAGGGGCCTGGTCTGAAGTGGGTGGGGCTGTGATTGGGTGGGGCTGGGGGCGTGGCTTGAGGGACTCCTCCCATTTCCCACCAATGCAGGATGGGCGGGGCCTAAAGGGGCGTGGTCTGAAGTGGGTGGAAAGGGGGCGTGGCTTGAGTGCCCCCTCCCATTTCCCACCCACCAATCTGGTGGGGTGTGGGAAAAGGGGCGTGGTCTGAAGTGGGTGGGGCTGGGGGCGTGGCCTGATGGACCCCTCCCATTTCCCACCAATGCAGGAGGGGTGGGGCCTAAAGGGGTGTGGTCTGAAGTGGGTGGTGCTGTGGCTGGGGGCATGGCTTGAGTGGCCCCTCCCATTTCCCACCCACCAATGGGGGCGTGGTGTGAAGTGGGTGGGGCTGGGGGTGTGTGGCTTGAGTTGGCTCTCCCATTTCCCACCCACCAATGCAGGAGGGGTGGGGTTGTGGAGAAAGGGGCGTGGTCTGAAGTGGGTGGGGGCTGGGGGCGTGGCTTGGAGACCCCTCCCATTTCCCACCCACCAATGAAAGGGGGTGGGGCGTGTAGAAAGGGGCGTGGTCTGAAGTGGGTGGGGCTGGGGTGTGGCTTGGGGACCCCTCCCATTTCCCCACCCACCAATCAGAGGGTGAGGTGGGGCCTAAAGGGGCGTGGTCTGAAGAGGGGTGGGGCTGTGATTGGGTGGGGCTGTGGGTGTGGCTTGAGTGGCCTCTCCCATTTCCCACCCACCAAGGCGGGGGTGGGGTCTAAAGGGGCGTGGTCTGAAGTGGGTGGGACTGTGGGGCATGGCCTGAGTGGCCCCTCACATTTCCCCACCCACCAATCAGGGGCTGGGATGCAGAGAAAGGGGCGTGGTCTTGGGTAGGTGGGACTGTGGGCGTGGCTTGAGGGACCCCTTCCAATTCCCACCCACCAGTGCTGGGGGGTGGGGTCTAAAGGGGCCTGGTCTGAAGTGGGTGGGGCTGGGGGCGTGGCTTGGGGACCCCTCCCATTTCCCACCCACCAATGAAAGGGGGTGGGGTGTGTAGAAAGGGGCGTGGCCTGAAGTGGGGGAGACTGTGGGGGCGTGGCTTGAGTGGCCCCTCCCATTTCCCACCCACCAATGGGGGGCGTGGTCTGAAGTGGGTGGGGCTGAGGGGTGTGGCTTGGGTGGCCCCTCCCATTTCCCACCCACCAATGAAAGCAGGTGGGGTGTGTAGAAAGGGGCGTGGCCTGAAGTGGGTGTGGCTATGGGGCCATGGCTTGTGGGACCCCTCCCATTTCCCCACCCACCAATCAGGGTGGGATGGGGCCTAAAGGGGCGTGGTCTGAAGTGGGTGGGACTGGGGCATGGCCTGAGTGGCCCCTCCCATTTCCCCACCCACCAATCAGGGTGAGGCATGGAAAAGGGGGCGTGGCCTCAATGATGGGGTTGGTGGGAGGTGCCTTTAAAAGGGGCGGGGCTTTGGTGGTGGGTGTGGCCTTTGGGATTGGCAGCTGCAGGTCTGATAGGGCTGCTTTGCATGCTGATTTGCATATCATTTGCATACCACAGAGCAGGGCCTCCCCCCCACACCCCCCCCTCAGGGGCGGTGCCTGGACCCTCCCCCAGCCCCACCCACGGTGAGTCCCAGCCTCACCCCTCCCCCACCCAGGACACCCCACTGTGGGGGGAGGGGCTGAGGAGGCTCCACCCCCAATCTCAGCCCCTCCCCCTTTATCCAGCACCGCCCTCGCCAGTACCGGCCCCTCCCCCGCTCTGCAGGCCACGCCCTCCTGCTGGTCCTGAGCCAGGTGAGGGGGAGGGGACACACCTGAGGGGTGGGGGAGGGGTCCAGTTCATTGCCCCGCCCCCTCACCTAAACCACGCCCCCAGAGCCCTGAGCCCCTCCCAGAGGCGGAGCTCCTGCAGCAGGCCCAGCCCCTCTGTGACCACGCCCTGACCCCGGTGAGTGACCCCGGCGCCCCTCCCCCCACCAGGGTGTTGGGGGAGGGGCTGACCCCATCCATCCCCTCCCCCACAGGCAGCTCTGGGGCCCCTCCTGCGCCGGGGCCTCGTCCAGAGGAGCGGCCGTCCCCCCAGGTAGGGCCTGGGACCCCCCCCAGAGACCCCAGAGTCACCTGGGACCCACCCAGGACCCCCCAAGGACCCCCAGACTCAACTGGCACCCCCCTGAACCCCCCCGGGACACCCCCACGGTCCCCAGACTCACCTGGAACCCCCCTGGACCCCCCAAGGACCCCCAGACTCACCTGGGACCCTTCTGAACCCTCCTGGGACCCCCCCCAGGACCCTCAGACTCACCTGGGACCCCCCTGAACCCCCCCGGGACTCCCCAGGACCCCCAGACTCAACTGGGACCCCCCTGAACCCTCCTGGGACCCCCCCAGGACCCCCAGACTCACCTGAGACCTCCCTGGGATGGTCCTGGAACCCCCCCTGGACCCCCTGGGACTGCCGAGATCCCTCCAGAACCCCCTCAAGACCCTCAAGAACCCCCCCAGAACCCCCAGACCCACCTGGGACCCCCCGAACACCCCCGGGACCCCCCCAGGACCCTCAGACTCACCTGGGACCCCCCCTGGACCCCCTGGGACTCGCGAGATCCCCCCAGAACCCCCTCAGACCCTCAAGAACCCCTCCAGGAGCCCCAGACTCACCTGGGACCCCCTTGGACCACCTGGGTGCCCCCCAGATTCTCCTGGACCTCCCTGGGACCCCCCCCCTTGAACCCCTTGGGACTCCCAAGACACCCCAGAACCCCCTGAGACCACCCCAAAACCTCCTGACTCACCTGGGACCCCCAGGAACCCCCCCAAGACCCCCTGGGACTTCCAGAACCCCTCTGAGACCCCCAGGACCCCCCATATCACCCCTCCCCCCCCCACCAGGTACTCGCTGACCCCGCGGGGGCGGAGCCTCGCCGAGGCCCCGCCCCCTGGCCAGGTGTGCCCGCGGCGCCCCCTGGCGGAGCAGGACGAGAACTGCGCCCCCTCCCCCCCACTGTGAGTTCGGGAGGGAGGGAGGGGACATTTTGGGGGGGTCACAAACATCTGGGGGGGGGTTGCAGCCCCTGGGGTCCCCCTGCAGGTGAATTTGGGGTGAATTTGGGGTCTCCTCCCCCAGGTGTGACCCCCAGCTGGAATTTGAGCTCAGACCCGGCGAGTTTGACATCGTCCTGTGTGCTGACGTCACCGAGGCCAACGGGTGCCTGTCCCCCTGTCCCTGTCACCCCCTGTGTCCCCTCTATGTCCCCCCATGTCCCCCCATCCGTGTCACCCCCTGTGTCCCCTCCGTGTTCCCCCCATGTCCCCCCATCCCTGTCACCCTCTGTGTCCCCTCCGTGTCTTCTCCATGTCACCTCTTCTGTCACCCTCTGTGTCCCCCGTCCTTGTCACCCCCTGTGTCCCCTCCGTGTCCCTCTCATGTCCACCCCCTTCCCTGTCACCCCCTGTGTGTCCCCCCATGTCCCCCCATCCCTGTCAACCCCTGTGTCCCCTCTGTGTCACCCCTGTGTCCCCCCTGTCACTGTCACCCCGTGTCCTCTCCGTGTCCCCCTTGTGTCCTCCCTGTCACCCCCTGTGTCCCCATCCTTGTCACCTCCTGAGTCCTCTCCATGTTCCCCCCATGTCGTCCGTCCCTGTGACCTTCTGTGTCCCCCCATGTCCCCTTTGTGTCCTCCCTGTCCTTGTCACCCCCTGTGTCCCCTCTGTGTCCCCCCATGTCCCCTTTGTGTCCTCCCTGTCCTTGTCACCCCCTGTGTCCCCTCTGTGTCCCCCCATGTCCCCTTTGTGTCCTCCCTGTCCTTGTCACCCCCTGTGTCCCCTCTGTGTCCCCCCATGTCCCCTTTGTGTCCTCCCTGTCACCCCCTGTGTCCCGTCCATGTCCCCTTCATGCCCCCCTGTCCTTGTCACCCCCTGTGGCCCCTGCATGTCCCCCTCGTGTCCCCCGATCCCTGTCACTGCCTGTGTCCCCCCGATCCCTGTCACCCCCTGTGTCCCCTCTGTGTCCCCCCATGTTCCTGTGATGTGTCCCTCCTGTGTCCTCACCATGTCCCCCCCGTGTCCCCCTGATGTGTCCCCTCTGTCTCCCCCATGTCACCCCCGACTTGTCCTTTCTGTCCCCCGTGTCCTCTGTGTCCCCCCGTCCCTCTGACGTGTCCTCTGTGTCCCTCCTGTGTCTCCCATGTCTCCCCTATGTCCCCGTGCCCTCTCATGTGTCCCCTCGTGTCCCCTGTGTCCCCATATCCCCCTGACCTGTCCCCTCTGTGTCCCCCCATGTCCCCCTGACATGTCCCTCTGTCTCCCCCATGTCACACCTTGACTTGTCCCTTCTGTCCCCCCGTGTCCCCTGTGTCATCCCTTGTGTCCCCCCCATGTCCCTTGTGTCCCCCGTGTCCCCTGTGTGTCCCCCATGTCCCTTTGTCCCCTGTGTGTCCCTGTGTCCCCCTGACGTGTCCCCCGTGTTTATCCCCCTTGTCCCCCCCTGTCCCCCCGTGTCCCCCATGTCACCCCCTGACCTGTCCCTTCTGTCCCACCTCTGTCCCCCCTGTCCCCTGACGTGTCCCCTGTGTCCCCAGCCCCGGCGGGGGGGTCCCGGCTCTGCTCCGCTCCCGGGGGGTCCCGGTGCTGCTGCGGCGCCTCCACGTCGGCGACTTCCTGTGGGTGGCCCGAGAGAAGGACCCGCCCCCAGGTGGGTGTGGCCATGAGGGGTGGGCGGGGCCTTGGGTGACCACACCCTAAAGGGTGGGTGTGGCACCTGAGGTGGGTGGGGCAACCTAAGGGTGTGGTTGACATGAATGGGTGTGGCCAGGTGCTGACCACACCTCATGTGGGTGGGGCCAGGTGCTGACCACACCCCCAAACCACCACAGACACTGGTTGGGTGTGGCTGGAGGGGCGTGGCCTGGTCCAGACCCCACCCATGGACCTGGGGGTGGGGCCTCTGCTGATGGGTGTGGCCAGGTGTGATGGGCGTGACCCTGGGGGTGGGGCTAAGGGTCACCACACCCTAAAGGGTGGGTGTGGCACCTGAGGTGGGTGGGCAACCTCAGGGTTGTTATGAATGGGTGTGGCCAGGTGCTGTACATGCCCTTTATGGGTGGGGCCTGATGCTGACCACACCTTGTATGGGTGGGGCCGAAGTGTTGACCACACCCCAAAATCACCACAGACACTGGTTGGGTGTGGCTGGAGAGGCGTGGCCTGGTCCAGACCCCACCCATGGACCTGGGGTGTGGCCAGGTGTGATAGGGGTGGCTAAAGGTGACCACACCCTAAAGAGTGGTCCTGGCACCTGAGGTGGGTGAGGCAACCTAAGAGTTTTTATGAATGGGTGTGGCCAGGTACTGACCATGCCCATTATGGGTGTGGCCAGGTGCTGATCATGCCCATTATGGGTGTGGCCAGGTGCTGACTACATCCTTTATGGGTGGAGCCTGTCACTGACTGCACCTGATGTGGGTGGGGCCAGGTGCTGACCACACCCCCAAATCACCACAGACACTGGTTGGGTGTGGCTGGAGGGGCGTGGCCTGGTCCAGACCCCACCCATGGACCTGGGGTGTGGCCAGGTGTGATGGGGGTGGCTAAAGGTGACCACACCCTAAAGGGTGGGTGTGGCACCTGAGATGGGTGGGGCAACTTAAGGGTGTGGTTGTTATGAATGGGTGTGGCCAGGTGCTGACCACACCTGATGTGGGTGGGGCCAGGTGCTGACCACACCTCATGTGGGTGGGGCCAGGTGCTGACCACACCCCCAAACCACCACAGACACTGGTTGGGTGTGGCTGGAGGGGCGTGGCCTGGTCCAGACCCCACCCATGGACCTGGGGGTGGGGCCTCTGCTGATGGGTGTGGCCAGGTGTGATGGGCGTGACCCTGGGGGTGGGGCTAAGGGTCACCACACCCTAAAGGGTGGGTGTGGCACCTGAGGTGGGTGGGCAACCTCAGGGTTGTTATGAATGGGTGTGGCCAGGTGCTGTACATGCCCTTTATGGGTGGGGCCTGATGCTGACCACACCTTGTATGGGTGGGGCCGAAGTGTTGACCACACCCCAAAATCACCACAGACACTGGTTGGGTGTGGCTGGAGAGGCGTGGCCTGGTCCAGACCCCACCCATGGACCTGGGGTGTGGCCAGGTGTGATAGGGGTGGCTAAAGGTGACCACACCCTAAAGAGTGGTCCTGGCACCTGAGGTGGGTGAGGCAACCTAAGAGTTTTTATGAATGGGTGTGGCCAGGTGCTGACCATGCCCATTGTGGGTGTGGCCAGGTGCTGACCATGCCCATTGTGGGTGTGGCCAGGTGCTGACCATGCCCATTATGGGTGTGGCCAGGTGCTGACCATGCCCATTGTGGGTGTGGCCAGGTGCTGACCATGCCCATTATGGGTGTGGCCAGGTGCTGACCATGCCCATTGTGGGTGTGGCCAGGTGCTGACCATGCCCATTATGGGTGGGGCCAGGTGCTGACCACGTCCTTTATGGGTGGAGCCTGTCACTGACTGCACCTGATGTGGGTGGGGCCAGGTGCTGACCACACCCCCAAATCACCACAGACACTGGTTGGGTGTGGCTGGAGGGGCGTGGCCTGGTCCAGACCCCACCCATGGACCTGGGGTGTGGCCAGGTGTGATGGGGGTGGCTAAAGGTGACCACACCCTAAAGGGTGGGTGTGGCACCTGAGATGGGTGGGGCAACTTAAGGGTGTGGTTGTTATGAATGGGTGTGGCCAGGTGCTGACCACACCTCATGTGGGTGGGGCCAGGTGCTGACCACACCCCAAAATCACCACAGACACTGGTTGGGTGTGGCTGGAGGGGCGTGGCCTGGTCCAGACCCCACCCATGGACCTGGGGGTGGGACCTCTGCTGATGGGCGTTCCCAGGTGTGATGGGTGTGGCACTGGGGGCGGTGCCTGGGGTGACCTCACCTGGGTGGAGTCAGATGTTGCTCCACCCCCACACAGTGGGTGTGGCCAAGGGGAAGCCACACCCCCATGGAGGCCATGATTGGTGGGTGTGGCCAAGGATTGACCGAACTCTTTAATGAGAGGAGTGCTGGGGTGGGGTGGGCCTGGCTCGGGGTGGGTGTGGCTCGGGTGGGTGTGACCCCGCTGGCCCCGCCCCCAGGCCACGCCCCCCGGGAGCTGCTGCTGGACGTGGTGGTGGAGCGGAAATCGGCGGCGGATTTGGGGAACAGCCTGAGGGACGGGCGGTACCGAGAGCAGAAGGTGGGGCTGGGACACTGGGATAGACTGGGAGGGACTGGGGGGAACTGGGAGAGGATCTGGAGGGGATTGGAAGCCATTGGGGGGGACTGGGACAGACTGGGGAGCCACTGCCGGGGGATCTAGGGGGGACTGGGAGGGGCTGGGAATGAATGGGGGGAACTGGGAGCCACTGGGGGGGACTGGGAGAAGATCTGAGATGGACTGGGAGTCACTGGAAGAGACTGGGAGGGGATCTGGGGAGGATTAGGAGCCATTGGGGGGAACTGGGATGGACTGGGAGCCACTGGGGGGAACTGGGGTGGACTGGGACCCATTGGAGGGAAATGGGAGAGGATCTGGGGGGGACTGGCGACCACTGGGATGGACTGGGAGCCACTGGAGGGGACTGGGAGGGACTGGGAGGGCATCTGGGGGGATTGGGAGCCATTGGGGGCACTGGGGGGGACTGGGGACTACTGGGATGGACTGGGAGGGACTGGGAGGCACTGGGGGGCACTGGGAGGGACTGGGAGGGGATCTGGGGAGGATTGGGAGCCGCTGGGGTGAACTGGGATGGACTGGAAGAGGATCTGGGGGAAACTGGGAGCCATTGGGGGGAACTGGGATGGACTGGGAGCCACTGGGGGAAACTGGGAGAGGATCTGGGGGAGACTGGGGACCACTGGGAGGGACTGGGAGGCACTGAGAGGCACTGGGGGGCACTGGGAGGCACTGGGGGGCACTGGGAGGGACTGGGGGAACTGGGAGGACTGGGGGGGACTGGAGGGCACTGGGGGGCACTGGGAGGGACTGGGAGGGATTGGGGGACAATGGGAGGCACTGGGGGACAATGGGAGGCACTGGGAGGGGCTGGGGGAACTGGGGGGACTGGGAGAGACTGGGAGGACTGGGGAGGACTGGAGGGCACTGGGAGGCACTGGGAGGGACTGGGGGGCACTGGGGGGACTGGGAGGGACTGGGGGCGACTGAGAGGACTGGGAGGGGATCTGGGGAGGATTGGGAGCCGCTGGGGTGAACTGGGATGGACTGGAAGAGGATCTGGGGGAAACTGGGAGCCATTGGGGGGAACTGGGATGGACTGGGAGCCACTGGGGGAAACTGGGAGAGGATCTGGGGGAGACTGGGGACCACTGGGAGGGACTGGGAGGCACTGAGAGGCACTGGGGGGCACTGGGAGGACTGGGAGGCACTGGGGGGCACTGGGAGGGACTGGGGGAACTGGGAGGACTGGGGGGGACTGGAGGGCACTGGGGGGCACTGGGAGGGACTGGGAGGGATTGGGGGACAATGGGAGGCACTGGGAGGGGCTGGGGGAACTGGGGGGACTGGGAGGGATTGGGAGGGATTGGGGGGCACTGGGAGGGACTGGGGGGCACTGGGAGGGACTGGGGGGCACTGGGAGGGGTCCCCACTGTCCCCCCCCGCCCCAGTTCCGCCTGCGCCGCTCGGGGCTGCGCTGCCCCGTGTACCTGCTGGAGGAGCCGGGGGAGGGGGAGCCGCTGCCCCTCCCCCTCCCCACCCTGCGCCAGGCGGCGGCCAACACCCAGGTACCCCTCCCCCACAGCCGGATACCCCCGGAGACCCCTCCCCCACTGCCAGAGACCCCCTGGGACCCCCCCCCCACACCCTGAGACCCATTGGGACCCCTCCCCCACACACCCTAGAACCCCTCCCCCACACCCTGGGACCCCTCCCCCACACCCAGGTACCCCCGGAGACCCCTCCCCCACTGCCAGAGACCCCTCCCCGCACCCTGGGACTCCTCCCCCACACCCTGGACCCCCTTCGGACCCCTCCCCCACACCCTGAGACTCCCCTGAGACCCCCTGGGACCCCTCCCCCACACCCAGGTACCCCCTGGGACCCCCTGGGACCCCTCCCCCACACCCAGGTACCCCCTGGGACCCTCTGGGACCCCTCCCCCACACCCTGGACCCCCTGCGACCCCCTGGGACCCCTCCCCCACACCCTGGACCCCCTTGGGACCCCTCCCCCACACACCCTGGGCTCTCTGGGTGGGATTTGGGCCCCCCAGGGTGGGTTTGGGGCTCCCAGGGGAGGTTTCGGGGGGGGTTCAGAGCTCCCCTCCCCCCAGGTGGTCTTTGGGGGTCCCTGGGAGGGATTTTGGGCGTCCCAGGGGGATTTTGGGGTTCCCAGGGGTGTTTTGGTGGGTCCCAGGGTGTTTTTGGGGGATCCCGGGGGTATTTTGGGGTATTCCGGGGGTGTTCTGGGGGGCCCTGTGGGGGTCCCGGGAGGATTTGGGGGGTCCCGGGGGTGTTTCTGGGGGGGTCCTGGAGGGATTTTGTTGGTCCCAGAGGTGTTTTGGAGGGGTCCTGGGGCTGTTTTGGGGGTTCCAGGGGGATTTTGGGGGTCCCGGGGGTGTTTTTGGGGGTCCCGGGGTGTTTTGGGGATCCCGGGGGTGTTTTGAGGGGTCCCAGGGGGGTCTTGGGGGTATTTGGGGGGGTCCCGGGAGGATTTTGGGGGCCCCGGGAGGATTTTGGGGGTCCTGGGGTGTTCTGGGGGAGTCCTGGGGGTGTTTTGGGGGTCCCGAGGGATTTTGGGGGTCCCGGGGGTGGCCCGGGGTCTCAGTGCCCCCTCCCCAGGTGCAGGACGGGTTCCTGGTGACGCGCACGAGGGACCCCCAGGACTCGGCCGCGTATTTGGGGGTGCTGGGGAGCAGCTGAGGAGGAGATTTGGGGTGAGGGGGGCACGGGGGGACATTGAGGGACATTGGGGACACTGGGGGACACTGGGGGACATTGGGGGCATTGAGGGACATTGGGGACATTGGGGGACATTGGGGGACATTGGGGGCATTGAGGGACATTGGGGACATTGGGGGACATTGGGGACAGTGAGAGGACGTTGGGGGACATTGGGGGCATTGGGGGACATTGGGGACACTGGGAGGACATTGAGGGAAGACTGGGGACACTGAGGGGACATTGGGGACATTGAGGGGGACATTGGGGACGCAGGGGACATTGGGGGACATTGGGGGGCAGGGGGGACATTGGGGGACACGGGGGGGACATTGAGGGGGACGTTGGGGGACATTGGGCAGTGGGGGGGGACACGGGGGGACATTGTGGGACATTGGGGACATTGGGGACATTGAGGGACATTGGGGGACATTGGGGACATTGAGGGACATTGGGGGACGTTGGGGACATTGAGGGACATTGAGGGACATTGGGGACATTGGGGGACATTGGGGGACATTGGGGGACATTGGGGGACATTGGGGACATTGAGGGACATTGAGGGACATTGGGGACATTGGGGACATTGAGGGACATTGGGGGGACGTTGGGGACATTGAGGGACATTGAGGGACATTGGGGACATTGGGGGACATTGGGGGACATTGGGGGACATTGGGGGACATTGGGGACATGGGGGACATTGAGGGACATTGGGGACATTGGGGAACATTGGGGACAGTGAGAGGACATTGGGGACATTGGGGACATTGGGGGACATTGGGGGGACATTGGGGACACTGGGGACATTGGGGACATTGAGGGACATTGGGGGGACATTGGGGACATTGAGGGGGACATTGGGGGGACATTGGGGACATTGAGGGACATTGGGGGGACATTGGGGACATGGGGGACATTGGGGGACATTGGGGGACATTGGGGGACATTGGGGACATTGGGGACATTGAGGGACATTGGGGACACTGGGGGACATTGGGGACATTGGGGACAGTGAGAGGACATTGGGGGACATTGGGGACATGGGGGACATTGGGGGGACACTGGGGACATTGGGGACATTGGGGGGACATTGGGGACATTGGGGGACATTGAGGGACATTGGGGACATTGAGGGACATTGGGGGACATTGAGGGACATTGGGGACATTGAGGGACATTGGGGGGACATTGGGGGGGACATTGGGGACATTGGGGGACATTGGGGACATTGGGGACACTTGAGGGACATTGGGGACATGGGGGGACATTGGGGGACATTGGGGACAGTGAGAGGACATTGGGGGACATTGGGGGACATTGGGGACAGTGAGAGGACATTGGGGGACATTGGGGACATTGGGGACATTGGGGACATTGGGGGGCAGGGGGGACATTGGGGACACGGGGGGGACATTGAGGGGGACGTTGGGGACATTGGGGACACTGGGGGGACATTGGGAGACGTTGGGGGATATTGGGGGACACTGGGGGAACATTGGGGACACTGAGGGACACTGGGGGACATTGGGGGCCACAGGGACATTTTGGGGGGGCTGTTGGGGACCTCAGAGCGTCACTGAGGGTCCCCCCCATGTCCCCCCCCAGGATCGGGTGCTGCGGGCCTGGGGGGGGGACGTGACCGCCCGGGGCCCCCCCGAACCCCCCGGGACCCCCCTGACCCTGCTGCCCTTCCAGAGGCTGCGCGAGGGGGGGGGCAAGAACCAGGTGGGGCTGGGGGGGCAAAAATGGGGTGGGGGGGCTAAAATGGGGTTGGGGGGGCTAAAATGGGGCTGGAGGGGGTCCTGGGGAGGGTCTTGGTGTCCCTAAAAGGGGTTGGGGGTTTATGGGGGGGGCTAAAATGGGGGTGGAGGGCTAAAAATGGGGCTGGGGGAGCAAAAATAGGTCTGGGGGGTCCTGGGGGGGGTCCTGGTGTCCCTAAAAGGGGTTGGGGGTTTTGGGGGGGGCCAAAATGGGTCGGGGAGGGGCAAAAATGGGCCTGGGGGGGCAAAATGGGGATGGGGGTGGCCAAAATGGGGCTGGGGGGGCCCAAAATGGGGCTGGGAGGGCAAAATGGGGCTGGGAGGGCCCAAAATGGGGCTGGGGGGACTAAAAATGGGGCTGGGGGGGCCAAAATGGGGTTGGGGGTGTCCTGAGGGGTCGGGGGGGGGCAAAAATGGGGCTGGGTGGGTCCGGGGCGGGTCCTGGTGTCCTTAAAGGGGTTGGGGGTTTATGGGGGGGCTAAAATGGGGCTGGGGGGGCAAAAATGGGGCTGGGGGGGTCCTGGTGTCCCTAAAGGGGTTGGGCAATATTTTGGGGTCTGTGGGGTTTTTTTGGGGTCCCCTCACCCCAATTTCTGTCCCCCCCAGTCCCAGACCATGGGGGCCATGACCTGAGGGATAATTTGGGGTCTGGGGATATTTTGGGGTCCCCTCACCCCGACTTTTGCCAGTCCCAGACCGTGGGGCTGTTTTGGGGGATATTTTGGAGTCAGGGGATATTTTGGGGTCCCCTCACCCCCATTTTTCCCCCCCAGTCCCAGATCGTGGGTGCTGTGTCCTGGGGGTTATTTTGGGGGATATTTTGGGGTCTGGGGGACATTTTGGGGTCCCCTCACCCCAATTTCTGTCCCACTCCAGTCTCAGACCATGGTGGCCATGACCTGAGGGGATAATTTGGGGTCTGGGGGATATTTTGGGGTCCCCTCACCCCCATTTCTCCCCCCCAGTCCCAGACCGTGGGTGCCGTGTCCTGGGGGTTATTTTGGGGGATATTTTAGGGTCTGGGGGACATTTTGGGGTCCCCTCACCCCAAATTTTTCTCCCCCTCAGGCCCAGACTGTGGGGGCCATGACCTGAGGGATAATTTGGCGTCTGGGGATATTTTGGGGTCCCCTCACCCCCATTTTTCCCCCCCAGGCCCAGACCGTGGGCGCCGTGTTCGCCCGGCAGCTGCTGCAGCTGGGGGGGCTCAGTGGGGGCAGGGCCGGGGCCGTCCTGAGCCTCTTCCCCACCCCCGCCAGGTCTGGGGGGGCCCGGGGGGGTTTGGGGGGGTCCAGGGAGGGGTTTGGGAGGGTCTGGGAGGAGTTTGGGGTCCCCCATGAGGAGTCCCCGAGCTCCTGGGTGTCCCCAAAAAGGGAGGGGGAGTCACAAGGGTGGGGGAGGGGTCTTGGAGGGGTTTTTTTGGGGGGGAGGGGTCCTCTGAATTCTGTCCCCTCCCCCACAGCCTCATGGCAGCCCTGGGACCCTCCCAGGACCCCCAAAAGTGTCGGGAGCAGCTCAGTGCCCTGCGCTGCGGCCCCACCCAGAGGTGAGACCCCCCCCGAAATTCTGGGGATCCCCCCCAAGTCCTTGGGAACCCCCCAAATCCTGGGAACCCTCCCCAAATCCTGGAGAACCCCCAAAATCCCAGGGACCCCCCCCCAAAATCCTGAGAAACCGCCCAAAATTCAGGGAAATCCCCCCCAGATCTCAGGGATCCCCCCCCCAAATCCTGGAGAACCCCCAAATCCTGGGGACCTCCCCAAATTCTGGGAAATCTCCCCCAAATCTCAGGGATTCCATCCCCAAATCCTGGGAACCCCCAAATCCTTGGGAACCCTCCCCAAATCCTGGAGAACCCCCAAAATCCCAGGGACCCCCCCCCAAAATCCTGAGAAACCGCCCAAAATTCAGGGAAATCCCCCCCAGATCTCAGGGATCCCCCCCCCAAATCCTGGAGAACCCCCAAATCCTGGGGACCTCCCCAAATTCTGGGAAATCTCCCCCAAATCTCAGGGATTCCCCGCCCCAAATCCCGAGAATCCCCCCCCAAGTCCTCAGGATCCCCCTCAAATTCTGGGGTTCCCCCAAAATCCTGGGAATCCCTCCTAAATCTTGGGAATCCCCCCAAATCTTGGGAAATCCCCCCAAATCCCGACATCCCCCCCAAATCCTGGGGATCCCCCCAAAATCCTGGCAATTCCCCCAAATCTTGAGGATCCCCCCCAAAATCCTGGGGATCTCCCAAAATCCCTGGGAAATCCCCAAAATCCCGGGGATCCCCCCAAATCTCGGGGATCCCCAAAATCCTGGGAAACCCCCAAATCCCGAGGGTCCCCCCAAAATCCCGGCGATCCCCCCAAATCTCAGGGATCTCCCCAAATCCCTTGGAACCCCCCAAATCTCAGGGATTCCCCCCCAAAATCTTGAGGATCTTCCAAAATCCCAGCGATCCCCCCAAAATCCCAGCGATCCCCCCAAATCTCAGGGATTCCCCCAAAATCCCTTGGAACCCCCCAAAACCTTTGGGAATTCCCCATTCCCAGGGACCCCCCAATTCCTGTGTCCCCCCCAGTCCCCGTGTCCCCAAACCCCTGCATCCCCTCCCCCCACCCCCGATTTTGGGGTCCTCCCCGATTTTGGAGTCCCCCCGATTTTGGAGTCCCCCCCGATTTTGGGGTGCCCCCCCCGGTTTTGGGGGTCTCACCCCGGTGTCCCCCCCCACAGGAACCTCGGCCCCTCCCTCAGCGGGGCCCTGGTGCGGCTCTACGGGAGCGCCGGGCCGCTGGCCTGAGGGGACAGCCCGGTCACCTGTGTCACCTCGGTCACCTCATTGTCACCTCATTGTCACCTCATTGTCACCTTCTGTCACCTCTGTCACCCCATTGTCACCCCATTGTCACCTCCTGTCACCCCCAATAAAGCCCCTCCCCCACAACTGCAGCAGCTGGAGTTTTTATTCTGGGGGAGGTGACACCGGGAGGGGGAGGTGACACCGCGGGAACAGGGGAGGTGACACCAGTGACAGTGACTGAGGGACAGTGACACAGCTGACAGTGACACCCGCCATCACCAGTGACAGGAAAAGGGTGACAGTGGCAGGGTGAGGGTGATGGGGGGGTGACACCGCGGGGACAGGGGAGGTGACATTGGTGACAGGGTGATGGGGGACAGTGACACAGCTGACAGTGACACCTGTGATCACCAGGGTGACATCGCAACAGGAACAGGGTGACAGTGGCAGGGTGAGGGGGGTGATACTGTGGGGACAGGGGAGGTGACACTGGTCACAGTGACAGGGGGACACTGATGGGCACTGGTGACACAGCTGACAGTGACACCCGCGTTCACCAGGGTGACATCGCGACAGGGGCAGGGTGGCAGTGGCAGGGTGAGTGTGACACCGCAGGGACAGGGGAGGTGGCACCGGTGACAGTGACAGGGGACAATGACACAGGTGACAGTGACACCCACGATCACGAGGGTGACATCGCGACAGGAACAGGACGACAGTGACAGGGTTGAGGGTGATGGGGAGGGTGACACTGCGGGGACAGGAGAGGTGACACCGGTGACAGTGACAGGGTGACAGGGGGGACAGTGACACAGCTGACAGTGACACACACGATCACCAGGGTGGCATCGTGACAGGAACAGGGTGACAGTGGCAGGGTGAGGGTGATGGGAGGGTGACACCACGGGGACAGGGGAGGTGACATCGCGACAGGAACAGGGTGACAGTGGCAGGGTGAGAGTGATGTGGGGGTGACAGTGGCAGAGGTGGCAGTGGCGGCCGTCGGTGACACAGCCTGGGGTGGCACAGGTGACAAGGGACACCTGGAGGTGACAAGGGACACCTGGAGGTGACAGTGACACCAGAGATGGCAACACCCATGATGGGGGGGGGGGGGTCACTCGGGGTCCCCTGGGGTCAATTTGGGGTCACCGGCTCCCCAAAAAGGGGGTGGGGTCACCTGGGGTCAATTGAGGTCCCCTAAGGGGGGGGGAGGGCGGGGCTGCCCTGGGACCCCAAAAAGTGGCGGGAGGGTCCCCAAAAAGGGGGGCGGGGTCACCCGAACGTCCCAGGCCGGGGGTGGGGCCGGGTTTGGGATTTGGGGGTGGGGCACGGAGGGGGGGTGGGGCCGGGTTTGGGATTTTGGGGCGTGGCTCGGAGGGAGGGTGGGGCCACCCTTGGGGTTTTGCCGGGGTGGGGCCGGGATTGGGATTTGGGATTTGAGTGGGGACGGGGTGGGGACGGATTTGAGGTTTGGGGGGGGATGGGGCCGCGTTTGGGCTTTGGGATTTGGGGAACGAGGGCGGCCCTTGGCCGGATTATGGATTTGGGATTTGGGATTGGGGAGGGGGGGCGGGTCCGGGTGTGCCCCCCCCGCCCCCATCCCCCGGAGGAGGAGGAGGAGGAGGAGGAGGAGGAGGAGGAGGAGGAGGAGGTGGCAGCGCGATGCTGGTGGCGCTGGTGGCCCTGGTGGCCCTGGTGGCGGTGGCGGGGGGGGACGCGGAGGTCCCGCCAACCCCCCCGTGCCCGCTGGGCTTCGGGCCGGTGGCGGCGGGCGGCTGCGGGGACAGGGACGAATGTCGCACGGCCGCCGTGTGCCACCACATGTGCCTCAACCACCACGGTGGCTTCGCCTGTCATTGTCACCGCGGCTTCGTCCTGCAGCCCGACGGTGTCACCTGCCGCCGCCGCCGCCGCCCCCCGCCCGGGGGACACCGGGGACAGCCCGCGACCCCTCCTCAGAGGCTCCGGGGACACCGGGGACACCCTGGGACCCCTCCCCAGGGGCTCGGGGGACACCGAGGACAGCCCGGGACCCCTCCTGAGGGGCTCGGGGGACACCGAGGACACCCCGGGACCCTCCCCGAGGAGTTCGGGGGACACCGAGGACAGCCCGGGACCCTCCCCGAGGAGTTCGGGGGACACCGGGAGCTGCCCGAGGGGACCCGAGGATGGAGAGCCCGGGACCGGCGGCGGGAGGGAACCGGAGGAGGGGAAGCCTCGCACCGGGATCCGGCACCGGAGCGGCACCGGGGCTTGCAGGAGGATTTGGACCGGGATTCGCTCCGGGATTTGTCCCCGGGAAGGCACCGGGAGCCGCGGCCGGGGCGGCAGCGGGGCTCGCACGGGGACTGGAACCGGGAGTCGGACCGGGATCCCCGCCAGGATCTGAACCAGGATCTGGACCGGGATTTGGACCGGGATTCGGACCGGGACTCGGATTGGGATCCCCACCAGGATCTGGACCGGGATTCGGACCGGGGTTCCCAGGAGGATTTGCCCCCGGGAAGGCACCGGGGATTGTACCGGGATGTGCCCGATCTGGGAGGATCTGAGTTGGGGGGGAGCACGGGGGGCAACTGGGAGCGACTGGGATTTCGGGGGGCAACTGGAGAACTCTCGGCCCTGGGGGGAGTAACTGGGACAAACTGGGGGGGTCTGGGCTCGGGGGTGCAGCTGGGAGGCACCTGGAGGCAACTGGGATTGAGGGGGGGCAACTGGGGGGCTGGGGGGGTCCTTGACCCTGGGGAGGGCAACTGGGGGAGCAAACTGGGATAACTGGGGGGCAACTGGGTGTCCTGGGTTCTGGGAGGGGTAACTGGGACAAAGGGGGGGTCTGGGGTTGGGGGGGGCAGTTGCAGGGGTAACTGGGGGCAACTGGGATTCTGGGGGGGCAACTGGGGGGAACTGGGGGATGCTGGGGGGTGAAGGAGGAACTTGGGGGCTCCCCTGGGGTCTGGGGGAGGGCTGAGCCCATCGGGGTCCCCCCGGGGGTCCCCCCCGGGCTCAGCCGCGGGGTCGGGGGGTGTGGGGGTCCCTGGGGTCATCCTGGGGTCCTCATCGCTGTAGGGGTCCCCGTAGGGGTCCCAGGTTCTGGTTTTGGGGTCCCTGGGTTTGCTTTGGGGTCCCCGTGGGGGTCCCAGGGCCGAGTCTTGGGGTCCCCGGGCTCACTCTGGGGGTCCTCGGGCTCGTTCTGGGGGTCCCATCCCCATAGGGGTCCCAGGTTCTGGTTTGGGGGTCCCCAAGCTCACTCTGGGGGTCCCCGTGGGGGTCCCAGGTCCTGGTTTGGGGGTCCCTGGGCTCACTCTGGGGGTCCCAGGGCCGGGTTTGGGGGTCCCTGGGCTCACTCTGGGGGTCCCAGGCCGGGTTTGGGGGTCCCTGGGCTCACTCTGGGGTCCCAGGGCCGGGGGGGTCCCTGGGCTCACTCTGGGGTCCCAGGGCCGGGTTTGGGGTCCCTGGGCTCACTCTTGGGGGTCCCAGGGCCGGGTTTGGGGGTCCCTGGGCTCACTCTGGGGTCCCAGGCCGGGTTTGGGGATCCCCAAGCTCGCTTTGGGGTCCCCATCCCCATAGGGGTCCCCATAGGGGTCCCAGGTTCTGTTTGGGGTCCGTGGGCTCGCTTTGGGGGTCCCCATCCCCGTAGGGGTCCCCGTAGGGGCCCCAGGCTCGTTCTGGGGTCCCCATCTCCATAGGGGTCCCAGGTCCTGGTTTGGGGGTCCCCAAGCTCACTCTGGGGATCCCCATAGGGTCCCAGTTTCGGGTTTGGGGGTCCCTGGGCTCGCTTTGGGGGTCCCCATGGGGGTCCCAGGTCCTGGTTTGGGGGTCCCCAAGCTCGCTTTGGGGGTCCCCATCCCCATAGGGGTCCCCAGGCTCGCTCTGGGGGTCCCCATAGGGGTCCCAGGGCCGCGTTTGGGGGTCCCGGCCCCTCCGGAGGCTCCCAGGCTCGGGGTCCCTGGAGGGATCCGAGGGGGGCCCGGGGGGGTCCCAGGGCTCCTCCTCAGACTCCTCATCCTCGTAGGGGTCCCCATAGGGGTCCCCATAAATGTCGGGGTCCCAGGGCTCCATTTCGGGGTCCCACCGCCCCTCCCCGGGGTCCTCGGCCCTATAAGGGGGGGCCGGGCCCCCATAGGGGTCCCCGTAGGTTTCGGGGTCCCCCAGGTCCCCATAGGGGTCCCCGTAAGGATCGGGGTCCTCCTCCCCGTAGGGGGGGGCGGGGGAAGGGTCCCCGTGGGAATCCCGGTCAAAATCCCGGTGGGACCCCCCGTGGGAGTCCCGGTGCCACCCCCGGTGCCACCCCGGATCTCTGTCGCTGTCCGAGTCCCGGTGCGAATCCTCCTGGGAATCTCCGGGCGGGTCCCGGTATCGAGGCGAGCCCGGATCCCGGTCCCGGTCCAAATCCCGGTGTGAATCCTCCTGGTGCAAATCCCGGTGCCTTCCCGGGGGCAAATCCTCCCGGGAATCCTCGGGCAAATCCCGGTGCCAACCCCGCTGCCAGCCGGGCTGGGAATCCTCATGGAAATCCTGCTGGGAGTCCCGGTGCTGATCCCGGTCCGGATCCCGGTCCGAATCCCGGTCCAAACCCCGGTTCCAATCCCCGTGCGAGCCCCGGCGCCGCTCCGGGGGCAGATCCTGGCGGGAATCCTCGGGCAC
>JAJEOU010000819.1:0-172526 GCA_021534815.1 Acrocephalus arundinaceus
AAGAGGGTTGGGCAGGAAGAGGAATATTTCTTGGGGCCGACAGGGTGCCATGCAGAGCGGAGCAATTTTGAAAAAGTCCTGAAATTCTCATGCCAGAGATGATGTTTGTGACGACAGGGTTCAGACAAAATTTGCAGAGCGAGTAGGAGAGAATAGATAGTGTGCATCCTTCCCCATAGCAGGGAGGCAAAACCTAAAGTGGAGAGACTTGGGGATGGGGGGTGGAGACGCGCACGGTTGAGGAGAAGCTGTCTACCAACAAGCAAAGGGAGCAAGACAAGCATGGAGAGGGAGAAAAGGCTGCCGAGCAATCTAACAGGTATGGGTCTATCGAAAGACATGAGAAGGGACCAAAAAAAAGAGAAAAGAGGAATTCCATGTCTAAGAGCTGACAAGCCTTACCGGATGAGCTCCCCCCAGCTTGTGAGGGCAGGGATAGTCGCCAAGAGCACGGTATGTGGCGCAGGCCGGACAAGTGGCGTTGCATGGTGTGGCAGTTGGGGAGGCTGTGGGCGCAGTCCTTTGTGCGCGGGGGACACGTTCGAGATCGCACTGGGTTGCAGGCCACAGGATGACAGAGTTTATGGCGAGAGATAGGCCGCGCAAGAAGTGTGCTAGTGCTAACGGGCTATCCCACGCAAACACTTGTTCCTCCGAGACTCAATCCCAGGTGGTTCCCTTGGTAGCGACCAGGAGTATGTACACAATGGCTAGTCCGACAGATGCACTAGAGATTTATAAATCCAGAGCCTCGGGGGAATTGCATGCATTCCCCCACAGCCCTAAGTGGGGAGACCCAATGGAACCTGCTGAGGCGGCTGGGGCGTCTAGGGAGATGCTCTCTCAGACTAGGCTCCAAACAAGAAGCAAACTGGGGGTCCGACCAATCCCCTCTCCACAGAGTTCCTGTTGGCCTCTGCGCGTCACTGAGGGTCACGGATATTCACGGTTTACTGGTTGTACAATCTGAGGAGGTACTGGAGTACAACAATTTGGGTGTCACTTAGGGTCTTAATATCTTGGTTAAGCTTCCTTTCTGGAGCACGGTATGGCACAAGTATGTCTGGAGATTAAGTCACTTCCGGCATAAGATGACAACTGCGGTATCCACTTTTTCTATCCCCTCACCAACTGGGGTCACTGGTCACTGGTGTCACTGGTGTACTGGGGTCACTGGTCACCTTCAGCGCGTCACTGGTTCCACTGCAGTCACCTGTGTCCTCAATGGTGTACTGGCCTGTCAGTCGTCGTCACGCGGATCATTCGTGAGATCACCTGGTGTCAACTGCTGTCACGGAGCCATCTTGGTGGTTAGCAATGTAGGCTGGTGCCATGTGGAGAAGCCGATGATGGTAGGACGGTGGCAGGGAGGTGTCCGACTTGCGCGGGTCAAGCCTGGGGGTTGGCTGGGGAGGTCACCAGGGCGTGCTCACTGGCAGGCGGTCACTCCGGCCAGCGTTCTGGTTGTGTTAGTCACTTGGTTGAAACTCTCCGGGCGAGCGCTCATCAGAGCGTCACCTGTGCATCGCACTTGGATGTTGTGTGGTGCTCCAGTTGTGGATTCACAACCGTTTGGCGAAGTTGTAAACCAATGTGTATTTAAGAGAAGTTAACAGAAAAAGCCCCAGGCAAGTGTGTAAGGAAGAGTATCAATGCTATTGAGTTCAGTTGAGAGTGGATAGAGGTGACTCTGGAGCGATCGAGACGGCTTGGGTTTGTGTTGGCCAGTCTCAACCCCGGGGCTCACGGTACGGGCACACCCTATGGAGAAGGTAAGGTCGGGTCACAGTGACGGCGTGTCCAACAGTGACACCAGTGACAACCACACAAGTCCAACCAAGCGACACGAGTTGATCGTACCCCAAACTATGCAAGACGCAGTGTTGGCAGATCCCACTGCAGTGACAACCCAGGTGACACAA
Organism: Acrocephalus arundinaceus; assembly: GCA_021534815.1. Taxonomy (NCBI): domain Eukaryota; kingdom Metazoa; phylum Chordata; class Aves; order Passeriformes; family Sylviidae; genus Acrocephalus; species Acrocephalus arundinaceus. The sequence continues at coordinate 1,923 of JAJEOU010000819.1, forward strand.
CCAGTGACACCCATGAGAGGTTCAACTCAGCAGCCGGGTCAGAAGTAGATCAATGGGTTGTCACTGATATTAGTGACGGGGTACTGGTAAGTACCAGTGACACACAAACACCCACGTGACGATCTACCGGAGGTTCGACATAACCTAGTTATGTAGTCACAACAGGGTACAAAAAACACCAGTGGCACCAGGACACCAGTGGGGGGGAAACCAGTTACAGCCAGTGACCCCGTGACACCAGTCGACACATAGTGCACCAGTGACCCCCGTGATCCCCGGTGACACCGTGACCACCCGTGACAACCAGTGACCCCAGTGACACCGGTGACACCAAGTGACAACCAGTGACACCGGTGACCCCAAGTTGACCCAGTTACCACCGAGTGGACCCCAGTGACAACCGAGTGACACATGGGCACCAGTTGACCCCAGTGACCCCGTGGTGACACACAGTGACACCAGTGACACCAGCTGAGCCCAGTGAACCTGGTGACACCAGTGCCAACCAGTTACACCGGTGACACACGTGATCCCCAATGACCCGACACAGTGACCATGCCGAGTGAACGTGCACCATGACATGACCCCAAAAAGTGACACCAGTCGACACGCATTGAACCAGTGACCGCAGTGACACCCAGTTGACACCAGTGACACCAGTGACCCCAGTGACCCAGTTACACCAGTGACCATGGACCGTGACCCCAGTAAGTGGACCGCCAGAACAGTGACCCCAGTGACCCCGGGTGACCACCAGTGACCCCAGTGACACCAGTGGGCACCAGTGACACCGAATGACGATCAGTGACACCAGTGACACCACAGTGACATCGAGTGACACCAGTAGGCACCAGTGAACACCATGTGACACACCAGGTGCCGAGTGACACCCAGTGACCACCAGTCTGACTCCACGTGACCAGTCCACCGCCTCAGGGACACCCTCAGTGAAACCTGATCCATCTGGTCGACACTCCGCAGTGACCACCAATGACATCCAAGTGACGGACCAGAGTGCGACCAGTGACACCTTGAGGTAGACAACCCCCGTGACACCAGTGCACCAGTGACACCAGTGGACAAGTGACTCCGTACACCGCTAGTGACACCAGGACACCAGTGACACCAGTGACCGCAGTGACCCCGCCGTGACACCGTACACTGACACAGTGACACCGCAGTGTACCCCAGTGACACCCGTGACACAGTGACACCATGACACCCGGTGACACCATGACACCAGTGACCCAGTTACACACCAGTGGCACCAGTGACACCAATGACATCAAGTGACACCTGAGTGAACCGAATGACATCACATGACACAGTTAGGCACCAGTGACACCTGTGACACACCTAGTTGACACCGCAGTGACCCAGGTGACACCAGTGACCCCCCAGTGACACCAGTGGGAACAACCAAAGTGACATAGAATACCGGTGTTCACCAGTGACACCTAATGAACACGAGTGACACCAGGATGGCGATGGAAACATGACACCGAGTGACACTAGCGTGGACACCAGCTGGCACCATTGAGCACCACTGACTACCAGTTGACGCCCCTAGTTGACACCTTAGGTGACACCCTAGTGACACCAGTGACACTGCGTGAGACACCAGTGACACCCAGTGACACCAATACTTTCATGACCCTAGGGTGAGACAAATGACGCCAGCTTGGGACCCATACCGGACAGCAGTGACCCAAATGTACCCAGTGACACCGCCGTGAACACCAGAGTGACAACCATTGAGACCAGTGACTGCCATGTGACACCAGTGACGCCCAGTGACGCCCAGTGACCCCAGTATACACAAGTGTACACCAAGTGATCACCCAGTGCCAGACCCAGTGCAGTGACATGACACCTCGAGTGCCATTCATCCACGCACCAGCTGACCCGCATTGACACCGATCAGTGACCAGTCCAGTGACACCAGTGACCCCGACCAGTGACCCAGTGACCCCAGTGACCCCTATGTTACCCCACTGACTCCATGACACCAGTGACCCCAGTGACTCGCCCAGTTGCTCTTTGGCCTGTGTGGAAGTGTCCGACTCCTTGCTCAAGCAGCAGGCCACTGGCTCGCCTGGTTTGGCATACGGGGGTAGACGTGGGCACTGGGACAAACTGGGACAAACTGGGACCAAGGGGAACCCGACGGGGAGTGAGCACAGAGGGTGCGGCAGGCCCTGGCACAGGAATTCCCGCCTGGATTGCTGTGGCTTGCCCCCCTGGATGCCCTGAAGTTGTCCCAGGCCACGGCTGACAGCGCGCTTGAGCACAGACTGCGGACAGTGGGAGGTGTCCCTGGTTGATTTTATGGTCCCTTCTCACCCAACACCCAGAATTCTGCATTTCCTGCACTGTCCTCCCTTAACATTTGTAACCCACCAGGCCCAATCTCCCCGTGTTCCCCCAGCACCATTTTCCTGTCTGAGTTTTGGAACCCTGGGCACTGAGAATTTCAGACTTTCTGTGCTGACAGGCACTGACCCCAAAGAAAACACTGCAAGACCTGAGGCCTTGGAGGTGGTTTCCAAAATTGGATGACAGCACAACATCTCTCGAGCATTTAATCCTGACTCGAGCAGAAAAGATAAAAAGCAACACTGAGTCCCCCCAGATGCCTGGATCCATCCTTGGAGCTGTCACAGCTGCTGCCCTGAACCTCCTTCCATGAAGTAAAATAAAAAATGAAAATGCCCCATTGAGCAAAAGGAAATTAAAATATCACTGAGCAATATCTGAGAGCTCCAACACACACAGAGCTGCTCCATCCTGGAAGTTCCTGGGATGTGCCTGGAGTGTCCCTGCCCACCTGCTTGAAATGGGGGCAAAAACCAGCCTGAAAGGTTCTTTTTGTTCCAGCTCTGAGGTTTCATCAGGGCAAAATCCAGCCTGAAAGGTTCATTTCTTATCTCTAACCCTGAGGTTTCATCAAGGCAAAAACCAACCTGAAAGGTTCATTTCTTATCTCTAACCCTGAGGTTTTATCAGGGCAAAAACCAACCTGAAAGGTTCATTTCTTATCTCCAGCCTTGAGGGCTCACCAGGGTAAAAACCAGCCTGAAAGGTTCATTTCTGTGCCAGCCCTGAGGTTTTATTGGGGCAAAAACCAGCCTGAAAGGTTCATTTTTGTTTCAGCTCTGAGGTTTTATTGGGGCAAAAACCAGCCTGAAAGGTTCATTTCTTATCTCCAGCCCTGAGGTTTTATTGGGGCAAAAACCAACCTGAAAGGTTCATTTCTTATCTCCAACCCTGAGGTTTTATCAGGGCAAAAACCAACCTGAAATGTTCATTTCTTATCTCCAACCCTGAGGTGTCATTGGGGCAAAAACCACCCTGAAAGGTTCATTTCTTATCTCCAGCCTTGAGGGCTCACCAGGGTAAAAACCAGCCTGAAAGGTTCGTTTCTTATCTCCAACCCTGAGGTTTTATTGGGGCAAAAACCAACCTGAAAGGTTCATTTCTTATCTCTAACCCTGAGGTGTCATTGGGACAAAAACCAACCTGAAAGGTTCATTTCTTATCTCCAGCCCTGAGGGCTCATTGGGGCAAAAACCAGCCTGAAAGGTTCATTTCTTATCTCCAACCCTGAGGTGTCATTGGGGCAAAAACCAACCTGAAAGGTTCATTTCTTATCTCCAGCCCTGAGGGCTCATTGGGGCAAAAACCAACCTGAAAGGTTCATTTCTTATCTCTAACCCTGAGGTTTTATTGGGGTAAAAACCAGCCTGAAAGGTTCATTTCTGTGCCAGCCCTGAGGTTTTATTGGGGCAAAAACCAACCTGAAAGGTTCATTTCTTATCTCCAGCCCTGAGGGCTCATTGGGGCAAAAACCAGCCTGAAAGGTTCATTTCTTATGTCCAGCCCTGAGGTTTTATCAGGGCAAAAACCAACCTGAAAGGTTCATTTCTTATCTCCAGGCCTGAGGGCTCATTGGGGCAAAAACCAGCCTGAAAGGTTCATTTCTTATCTCTAACCCTGAGGTTTCATCAAGGCAAAAACCAGCCTGAAAGGTTCATTTCTTATCTCCAGCCCTGAGGTGTCACCGTGTGGAATGAAGTAGAGAACAGAAATGAAGCAGAGAACCCAGGAAAGCCAAATCTGCCCCAAGACAAACTCGTTTTATTGTGCTGGAGCCTGGGTTCCGAGTGCCCAGCAGGACAAAAACCAAACCAGTATAAATAGGCCACAAACCCCTCCCGGCCTGGAGGAGGGGAGGCTCCCCAGGGAAGGGAAGGGAATACCCCGGAGGGATGGGAATGTCCCGGGGGTCAGGAATAACCCCGAGGGATGGGGATGTCCCCGAGGGATGGGGATGTCCCCAAGGGATGAGGATGTCCCAAGGGATGAGGATGTCCCAAGGGATGGGGATGTCCCAAGGGATGGGGATGTCCCCAAGGGATGAGGATGTCCCGAGGGATGGGGATGTCCCCAAGGGATGGGAATACCCCCAAGAGATGGGGATGTCCCCGAGGGATGGGGATGTCCCCGAGGGATGGGGATGTCCCCAAGGGATGGGGATGTCCCCAAGGGATGGGAATACCCCTGAGGGATGGGGATGTCCCCAAGGGACGGGGATACCCCCGAAGGAAGGAAATGCCCCCGAGGGAAGGAAATGCCCCCGAGGGAAGGAAATGCCTCCAGGGAAGGGAAGGGGATGCCCAGGCCACCCCAGGGAGCCCTGCTGGGTGCTGGGCAGGGCAGGGCAGCCCAGGAGCTGCCTCTGACCGAACCCACGTTAGCAGCCGCTAATGAGCCGCTAATTAGGGCAGGGTTTAATGAACGGTCAGTGGTTGTGGGGCCGGGCGCGGCCGCGGCCCCGGGCGGCGGGAGCAGCGTCCACGGTGGAGCGGGGGTTGCGGATGGTCTCGTCCACAGACACGATCAGGCACGCCGCCTCCGAGGCCGCTGTCAGGGCGTTGATTCGCACCACGGCCGGCTCCCAAACACACGCCGAGAAATTGTCAGCGATGTCCTCGTTGGTCACGTCCACGCCGTACCACATCCCGCCCTGTGAGGACAGAGAGACTCGGATCAGTGCCACATCGTGCCCTGGGGACAGAGGGAAAGGGACTGGGGACAGAGGGACAGGGATCAGTGCCACATCCTGCCCTGTGAGGACAGAGAGACTCGGATCAGTGCCACATCGTGCCCTGGGGACAGAGGGAAAGGGACTGGGGACAGGGATCAGTGCCACACCCTGCTCTGGGGACAGAGGGACAGGGATCGGGGACAGAGGGACAGGGATCAGTGCCACATCCTGCCCTGGGGACACAGGGGACACAGGGACAGGGATCAGTGCCACATCCCGCCTGTGAGGACAGAGAGACTCGGATCAGTGCCACACCCTGCTCTGGGGACAGGAATGGGGACAGGGATTGGGGACAGGGATCAGTGCCACATCCCGCCCTGTGAGGACAGAGGGACTTGGATCAGTGCCACATCCTGCTCTGGGGACAGAGGGACAGGGATCAGTGCCACATCGGACACAGGGGACACAGGGACAGGGATCAGTGCCACATCCAGCCCTGGGGACACAGGGACAGGCATCAGTGCCACATCCTGCTCTGGGGACAGAGGGACAGGGATCAGTGCCACATCCTGCTCTGGGGACACAGGGACAGGGATCAGTGCCACATCCTGCCCTGGGGACAGAGGGACAGGGATCAGTGCCACATCCTGCTCTGGGGACAGAGGGACAGGGATCAGTGCCACATCCTGCTCTGGGGACACAGGGACAGGGATCGGGGACAGGGATCAGTGCCACATCCTGCTCTGGGGACAAAGGGGACAGAGATCAGTGCCACATCCAGCCCTGGGGACAGAGGGACAGGAATGGGACAGGGATCAGTGCCACATCGTGCCCTGGGGACAGAGGGACAGGGATGAGTGCCACATCCTGCTCTGGGGACAGAGGGACAGGGATCAGTGCCACATCCCACCCTGGGGACACAGGGACAGGGATCAGTGCCACATCCTGCTCTGGGGACACAGGGGACAGGAATGGGGACAGGGATCAGTACCACATCCCACCCTGGGGACACGGGACAGAGGGACAGGGATGAGTGTCACATCCTCTCTGGGGACAGGGAGCAGTGCCACATCCCGCCCTGGGGACAACAGGGACACAGGGACAGGGATCAGTGCCACATCCCGCCCTGGGGACAACAGGGACACAGGGACAGGGATCAGTGCCACATCCCGCCCTGGGGACACATGAACATAGGGACAGGGATCAGTGCCACACCCAGCCGTACCTGTGCGTGCTTGGCCCGCAGCTTGTTGAGGATGTTGGTGGCGTCGAAGCCGGCGTTGTCGCACAGCTGCCGGGGGATGATCTCCAGGGCCTTGGCGTAGGCGCCGATCAGCAGCTGCTGCTTGCCCGGGATGGTGCGGGAATAATCCCGCAGGAACTTGGACAGCTCCATCTCGATGGCCCCGCCGCCCGCCACCACCGAGTCGTTCTGCAGGGACAGAGGGACCGGGGCTGTCAGGGCACGGCAGCACTGCCAGACCAGGGATACTCAGAGTTCTGGGACTGCCAACACTGCCAGCCAGGGGTGTTCACTGCCCAGGGCTCTGTCAGGGCACGGCAGCACTGCCAGACTAGGGATACTCAGAGTTCTGGGACTGCCAGCACTGCCAGCCAGGGATGTTCACTGCTCTGGGACTGCCAGCACTGCCAGACCACAGATATTCACTGCCCAGGGCTGTCAGGGCACGGCAGCGCTGCCAGACCAGGGATACTCAGAGTTCTGGGACTGCCAGCACTGCCAGCCAGGGATGTTCACTGCCCAGGGCTGTCAGGGCAGGTCAAAGCACTGACAGACCAGGGATATTCACTGACCTGGGACTGCCAGCACTGCCAGCACAGGGATGTTCACTGCCCAGGGCTCTGTCAGGGCACGGCAGCACTGCCAGACCAGGGATATTCAGAGTTCTGGGATTGACAGCACTGCCAGACCAGGGATATTCACTGCCCAGGGCTCTGTCAGGGCACAGCAGCATTGCCAGACCATGGATATTCACTGACCTGGGACTGCCAGCACTGCCAGCACAGGGATGTTCACTGCTCTGGGACTGCCAAACCAGGGATGTTCACTGCCCTGGGACTGCCAGCACTGCCAGGGATATTCAGAGTTCTGGGACTGCCAGTACTGTCAGTACAGGGATGTTCACTGCCCAGGGCTCTGTCAGGGCACGGCAGCACTGCCAGACCATGAATATTCACTGCCAGCCCAGGGATGTTCAGTGCTCTGGGACTGCCAGCACAGGGATGTTCACTGCCCTGGGACTGCCAGCACTGCCAGACCACAGATATTCACTGCCCAGGGCTGTCAGGGCACGGCAGCACTGCCAGCCCAGGGATATTCAGAGTTCTGGGATTGACAGCACTGCCAGACCAGGGATGTTCAGAATTCTGGGACTGCCAGTACTGCCAGTACAGGGATGTTCACTGCCCAGGGCTCTGTCACGGCACGGCAGCACTGCCAGACCAGGGATACTCAGAGTTCTGGGATTGACAGCACTGCCAGCCCAGGGATGTTCACTGCTCTGGGACTGCCAGCACTGCCAGACCACAGATATTCACTGCCCAGCGCTGTCAGGGCACGGCAGCACTGCCAGACCAGGGATACTCAAGAGTTCTGGGACTGCCAGCACTGCCAGACCAGGGATGTTCACTGCCCAGGGCTCTGTCAGGGCACAGCAGCACTGCCAGACCAGGGATATTCAGAGTTCTGGCACTGCCAGCACTGCCAGCCCAAGAATATTCACTGACCTGGGACTGCCAGCACTGCCAGCCAGGGATGTTCAGAGTTCTGGGACTGCCAGCACTGCCAGTACAGGGATGTTCAGAGTTCTGGGATTGACAGCACTGCCAGTACAGGGATGTTCAGAGTTCTGGGACTGCCAGCACTGCCAGCCAGGGATGTTCAGAGTTCTGGGACTGCCAGCACTGCCAGTACAGGGATGTTCAGAGTTCTGGGACTGCCAGCACTGCCAGCCCAGGGATGTTCAGAGTTCTGGGACTGCCAGCACAGGGATGTTCACTGCTCTGGGACTGCCAAACCAGGGATGTTCACTGCCCTGGGACTGCCAGCACTGCCAGACCACAGATATTCACTGTCCAGGGCTGTCAGGGCACGGCAGCACTGCCAGCCCAGGGATATTCAGAGTTCTGGGACTGCCAGCACTGCCAGTACAGGGATGTTCACTGCCCAGGGCTCTGTCAGGGCACGGCAGCACTGCCAGACCAGGGATATTCACTGCCAGCCCAGGGATGTTCACTGCCCTGGGACTGACAGCACTGCCAGACCACAGATATTCACTGCCCAGGGCTCTGTCAGGGCACGGCAGCACTGCCAGACCAGGGATACTCAGAGTTTCTGGGATTGACAGCACTGCCAGCACAGGGATGTTCACTGCTCTGGGACTGCCAACACTGCCAGACCACAGATATTCACTGCCCAGGGCTGTCAGGGCACGGCAGCACTGCCAGACCAGGGATACTCAAGAGTTCTGGGACTGCCAGCACTGCCAGCACAGGGATGTTCAGAGTTCTGGGACTGCCAGCACTGCCAGCCCAGGGATAGTCAGAGTTCTGGGACTGCCAGCACTGCCAGTACAGGGATGTTCACTGCCCAGGGCTCTGTCAGGGCACAGCAGCACTGCCAGTACAGGGATACTCAGAGTTCTGGGACTGCCAGTACTGCCAGCCAGGGATGTTCAGAATTCTGGGACTGCCAGCCAGGGATGTTCAGAGTTCTGGGACTGCCAGCACTGCCAGCCAGGGATGTTCAGTGCTCTGGGACTGCCAGCACTGCCAGTACAGGGATGTTCAGAATTCTGGGACTGCCAACACTGCCAGCCCAGGGATGTTCAGTGCTCTGGGACTGCCAGCACTGCCAGTACAGGGATGTTCAGAATTCTGGGACTGCCAGCACTGCCAGACCAGGGATGTTCAGAATTCTGGGACTGCCAGCACTGCCAGCCAGGGATGTTCAGAGTTCTGGGACTGCCAGCACTGCCAGTACAGGGATGTTCAGAGTTCTGGGACTGCCAGCACTGCCAGTACAGGGATGTTCACTGCCCAGGGCTCTGTGTGGGCAGTCCCAGAACTCTGAATATCCCTGGAGCCAGCTCGGGCCAGACAAACTTCCCTCACTTCCACACAGCCTCCAAAACTAAAGATACTGGCAGCAGCACCTTGCAGCTCACTTCTGCTGGTTTTTCAGGAGATCAGGATGTTCTTGCTAAAGGCAACAGCTCCAAAAATCCTGAGGTGCTTCTCCCCAGCCCCAGAGCTGCTTTTAACCACAACCATTCCTACAGTGACACATTTTTGTGTAACACAGAAACACCCAGAGCTTGGCAGCATCACCCAGGATCAAACACACACCCAGAGAGGCCTTGGAACTCTCCAGGTGCCCCCAGGCTGCCCTCAGAGCCAGGGGACTGTCATGCCCTCAGAATGGGCACTAAGAGAGGGGTCAAGAGGCTTTTTGGGCATGGACATCCACGTGCCATCACTCTGCTGTTCAACCTGCTGAAGATCCACCCAGCACAGCCAGGACATTGCTCCTTTTAGGGTGGAGGTACAGAAGTGCAGACAAAACCCAGGCGTGCCTGGAAAGCAGCTGGAAATGCTGCCAAAGGCACGCTGAGCTGGCCAAGGAGCTGCACTTGAGTGAATCCCTGAGCTGTGCTGAGTCTGCACAGAGCCCTCAGCCAAGCCCTGGGGTGTGAGAGGTTCCCAGAAGTTCTGGCAGTGCCAATGCAGAGCCCTGGCAGTGCAGGGGAGCTCTGGTGTTGGAACCCTGAGCACTGAGAATTCCAGATTTTCTGTGCTGACAGGCACTGGCATTCAAGCAAACTCTGCATTGACCTGAGGCTGTGGAAAAGGCTTCCAAAATTAAACAACAGAACTAAAATGATGAGTGTGTAGTTATATAAAAATGTGTGATATCACAGGGTGGAAAACTTAAAGAGTTTAAGGTTTTAGAATACAATAAAATATATAAAGCAAGATGGAGGATTTAGGGCAGAGGCCAGTCCTTCTTTTTCACCTTCTTCTTCATGGTCTGGGTGGTATTTTGTAATTTGATAGAAAAATCCACATTGTGGACCATGGGTGGTTGGTTACTGGGTTAAAAGTAAAAATGATTTAGGTGTCATTTCATAATTGGACAATTTGTGCTTAAAAAGGCTTGGAAAGAAAGAGCAAGGAGCCATTTTTCACTTTGCTAGGTAGAACTCACGGCTTGTGAGACTGTGACATGGATAAGAATTAATAAACATCTGAGTCTGAACACGAACTTGAGCATTGAATCCTGATTGTGACAGGGAAGAAGATAAAAAAGCAACAATCTGGGGCTCACCTTGATGGCCCAGCTGTGACAGAGAAGACAAAAAGGCTCTGGGGCTCACCATGAAGATAAAAAAGCTCTGGGGCTCACCATTAAGAAAATAAAAAGGCTCCAGAGCTTACCATGAAGATAAAAAGGCTCTGGGGCTCACTGTAAAGATAAAAAAGCTCCAGGGCTCACCATGAAGATAAAAAGGCTCCAGGGCTCACCATGAAGATAAAAAGGCTCTGGGGCTCACCATGAAGATAAAAAGGCTCTGGGGCTCACCATGAAGATAAAAAGGCTCTGGGGCTCACCATGAAGATAAAAAGGCTCCAGCGCTCACCATGAAGATAAAAAGGCTCTGGGGCTCACCATGAAGAAGATAAAAACGCTCCAGGGCTCACCATGAAGATAAAAAGGCTCCAGGGCTCACCATGAAGATAAAAAGGCTCTGGGGCTCACCATGAAGATAAAAAGGCTCCAGGGCTCACCATGAAGATAAAAAGGTTCCAGGGCTCACCATGAAGATAAAAAGGCTCCAGGGCTCACCATGGAGATAAAAAGGCTCCAGGGCTCACCATGAAGATAAAAAGGCTCCAGGGCTCACCATGAACATAAAAAGGCTCTGGGGCTCACCATGAAGATAAAAAGGCTCCAGGGCTCACCATGAAGATAAAAAGGCTCCAGGGCTCACCATGAAGATAAAAAGGCTCCAGAGCTCACCATGAAGATAAAAAGGCTCCAGGGCTCACCATGAACATAAAAAGGCTCTGGGGCTCACCATGAAGATAAAAAGGCTCTGGGGCTCACCATGAACATAAAAAGGCTCTGGGGCTCACCATGAAGATAAAAAGGCTCCAGGGCTCACCATGAAGATAAAAAGGCTCCAGGGCTCACCATGAAGATAAAAAGGCTCCAGGGCTCACCATGAAGATAAAAAGGCTCTGGGGCTCACCATGAAGATAAAAAGGCTCTGGGGCTCACCATGGAGATAAAAAGGCTCTGGGGCTCACCTTGATGGCTCTCCTGACGATCATGATGGCGTCGTGCAGGGAGCGCTCGGTCTCCTCCATGAACTGCTCGGCGCCGCCCCGCAGGATGATCGTGCACGTCTTGGCCTTGGGGCAGCCCGTGAAGAAGTTGTACCTGCCAGGGAGAGGGTGTGAGGGGATGGAGAAGCTGCTGCTGCACAGGCAGGGTGGGACAGAGCCATCCCTGCAGCTCTGTGCCCCTCACAGAGGGGAATGCAGGAGGGACATTGCAGCTGAGGCAGGAAAATCCATTCTCTTCTGGTGCCAGGGATTCACTCTGAACTGGTGCTCCCAGTTTGCAGCTGGCAGGAGCACAGAGCAGCCAGCCCCTAATGGGATTGCTCCTCCAGCATCAGGATGGATTGTCCCCAGCTTTGACAGCGAAGTGTCCAGCTGAAACATCACTGAGGTGTCACAATCAACCCCAAAATGTGGTGATTTTCCATTAAAAATTCAACAGAACCAACCCCAAACAGGATTGCTCCTCCAGCATCAGGATGGATTGTCCCCAGCTTTGACAGGGAAGTGTCCAGCTGAAACATCACTGAGGTGTCACAATCAACCCCAAAATGTGGTGATTTTCCACACAAATACAACAGAACCACTGTGCTTTAAACAAGGCACTGCAGATTAAACATCTGTTTTTAAAAGCATTTACAGGAGGTAGGATCTCAATGAAATCTTGCTCTCACCCCCTCCCTCAGCCTCAAAAGGCAGCTTGTGGCTACAATAAATACACATTTTGTAACAACCCTGTTTTCATTTCAGTATCTTGAGAGATGCTGACCCTGCCAATGCTTTGACAACTTTTCCACCTGCCATGAGAGGGCTTGCACAACACTAGAGGTTTGCAGTGTTTTTACCTCTCTCCCCCAATCTGGGTCTCCTCAAAGAGCTCACAGCGGCCCAGCACATCATCAGACAGGGCATTGACACTGGTCTGGATGGATCCCCCACAGGCCTGCAGGGAATGGAGACAAACAGGGAATTACAGAGCTGAGAATCCACACCAACCTCCCAGCTCCACTCCTCAGGGACAGCCCAGCTGCTGAGCTGCAGATTCAGGAAAACCTTTCTCCCTCCTTCCCATCTCATGGACCCAGGCCAATCCTTGACAGCAAAATAAGATTATGCAGCTTCAAGGTGCTGACTCACAGGCTCCAGAGTCCAGAGACACACAAAGAAAAACCCAGGAAAAAAAACCAAAACCACTCATGATGGAAGAGGGAAGAACTCAGGAAAATTTTTTAACCTTTAAATTTTAACCTTTAAATTTTAAAAGCCTTTACTGATGCACTGTCAGTGTGTGACTGCTCATCCCACCAAGGAACAGCTTTCAAATCCTTGCAGTGAGCTCAGTGAGTTTGGGAATGCCCCAGGGTGTCAGAACTGAGCACAAAGGATTTCCTGCCCTCCAGGGGAGCTCACCATCATGGTCCTCTTGAGATCCTCCTCAGGGACACGGCCGGCACAGAACATGTCCCTGTCTGCAAAGTACTGGGTGGCCACGTCCCCAATGGGCAGCTTGGACAGCACCACCTTGGCTCCTGACTTGTGGATTTTGTCCAGTTTGTCGTACAGGATGTTCCACTCTGCGTCCACGATGGCCTGGTAATCCTGGCAGCAGGAGAGAGGGAGGGATGGTGTTGGGGGTTAGACTTGTTTCTTTTTTCACCTATAGAATTTTTTCCCAAGAGTTGCAAAGCAACTGATTGCTGGGTATTTATCAGTGCTCAGGTGAAACAAAGCATGGAGGCTGGCACTTGGCTACACCCTTTGTCTCCAAGAGTTTTCCCCCGAGGGATGGGGGGAGAAAGACGGGGCTGGGGGGCAGCTTCACTTTGGTGGAGAAGACGAGGCTGCTGTTGCTGCGGGAGAAGTTCCACTGATACCACCGGGTCTGATCCTGAGGAAAGCTGCCACCCTCTGCTCGTGTGTCTGGAAAAATCCTGAGCTCTCCTCCTGCTGCCCTGCTGGAGCTGGGCACTGTCCCACCACCGCTGCTTTTGAGGCTGCTCTGCACTGCCCTCCCTGCCGGACATCCCTGCCCTCCGGTCTTGGTTCCCTGGCTGGTAGCCAGGATTGTGGATAAAATCCTTTTCTCCAAGCCCCGTGCCAGAAGGAAGAGTCAGGATGCATCGATTTCTTTACCAAGGTTGTTTATTCTTCCGTGTTCCTAAATATTTTCTCTTTATCTGGCGTGGATGTCACCCACACCGCTGTCTGTGCCACTCATGGGCGGTCATGATCTTTTATACTAATTGTTACGTCCTAATTGTTTTTACTATTGTACCAATATCCACTACCTTTATTAAACTGTGCACCTTTACACTAAATCAGAAAATGCCACCACCTCACCCCAAGATGGAGGACAAGAAGAAGAAGAAAGACAAGGGACACACCCAAATCCCTCTCTCGGATCCCTGGCTGGTGGCCATCCGAGAATTGTGGATAAAATCCTTTTCTCCAAGCCCCGTGCCAGAAGGAAAAGTCAGGATGTGTCCGTTTCTCTATCAAAGTTGTTTATTCATTCGTGTTCCTAAATATTTTCTCTTTATCTGGCATGGATGTCACCCACACCGCTGTCTGTGCCGCTCATGGGCGGTCGTGATCTTTTACACTAATTGTTACATCCTAATTGTTTTTACTATTGTACCAATATCCACTACCTTTATTAAACTGTGCACCTTTACACAAAACCAATCAGAAAATGCCACCACCTCACCCGAAGATGGAGGACAAGAAGAAGAAGAAGAAAGACAAGGGACACACCCAAATCCCTCCATCTTGTCTCCTTGAGCCTCCTTTGTGAACCCCCAAAATCCACATTAATACACAAAAATAAGTTACCTAATATCCTAATCACACACTTGTGACTTTTAATTCTTCATAGAACGTTGGCAATCGCTCCCAAGGACTAAAATCAAGGGCACTGGGGTTTTTATCACTATACCAGGGTCTCTGGACCCCCTCCTGGGGTCTCGGACTGCCTGGGACATCTAAAGGGATGTCCTGGGTTCTGATATCCAGTGACCACTGACGGAGCCCTGGATTGTATCTGATCCACCAGCCTGGGATTCCTCACCGTTCCAGCTTGGTTTTTTTGTTTCAGAGTCCCCAGAGACCAGACTGCCCCGGGTTTTGTGAAACCAAGCCCTGTCAAGGTCCCTGGTTCTGTTTCGCTATTAATTGCTGTAGTTGTTGTTGTTTGTTTGCCTTGTTATACCTATTAGTAAAGAACTGTTATTCCTATCCCCATATCTCTGCCTGAAAGTCATTTTAATTTGTCTAAATTATAATCATTTGAGAAGAAGAGATTTAAATTATCCATTCCAAGAGAAGCACTGCCCCTCTTTAGCAGATACCTGTCTTCTTTCAAAACCAAGACAAGATGGGTGTTCCTGTGCCAGGGGATGCCCCACGAGCAGCCCTGGCACAGAGCAGCTGCCAGCCCCTGTTCCTGGCACTGCCCAAATGGTGCTCAGCACCTCCTGTCCCTGCCAGGCCACCTGTGTTAGGTGACAATCACCACAGAGCTGGGGCACAGGACAGCTCACAAATGTGTCCTGAGCCTGCTGGAATTCCCAGGCTGCTCCACCCTCATTCCCACAGGGCTGCACAACCCACCAGGTGTTTCCAAAGGTGAGGGATGGGCAGAGGGCAAACTCATTTATCATGGAATGGTTTGGGTGGGAAGGGATCTTTTTAAAGTCATCCATGGGCAGGGACACCTTCCACTACCCCAGGGTGTTCCAAGCCTCATCCAACCTCACCTTGGGCACTGCCAGGGATCCAGGGGCAGCCCCAGCAAATCTGGGAATTCCAGCCCTGCCAGGAATTGCTGCCCAAGATCCCAGCCCAATCTCCCCTTGGAATTGGATGGAACTGATTGGAAATGGCTGGAATTGGCTGGATTTGCTTGGAATTGATTTGAACTGGTTTGAATTGGTTGGAATTGGTTGGAACTGGTTGGAAATGGCTGGAATTGGTTGGAGCTGGTTGGAATTGGTTGGAGCTGGTTGGAGCACAACAATTCCAGCCCAGGCAGGAATTGCTGCCCAAGATCTCAGCCCAATCTCCCCTTGGAATTGGATGGAACTGATTAGAAATGGCTGGAATTGGCTGGACTTGGTTGGAACTGGTTGGAACTGGTTGGAACTGGTTGGAACTGGTTGGAACTGGTTGGAACTGGTTGGAACTGGCTGGAACTGGCTGGAGCTGGTTGGAATTGGTTGGAGCACAGCAATTCCAGCCCCGGCAGGAATTCCTGCCCCAGATCCCAGCCCAATCTCCCCTTGCCCAGTGGAAGCCATTCCCTGGCTCCTGTCCCTCTGTCCCTTGGCCCCAGTCCCTCTCCAGCTCTCCTGGAGCCCCTGCAGGGACTCTGAGCATTCCCTGGAGTTTTCCCTTCTCCAGGGGAACATTCCCAGCTCTCCCAGCCTGGCTCCAGCCCTCTCACCCCATCCTTACCCCCTGGATGTGTCCCAGGGCTAGGGAAGCAGGCCAGGCTCCCCTGTGGCTCTTACCTCCACCGTGTTGACCCTGACCTCGGCGTTGTCCTTCTCAGCTTTGAGCTCCAGCTCCACGTTGAGCAGGGCGATTTTGGGGGACTGGTACTTCTTGGGCTGCATCTCAAAGCCAGCGTAGGAGAAAGTTTTCTTAAAGGCAACTCCAGCCACCAGCTGGGAGTCCTGCAACACAGGGATTTGCCTCAGGCTCAGCCTCCAAGGTTTTCTGCCCAGGGTTAATAATAATTCCCACAGGACACCCCTGCTTCCAGAGGCCTCCTTCACAAAGCCTTCCCAGCTCTGTCTCTGATTAACCCACTTCTAGAGGAAAGAAGCAGCAAGGATTTCTTTCAGCTCACACAAGCAGCTTCCTCTCCACCCCTCAAAACCCCTCAGCCAGAAACTCCTCACACAACCTGAAGATCAAGGAGAGGAGCAATCAGTTCTCTCCTTGATCTTTTTCCTATTCCTCCCCTTTGAACTTTTGGATATTTCTCATCCACAGCCCCATTGGGGGCTGGTTTTTGCTCTGGTTTGTCTTTCCAAGTTCCATCACCACCTCCTGGATTGCAGTCCCAGACAGGAGAGGTCTTCCAGCACTGTGGCACAAACCACACATCCCACCTGTCCTGCCCCACCACTAAATCAACTTCATGAGGTTTTCATTGCATCTTTCCAACCCGGTAATCCTACAGACAACCAGGACTTTTGCATCCAGAACTTCCCACAAAAAAAAAAAAAAAAATTATTTGTGGAGAGATAAATGGAATTTTATCAGTTACAATTTTTGCTGCAGTGAGGTGAAGAGTGTATTTAGCTCAAAAACCACAAACTCTGCCCATGGAAAAGAAACCCAGCCCTACCTGCCAAGCTTCCCCCTCACACCAACAGCTTTGTTCCACTCTGGGAATTCCCCACAGGCTCTGCACTTCTGCTGGAGCCAAGCCACCACCAGAGCTGGGATCCCTGTCTCCCATCCCTTCAGGAAGGCTCCAACACTTACTTCCAAAGCTCCTCCTTGCACCTTCTTTATCCCAATCATCTTGAGCTGCAACAAATCATCCAACATCATCACAGCATCCACAACCATCTTGGAGAAGAACTCCTTGCTCTGGGAGATGAGCTTGGAGCTCAGGGCTGTGGCTGCACACTTTTCCAGGAGGCTCCTCTGCTCACTGCAGGAAAGGAAAAACAAAGGTTTGGTCACCTGCCAGATCTATTGACCAGCTCCAAACACCGTGTGTGGCTTTGTTAATCACAGGTTTAGGCTGGAAAGTACCTTAAAGATCATCGAGTCCAGCACTGTCAAGGCCACCACTGCCCCATGTCCCCAAGTGCCACATCCACAGGGCTCTGAAATTCCACCAGGGATGGGGATTCCAAACCTCCCTGGGCAGTGAAGGAATTTCCCCAAAATCCACCCTGGCCCACCCTGAGGCCGTTCCCTCTCCTCCTGTCCCTGTGTCCTGGGATCAGATCCCAAATCCCACCTGGTTCCAGCATTCCAGGGACTTGTGCAGAGCCACCAGGGCCCCCTGAGCCTCCTTTGCTCCAGGCTCAGCCCCTTCCCAGCTCCCTCAGGGATTCTCCAGCCCCTTCCCAGCTCCCTCAGGGATTCTCCAGCCCCTTCCCAGCTCCCTCAGGGATTCTCCAGCCCCTTCCCAGCTCCCTCAGAATTCTCCAGCCCTCCAGCTCCCTCAGGAATTCTCCAGCCCCTTCCCAGCTCCCTCAGGAATTCTCCAGCCCCTTCCCAGCTCCCTCAGGAATTCTCCAGCCCCTTCCCAGCTCCCTCAGGAATTCCCCAGCCCCTTCCCAGCTCCCTCAGGAATTCTCCAGCCCTTTCCCGGCTCCCTCAGGAATTCTCCAGCCCCTTCCCAGCTCCCTCAGGAATTCTCCAGCCCCTTCCCAGCTCCCTCAGGAATTCTCCAGCCCCTTCCCAGCTCCTTTCCCTGGACACTTTCCAGCCCCTCAGAGTCTGTCTTGTCACGAGAAGCCCCAAATCCTCTCTGACAGAGGCAGAGATCAGCTCCCTCCTGTCAGTGGGGAGAACAAGGCACAAATCCCAGACTGACAAATCAAATCCCAGTCTCCTTTTTAGAGCTCAAGCATCAGCCCAGCACTGACAGGGCTGATTGGCTTTTATGCAGTTAAAATCAGAACAGAGCAGGTGCTTTTCTTCCTCCCAAGGCACAAAGAGATTTCTGAAACCTTTTAAAGGCAGCAATTTCCTCAAGCACTAACTCAGGTAATATCCCTGCAGCAGAGTGGGTGACAGACACAGGGAGATGTGGATCCAGCTGCCAGGCTCTATCCTCCATGGGAACCACTCTGTTTCCCATTACATCTGGGATTTTCTCCAGCATTTTTTAACATTTGGTTTGGAGAACCCATTTTGGTTTATTCAAAGTGTTTATGCAGTTGAAATACTCCAAACTAACTGCAGCTATCAGCAAGGTCAGGCAGACAAGAGCTTAAAATCCAGGGAGAAAAGGAACTCTGGTATTCTCACCTCAGCTGAAGGGATCACTGCTATGAGCTATCTACCTTGGTGTGTGACAGCTAAAAAGGGATCTGATCCTCAGGGAAGTGCTGAGATTTAACACTGCCACTGACTGCAGCAAGAGCTCCAAGACTCCACCGCTGCAAAAAAGAAGTCAGGCCACTTATTTTGGTGCCCAGCTTCCCCCCTGAGCACTGGAGACACTGCCCTACATCATCCCCTGCAGCCAAGGGAGAGCACAGCACTGCCCCTGGAGCAGCAGGAAATTCCAGGGAAACTGGGAATAACCCCAGCATGAGGCTGCAGCTCCAGGTCCCACCTGGAACCCTCAGCCAGAGCCAGAATTGAGAGCTCCCCCACAGGAGCCCAGCACACAACCAGGTCACCTCCAAGGGAAACTTACTCTTTATCCTCCTTCTTCACAGAGACAGCGATGTCTTTGATCTTGTTCACAGCCTGGCAAAAAGACAACATGGATTAATGATTTATGCTCCCGAGCTGGAGAGATCCCCAACCTCTCTCTTTGTATTTTAGCTTTTGTTCTCTGCTTCAACGTCACTGAAGTTTCAAGGGTTTAAGTTATTCCACCCCTGCCAGTGCAGTAATTCCAAGGAATACAGCGATAGCTGAGGAGTGGGAGGAGGCTCAGAGCTGCTCTGCTGTTTCTTTTCAGCAGAGATCCTGAAAATCAAAGGGCAACCTCCAAAATCAGCTTAATGGGACCAACAGCCTCCAGGAGAGTTTACACAGTTTACTAAGGGGTAGCAGAGAACTGGAGAATGGAAAATGAGTTTTCCATTTATTCCTTTTCCTTGGAAAAACCCCAAGGAAACAACAGCACTGCAGAGACCCAGAGTGGGGGTCTGGGGACCCAGGAGGGCACTGCTGGCAGGGAGGCAGCAGGACAGGGCTGCTGGCACTTCCCACACCTGTCCCCAGGTGGCTTTTCCCCAGCACTGTCACCATCAGTGGCTGGCACTGAGCTGTCCCCAGGTGACTTTTCCCCAGCACTGTCACCATCAGTGGCTGGCACTGAGCTGTCCCCAGGTGACTTCTCCCCAGCACTGTCACCATCAGTGGCTGGCACTGAGCTGTCCCCAGCTGTCCCCAGGTGGCTTTTCCCCAGCACTGTCACCATCAGTGGCTGGCACTGAGCTGTCCCCAGGTGACTTTTCCCCAGCACTGTCACCATCAGTGGCTGGCACTGAGCTGTCCCCAGCTGTCCCCAGGTGGCTTTTCCCCAGCACTGTCACCATCAGTGGCTGGCACTGAGCTGTCCCCAGCTGTCCCCAGGTGGCTTTTCCCCAGCACTGTCACCATCAGTGGCTGGCACTGAGCTGTCCCCAGCTGTCCCCAGGTGGCTTTTCCCCAGCACTGTCACCATCAGTGGCTGGCACTGAGCTGTCCCCAGCTGTCCCCAGGTGGCTTTTCCCCAGCACTGTCACCATCAGTGGCTGGCACTGAGCTGTCCCCAGGTGGCTTTTTCCCAGCAGTGTCACCATTGATGTGTGGCTGGCACTGAGCTGTCCCCAGGTGGCTTTTCCCCAGCAGTGTCACCATCAGTGGCTGGCACTGAGCTGTCCCCAGCTGTCCCCAGGTGGCTTTTCCCCAGCAATGTCACCATCAGTGGCTGGCACTGAGCTGTCCCCAGCTGTCCCCAGGTGGCTTTTCCCCAGCAGTGTCACCATCAGTGGCTGGCACTGAGCTGTCCCCAGCTGTCCCCAGGTGGCTTTTCCCCAGCACTGTCACCATCAGTGGCTGGCACTGAGCTGTCCCCAGCTGTCCCCAGGCCTCACCAGCTGCGTGGCCGTGCGGAAGGCACGGATGATGATCTGGGGATGGAGCCCCTCCTCCACGTAGGGCTTCACCTGCTTCAGGAACTCAGCTGCCAGCAGGGTCACGGACGTGGTGCCATCACCCACCTGCACGGACAGGGGACACTGTGTCACCCCCACACTGTCACCCCCACACTGTGTCACCCCCACATTGTCACCCCCACAACTGTGTCACCCCCACACTGTCACCCCCACACTGTGTCACCCCCACACTGTCACCCCCACACTGTCACCCCCACACTGTGTCACCCCCACACTGTGTCACCCCCACATTGTCACCCCCACACTGTGTCACCCCCACACTGTGTCACCCCCACACTGTCACCCCCACACTGTGTCACCCCCACACTGTGTCACCCCCACACTGTGTCACCCCCACATTGTCACCCCCACAACTGTGTCACCCCCAGTGCAGAGACCACCCAAGAGCAGCTGCAAAACCACTCCAGAGCTTCCAGGGAAACCAAAGCCCAGGATTTTCTCTGCTCACAGATCTGTGGCTGAATTCCTCAGTGGTTCAGAGTGGTCTGGGTGGGAAGGGACCTCAAAGCTCATCCAGTGCCACCCTCTGCCATGGGCAGGGACACCTTCCACCATCCCAGAGTGCTCCAAGCCTCAGTGTCCAATCTGGCCTTGGGCACTTCCAAGGATCCAGGGGATCCAAAACCTGGCCTTGGGCACTGCCAGGGATCCAGGGGCAGGCCCAGCAAATCTGGGAATTCCAGCCCAGCCCCTCAGCACCCTTCCAGGGAACAATTCCTTCCCAACATCCCATCCAGCCCTGCCCTCTGGGGCAGTGGGAAGCCATTCCCTGGCTCCTGTCCCTCCAGCCCTTGGCCCCAGTCTCTCTCCAGCTCTCCTGGAGCCCCTGCAGGGACTCTGAGCATTCCCTGCAGTTTTCCCTTCTCCAGGGGAACATTCCCAGCTCTCCCAGAGCAAAAGAGCTCCAGAATCCTGGAATGGTTTGGGTTGGAAGGGACCCTAAATCCCATCCCATTCCCACCCCGTCCATTCCCTGTGTCCTGTCCCTCTGTCCCTTGTCCCCAGTCCCTCTCCAGCTCTCCTGCAGCCCCTGCAGCTCCTGGAAGGTTTTGATTCCCTTGCCCAGCCACAGCTTCCCTTGGAGCACCCAGAGGCCGGGAATGGGAAATCTCCAGGAATGGGGTCACAGTGGGAGGAATTCATTGCCAGGCATTGTGGCTGCCCCAGGGAAAGGAGATTTTGGGAATGAGAAGGAGACCTTGAACCATTTTTGGGAAGTGTGAGGGGAAATTGATCTCCAATGGGATCAGACTGATATTCCCGAGATCCCAGCCCAATCTCCCCTTGCCCAGTGGGAAGCCATTCCCTGGCTCCTGTCCCTCCAGCCCTTGGCCCCAGTCCCTCTCCAGCTCTCCTGGAGCCCCTGCAGGGACTCTGAGCATTCCCGGGAGTTTTCCCTTCTCCAGGGGAACATTCCCAGCACTCCCAGCTGCCTCCAGAGCAGAGGGGATCCAGAATCCTGGAATGGTTTGGGATGGAAGGGACTTTAAATCCCACTGTCCCAGGCTGCTCCAACCTGGCCTTGGACATTCCAGGGATCCAGGGGCAGCCCCAGCAAATCTGGGAATTCCAGCCCAGGCAGGAATTGCTGCCCCAGATCCCAGCCCAATCTCCCCTTGCCCAGTGGAAGCCATTCCCTGGCTCCTGTCCCTCCAGCCCTTGGCCCCAGTCCCTCTCCAGCTCTCCTGGAGCCCCTGCAGGGACTCTGAGCATTCCCTGGAGTTTTCCCTTCTCCAGGGGAACATTCCCAGCTCTCCCAGGCTGGCAGGCAGAATAAATCCCATCACTCCACGAGCACTCCCCAGCACTCAGCACTGACACCCAGGCTGCTCCGTGCTCCCCTCCCTCACAGCCAGGCTCCCCTCCCACCTCTGCGTCCTGGGACTTGGCGATGTCCACCAAGGTCTTGGCGGCGGGGTGGACAACGTCCAGCAGCTTCAGGATGGTGGCCCCATCGTTGGAGATGGTGGCTTTGCCTGGGGGTGATGAGAAAAGGAAGTTAAAGGCACTTTACACTGCTGGGGTAAAGCCCTGGCTCTGGGAGATCTCAGGAGATCTCAGGAGGTTCCTCTGCCCCACCAGAGCTGAATCCTCTCAGCCCATTCCTGGAGCAGGTTCACTGAAGTCTGAGAGCAGAAAAACTTTCCACACCAACAAAGGTTTGGAATTCATTTCCCTCTTCCCAACACCCTCCCCGGACAAATAAAATCATATTCTAGTCTGAGACTGTCATGAAAAAAAAAGCCAAGAAATCATATTGAAGTTATGAAGTTATTAGATAAATTTAAATCCAATTATTCTTTTCAACAAGGATTTATTACAGCTCCTATTTGTAAAAACTACTTAAAAGACAATACTAAGCCTCTTCACCCTTCAGTAACAAAAATAATGAATAATTAATTCATTTGGTGACTTCATACTTTTCAAAGTGAGGGCAAAACTCATCTTTAAATCACACTCCAAAAAAAAAAAAAGATTAAAAATCAACCCAGGAACATCTGCTGATGTCACACTCAGCCACAACTGCTGAGTGACTCCACAGGTATCAGGAGCCTCATTTAAAAATAGAGATGGCCCAAAATACCTGAGAACAGGTTCAGGACTCTGTTTCTCCTCCCAGGTGCCCCTGGGACACCAAGGTGTTCAAGTGACACCAAGACAGAACTGAACCTCTGTGCTGAGAGCCAAGCCTGGCACAGGCTGAGGCTGCTCAAATGCACGGATATGCAGATGTTGGGTTATTTATCTTATTATATTTATATTAATTTTTTATTATATTATTATGTGAATTATATTAATAATATACTACAGTGGTATATTACTGTAATTTATTATTATTAATTTTAAAATGTATATGTTTGTATTTTTTATTTGAAAAAATGCCTAAAGTCCACAAAAATGTCTGAGCCACTGTGAAATTAATCCATGGGGTTTATTATTATTTTATATTTTTATATAAAGAACACAGTGTTGATATTATTTTATCTATTTTTATAACTTTTATATTACTTGATGTTTTATATAATTTTAATATTATTTTGTATTTTAATAATTTATCAATATTTTATATTTTATGTATTTTTATAAATTTTATATTACTTTATATTTTATATAATTTTTATATTATTTTACATTTTTATATTTTTATATTATTTTATACTATTCTATATTTTATATATTTTTATAATTTTAATATTATTTTCTATTTTATGTAATTTTATATTATTTTATAGTTTATATTTTTTATGAATTTTATATTACTTTATACTTTATATCATTTTTATATTATTTTATAGTTTATATATTTTTATAGTTTTTATATTACTTTGTATTTTATATAATTTTATATTATTTTATAGTTTGTATATTTTTGTAAGTTTTATATTACTTTATACTTTATATAGTTTTATATTATTTTATATTTATATAATTTTCATATAATTTTATAGTTTATATATTTTTAGATTCTATATTATTTTACATTTTATATAATTTTTATATTATTTTATAGTTTAGATATTTTTTATAAATTTTATATTACTTCATATTTTATATAATTTTTATATTATTTTATAATTTTCATATTATTTTATATTTTATATATTTTTATAAATTTCATATTATTTTATATTTTATGTATTTTCATAAGTTTTATATTACTTCATATTTTATATAATTTTTATATTACTTTATATATTTTTATAGATTTTGTATTACATTTTATATATTTTTATAAACTTTATATTCTTTTATATTTATTTATAAATTTCATATTATTTTATAGTCTATATATTTTTTAATTTCATAATATTTTATATAATTTTATATTATTTTATAGTTTCTATATTTTTATAAATTTCATATTATTTTATATATTATACATTTTTATAAATTTCATATTATTTTATATATTTTTATAAATTTCCTATTATTTCATATTTTTATATACTACTATAAACCAAAACACATCTACTTTACCCCTGCTCTTCCAACCTTTAACTCTGTCCCTAATTTTTACCACCCACCTCGTCACCGTAACACACGAGACACACCCAAACCACGATGAGAAAATTGATTTCCACATGAGACAAAGAACACATCCAGGTGTAAGAACAATTTGTGATTTTATTTCCTGAATAGTGAAAGATCTTTGCAGCTTACCCCTCTCATCCACGATGAGTTTGTCCATGCCGCGCGGGCCCAGCGTGGTGCGCACGGCCTCGGCGATCACCTGGCACGCGTTGATGTTGCTCACCAGCTGGGGGATGCCCTGGGACGTGTCCGTGCCCTCCTTCAGCAGGATAACCGGAGTTGGCTGCAGGGGAAGCACGGCAGAGCTCTTACCCTGTTGGATTATCCCTTTTCCTGATCCATAGATGGGCAACTGAGAGGTGTTTGAAAAATATTTATCCCATTTTTGGTCTCGTGTGAAGGGTGAGACAGTGCAGATGTTGTAATTCACCATCACAATCAGAAGCCAAACCGTTTCCTAATTACAATTAATAAGTGTTTCTTGACTTACCAGCTTTTCACAGAATCATTAGGTTGGAAGAGACCTCCAGGACCATTTAGTCCATCCCAACCCTAACCTCAATTAACCCAATTAATAAGCGTTTCTTGGCCTATCAGCTTTTCACAGAATTTCTAGGTTGGAAGGGACCTCCAGGATCATTTAGTCTAACCCAATTAATAAGTTTTTCTTGGCCTATCAGCTTTTCACAGAATCACAGAATTTCCAGGTTGGAAGAGACCTCCAGGATCACCAAGTCCAACCCAACCCTAACCTCAATTAACCCAATTAATAAGCGTTTCTTGGCCTATCAGCTTTTCACACAATCACAGAATTTCCAGGTTGGAAGAGACCTCCAGGATCATCAAACCCAACCCAACCCTAACCTCAACCAACCCAATTAATAAGTGTTTCTTGGCCTATCAGCTTTTCACAAAATCACAGAATCATTAGGTTGGAAGAGACCTCCAGGACCATTTAGTCCAACCCAATCCTAACCTCAACCAACCCAATTAATAAGTGTTTTTTGGCCTATCAGCTTTTCACAGAATCACAGAATTTCCAGGTTGGAAGAGACCTCCAGGATCATCAAACCCAACCCAACCCTAACCTCAACCAACCCAATTAATAAGTGTTTCTTATTCTATCAGCTTTTCACAAAATCACACAATCGCCAGGTTGGAAGAGACCTCCAGGACCATTTAGTCCAACCCAACCGTAACCTCAATTAACCCAATTAATAAGCGTTTCTTGGCCTATCAGCTTTTCACACAATCACAGAATTTCCAGGTCGGAAGAGACCTCCAGGACCATTTAGTCCAACCCAACCCTAACCTCAACTAACCCAATTAATAAGCGTTTCTTGGCCTATCAGCTTTTCACAGAATCATTAGGTTGGAAGAGACCTCCAGGACCATGCAGTCCATCCCAACCCTAACCTCAACCAACCCAATTAATAAGCATTTCTTGGCCTATCAGCTTTTCACACAATCACAGAATTTCCAGGTTGGAAGAGACCTCCAGGATCACCAAGCCCAACCCAACCCTATCCTCAACCAACCCACGGCACCAGTGCCACATCCAGGCTTTTCTTAAACACATCCAGGGATGGTGACTCCACCACCTCCCCAGGTGGGCCATTCCAACACTTTTATCACCCTTTCTGTAAAAAACTTATTCCCAATATCCAGCCTAAATTTCCCTTGGTGCAGCTCGAGGCTGTGTCCCCTTGTTCTGTCAGTGCTGCCTGGAGAAAGAGATTGACTCTCACCTGACTACAACCACCTTTCAGGAGGTTTTAGAGAGTGATGAGGGCACCCCTGAGTCTCCTTTTCTCCAGGCTGAACAAGCCCAGCTCCCTCAGCCGTTCCTCACAGGGTTTGTGTTCCCAGCCCCTCACCAGCCTTGGGTTTTTTGCCACTCAATGCTTAAAACCAATCTAAAATTACTCCTCGTTGGTCCTACTACAATGGACCATATCTCGATCTACAATTTCCATATCTCATAATTCTGTTTCTCCAAAATATTTAGTCTTATTTGCAAGGTCATCCTTTGAAACTTGTTTCTAGTTCCATTTCTCTCTCAACAATGTCTGTTCTATCCCACGGCACTTCTAAGTCAGCATTTCTTACTTCAAAGTTTGCATATCTATGTGAGCCTTCTGTCAGGCTTTGAGAATTCCCTACAAATCCATTTCCCACATTACCCCAACCCAAGAACCCACAGCAAACTCCTTAGGGCCCAGAAGGACACAGCAGTGCAAGAACAAGGCCAAAAATACAGATTAATAAATCATCTGCTCCACACAACCCAGCTGCTTTCCACCTCTCACTGCACTGGGAATCCACAAAGCTGCTCCCACCACAGGCTCAGGGACCACACAGTGATTGCCCCAAAAATAACGGGAATTCTTTGGGGCAGCACTGCCCGCTGAGGTTCTGATTCTGGTGCTGGCCTGGAGGAGACAGAACATGCAGGAATTACAGAGACAGTGAGGAACCAAACCAATCTGGGTGGTGGTGGCACCAGAGCAGCTGTGGCTGCCCCATCCCTGGAAACATCCAAGGCCAGGTTGGACATTGGGGCTTGGAGCAACAGTGGGAGGTGTCCCTGCCATGGCAGGGGTGACACTGGGTGGGTTTTAAGTTCCTTTTCCACCCCAACCATTCCAGGAGTGCTGCAACCATCTCACAGGCAGAGCTCAGGCTCCAAAATTTGGAATGCACTGGTTCAGAGCTGCCAGCAGGCACAGAGCATTATTAAACTGAATAAATAATAACTGAATAAACTGAATAACTGGATAAAACTCAGTGCTTGTTGCACTGAGGGGTCACAAATACAATAAAAGGAGCTACTGGAGAGGGTTCAGGGATGGGCACAAAGAACATCTTTGGGGTCTGGAGCATGAGGAGACTGGGGGAGCTGGGCCTGGTCAGGCTGGAGAAGGGAAGGCTGAGGGAGATCCATCAATCCACACAAATCCCTCCAAGGCAGTGCCAAGAAGTTGGTGCCAGATTCTTTTTGGTGGTGCCCAGTAACAGGACAT
Organism: Acrocephalus arundinaceus; assembly: GCA_021534815.1. NCBI lineage: Eukaryota > Metazoa > Chordata > Aves > Passeriformes > Sylviidae > Acrocephalus > Acrocephalus arundinaceus. Next base: position 29,258 of record JAJEOU010000819.1, read on the forward strand.
AAATTCAAACACAGAAAGTTCCACCTAACACGAGGAAGGATTTATTTCCATGGAGGGTGACAGAGCCCTGGGACGGCTGCACAGGGAGAGCCTGGAGTGTCCCCCTGCCTGCAGACATCCCAAACCCAATCCCCAATCCCAAACCTGGACACGTTCCTGTGTTACTGCTCCAGGTGACCCTGCCTGGGCAGGGGGTTCAACTGAGGGATCTCCAGCCCTGCCTATTCTGTGATCCCTGAAACCTGGGAAAGATTTTGTGGAAGAAAACGTCCAGCTTTCCTCCACACCCAGCAGAGCAGGAATCCCAAGGGAAAAGAAAATCCCCGGGGAAATGAGGGTGGAGACACATCCACCTCCCGCATCACCGCGGGGCTCGGAGCCGGGGAGCGCCGCCAACGGAGGGAACCCAGGGCCCAGAGCCGGGCCGGAGCTCCGGGCTGCCCGCTCCGATCCCTCCCAGCCAGCGCAGCCCGGCTCCGGCGGGGCGCGCCCGCGGCACAGCCCGGGTACCGCCAGGCCTGCGCGCCGGGGCGGCTCCATCCCCGCGGCCCGGCCCGCCGCCACCCCGCCACAGCCGGTCCGTGCGGGACGGCGGGAGCCCCGCGGCCCGTGCAGGGTGGCGGGACACGGGGACAGCAGCGGATGGCGGCGGATGGCGGCGGATGCGGCGGCGGGGCCGCGGTCACTCACCATCATCGCGGCGGCTGCTCGCTCCCGGCCCCCCCACAATGCACCGCGCACGCCCAGAACCTTCCCGGGGGCGGGCCGGGGGTGGGGCTCACAATTTGGCAGGGAGGGAGGAGGGCGCGCAGAGTGGGGAAATGTGATGGAGCATTATTTGGCAGCGAACGCCGCGCTGACAGCGAGCTACCCGCGCCGGCTCGCGGGTGATTGATGGCGGTGCAGACCAATAGGAAGGAGAGCGGTAAGATAATCAACCAATGGGGAGCGCGGGGCGGGCCGGTGGGCGGGGCGCGGCGCAGCCATGCTGCTCTGGCTCTGGCTCTGGCTCTGCGTCTGCTGCTGCCCGGGCCGCGGTGAGTGAGGGGCGGAGGGAGGGACGGAGCGGGGACAGCGGTCGGGACCGCGCCGCAACCACCCGGACCGCGCACCCGGACCCCGCACACACCCCCAGCATCCCGGGCCGGCCTCCTCCCCGCTTGGCGCACCGTGATCCCGGTGTATTTCCCCTCCTGTGTCCCTATCGCGGTGGATTTCCCCTCCCGGCACATTGCGGTTCCTCTCCTGTACCCGTATCGGATTACGGGGGCATTTCCTCTCGGTGTTCCCCCACATAATTGCGTTTCTCCTCCTACGTCCCAATCCGGGTCTATTTCCCCTCCTGTTCCCCAATCCGGATGCATTTCCTTTCCTGCATCCCAACGTGGGTGCGTTTCCCCCTCCTGCATCCCAATCCTGGTGCAATTCCCTCGCTGCTCCTCCACCTCGTTGCGTTTCCCCACCCAGCACCCCAATCCAGCAGCATTTCCTCTTGGTGCCGTCTGAGCCCTTGGATTTCCCCTCTGGGCCCTGTGATCCCGGTACATTTCCCATCACTGCGCCCCATCTCCGTTGCATTTCCTGCTGCATCCCAATCCAAGCGCATTTTCCCTCTGTGCCTTGTGATCCTGGTGTGTTTCCCCTAATCTGGGTGCCTGTCACCCCTCTCCCCTCCATGATCCAGCAGCATTTTCCCCTTCCCCTTGAGCACCCCAATCCCGTTGTTTTTCCCACCCCCTCTCAGCCTCTGGGAACTGCCACATCTGCCCTTGGAACACCCCAAAACATTTGGGGCATTTCAGGTCCTGGGCCCAGCCAGGATTTGGCATTGCTGAAGGGTTTGTTCTCCCCCCATGGTTCAGGAGTGATAACTGAGAATTTCCCCTTTTTCTGGGATTTTGCCTGTAGTTTCCCTTTCCTCTCAGCTCTGTCCTTTCCCCCCCAGGTTTACGCATCCATGAATATTTGTACTTCCAAGTGCTGAGCCCTGGAGACATCCGCTACATCTTCACTGCCACCCCGGCCAAGGATTTTGGTGGCGTGTTTGTAAGTATCAAAAACTGATTTGGTCACTTTGGGTCCCTCCATCCTAATATTGCTCCTTGCTGAGACTCAGTGATTTGAGTTTTGATTAAAATGGAGCTCGTTGCTCTTCCACTAGCAGGGAAGAGCAGGGATTGCCCCCAGGGCTGGCTCTGAGTGTCTCTGTACCTGGGAACCCCAAAATCTGCCCCAAAGCAGCCCCCACAGGGATGAGCAGGGTGGGGCTGAGGAGGGGAGCAGCCCCAGTGCCCCCTGGCTCACCCCTGCCTGTCTCCTCGGAGAACACAAGGTACGAGCAGATCCACCTGGTCCCGGCGGATCCTCCGGAGGCCTGTGGAGAGCTGAACAATGGGGTCTTCATCCAGGACCAGATCGCCTTGGTGGAGAGAGGGTAGGTCTGGCATCACGGGGACTGCTGGGGGACCCTGCTGGCCAGGAGGGGAGCCCTGGCCACATCTCTCCATCACCTTCAAATTCCTCCTGTGGAGATAAATCTTCCAGATTTATCCACATAGATAAACCAAGAAAACACCAAGAGGGTGTTCCTACCCTAGAGAATTGCACCTTGTATTTTTTAGACTCTGGTAAGGTAGGAAAAACCCTGTCTGGGTTCAGATTGAAAGAGAGTAAGTTAAAATTAGACAGTGGAAAAGAACTTTTCTCACTCTGTGAGAGCAGTGAGGCCCTGGCATAGGTTGCCCAAAGAAATCTGGATGCCTCATATCCCTGGAGATGTCCAAGGCCTGGGGGATTGGAGCACCCTGGGATAGTGGAAGGTGTCCCTGCCATGGCAGGGGGTAAAACTGGATGAGCTTTAAGGTCTCTTCCATCCCAAACCATTCCAAGATTTTATCTCATATTTTGTTAGGAGTGTGGGTGCCTTGAGCCTAAAATACAGACACAGAGGAGCAGGGTTTGGAGGAGGTGTGGAATCAGGGAGACAATCCATAGTTTGGGTGTCCCCAGGCAAGCTCTGGCACCTGCAGGCTTTGGAGCTGCCTTCGCCACCACAGGTTTGGGTGTCCCCAGGCAAGCTCTGATCCCTGCAGGCTTTGGAGCTGCCTTCACCACCACAGGTTTGGGTGTCCCCAGGCAAGTTCTGGTCCCTGCAGGCTTTGGAGCTGCCTTCGCCACCACAGGTTTGGGTGTCCCCAGGCAAGCTCTGGCATGTGCAGGCTTTGGAGCTATCTGTGGCCACCACAGGTTTGGGTGTCTCCAGACAAGCTCTGGTTCCTGCAGACCTTGGAGCTGCCTTGGCCACCACAGGTTTGGGTGTCCCCAGGCAAGCTCTGGCATGTGCAGGCTTTGGAGCTGCCTTGGCCACCACAGGTTTGGGTGTCCCCAGGCAAGCTCTGGCATGTGCAGGCTTTGGAGCTACCTGTGGCCACCACAGGTTGGTGACAGTGTGTCCCTCTGTGCCACAGGGGCTGCTCGTTCCTGTCCAAGACACGAGTGATCCAGGAGCACGGCGGGCGGGCCGTGATCATCGCTGACAACGCCTATGACAACGACAGCTTCTACATCGAGATGATCCAGGACAGCTCCCGGCGCACGGCCGACATCCCCGCGCTCTTCCTGCTGGGCAGGGACGGGTACGTGCCCAGGCTGCCCTCCCAGGGGCGGGACAGCTCACGGGAACAGCCCAGTGACAGCCGAGTCCCTCCCAACAGGGAGGTGCCAGTGCTCAGCGTGGCCCTGCATGGATTCAGTCCTGGTTAGTGGGCAGAGTTTGAGCTGGGTTGTGGTTTGTGCTCGGCTCTGGCTCTGCTCTCCCAGCCCTGTGTCCCTCCATCCCTCCAGGTACATGATCAGGCGCTCCCTGGAGCAGCACGGGCTCCCCTGGGCCGTCATCTCCATTCCTGTCAACGTCACCAGCATTCCCACCTACGAGATGATGCAGCCCCCCTGGACCTTCTGGTAGCAGCAAAGGCTGTGGTGGATCGAGGACCTCCTGGTGGATCCCAGGATGCTGCCCTAAGGACCAGGTTTGAGGAAAGGATCCCAACATGCTCCAGAGATCCCGCTGGATTCGGGGATGGGGAGATCTTTCTGCTGGCACCGGTGTGTGGCCAAGGACAAACACCAGTGCCAGGGGGAACCTTGAGCCTGGCACCAGCTGTGACTGTGTGGGAGGGAGGTGAGGGCCCAGAGCAGGCCAGCACTTCCCAAGAAACATTTTGACCTTGTGCTGCTGATTTGGGGGGATGCAGGACTGGCAGGGATGTGGGGGGAGAGCGATACAGGCTTGGTCTGTACCAGCAGGGCTCACCTGATATCTGTATATTTTTGTCTGAGCTAATGAAGTCTGATGAAGTTTTAGAGAAAGGGAAGTTTCTCTTTTATTTCCAGCAGTCAGCAGACGAAGGGATAAATCTCATACCCAATTTTTTCCTAGTAAAATTGTCCAAGTACCTCTTTCAGGTGGGGCAGAGCTCAGTTAGAGCCACATGGGACAGCACAGCCTCCACCAGGGCTCAGTCAGAGCCACATGGGACAGCACAGCCCCCAAAACTGTCCCCAAGGGTGGGCTGGGGTGACAAATCTAGAGCCCACATTGCACAGGTGTCTGTTCCCTCACCTGTGTCCCCACAGGGCCAGCCCCTGGGTCACAGCCCTCTCTGCTCAGCACCCAGCAATACAAAGCACAGGAGGAGAGGGAAGGGACAGGAATACAAACCCAGCTGTCACCAGTCTCGGTTTATTAGGAACACTGAAGGGGGTGTGGCCCCAGGGATGGCTGGGGACAAGCAGCGGGAGGGGAGGCAGGGCTGGCAGTGATGGCAGTGTCACAGGTGTGCCACCCTCAGTCCCACAATCCAGCTGCCACGGACACGGCGGCAGGAAAACAGCTCCCCAAAATCCATGGAGGAAGGGAATAACCCCGGGTGCATCCCTGACCTGCTGCCTGTCCCTCACTTGGAGCTGTGCTGTCCCTCCAGCCACATTTTCTGCACACGGGGACAGTGGTGTGGCCTTGAGGGTGGCAGCGTGGGATGGATGACAAGGGGACACCCAGTGGGGCCACTCTGCACTGGCACATCTCCATGTGGGGGCACTGGGTGCAGGGGAGCACCCAGCACATGCTGCATGCCCAGGCATGGCTGCTCCTGCACAGGCACATCCTCCAGCTGGAGGGAGGGAGAACTCCCCCCTCCCTGCAAAACCCAAAGTGTCTTCTGGGTTTGGGATGCCAGCACAGCCCATGGCAGCTCCTGGCCATCCTCCATCCCAAACGGTGCTGCAGTCACTGCCCAGGGCTCTGTGTCATGGGCAGGATGGGCCAGGCTGGGAAGGAGGTGTCTGCAGGGTCAGCTCTGCTCTCCCTGCTGCACTGAGCTCTGGGCCACCCTCCAGTGCATTCCCTGCAAGATCCTCCTGCCCCTCACTGCTGGCCAAGGCATGGAATGGAGGATATATAAGGGCCCCAGCTCCATGGTGTGTAGATAGTGCTAATATAGACATTAAATAATACCCTCGTGCACAGACACACAGACACACACACACATTCCCCTCGTCCCTGCAGGGTGGGAAGGACAAGCTCCTCTGCATCCACAGCCTGCACAGACACAGCAGAATGGCCTCACAGGTCACCAGCGTGGTGGCCCAGGGGCTGCCTGGATCCCACTCTGCTCCAGCCTCCCCTGCAAGCACCAGCCAGCCCCGCTGGGAACTGGGATGTGCTGGAGGGCCACTGGCTCACAGCTTGTCCTCACAGGGAGGGCAGGGACAGCCTGACACACACACACACACACAGGGACAACACGGACAGGCGGGAGCAGGGCCTGCCTCCGGCTCCCGGCTGTCCAGCGCCCACCCGACCCCACAACACAACCCTGTTCTAGTATTAAAGCTGCTGCCTCTTGGAGGAACCTCCAGGCCCTTCCCTTCCCATCCCATCCCTCTCCTCTTGCCCGGGGCCAGGATCACACGTCAGTCATCTCATCCTCCAGCTCTGCGTCGTCCGTCTCTCCTTCACCCTCCTCCTCCTCGTCCGATGTCACGTCGGCGTCGTCGGCTTGTGCGAGGCACTTGGGACATGAGCAGGTAAACAAGTAGTTCTCCCTGGCAGGGGGACAGGCAGGAGACACAGGGATGGTGTTGGGACTGCTACAACCCCACACTGCTGCTGGGCAGGGGTCAGGAAGAGAACAGCCAGGAGGGGGCTGAATGTGTCACACCCGGAGGAGTTTGGGGGTTCCACCCTGCTGGCTCTGGTAGGGTAAAGGTACCCGGGTGGAGAGGGGGATTTCAGCCCCACAGAGGGGGACAGTGACCTCCAGCAGGAACCTCTACCCCTGAGGGACAGAGAAAGTAAAGGGTCTGCAGGTGTAAGCCTGCAGAGAGAGGGGGGAACCCAAATTCTTGGTCCTGAGGCTACAACACGTGCTGCACACATCCCCTGCCATGAGCCCACTGAAATTCACAGCACAGCCACAGCCCCGGGGTGGGGACACTGCTCTGATGGACAGTTTGGGGTGTCAAGGGGTGTGATTCCCCTTCCCAGGTAGCTCCACGCAGCCCCTACCTGAGTATCTTGTTGCGGCTGTGTCTGCTCCGCTCCCTCTGACAGCAATCCAAGTAACTGATGCAGATTTCCTGGGAGCAAACAGAAATGGGTTGGGCTCAGAATCGCTCCCCACGATCCCAAAGCAGCAGGATTTGTCTCAGTCCCTCTCAGAATCAGGCAGAAATATGGCAGCCCCTATATGGGATGGGGATTGAATTCCTCTGCCAAGATGATGCAGGACAGGTTTTGGGGCTGGGGTCCATGGAGGATGTAGGGGACACAGGGATGATGCCAAGGTGTGATGTCACCTCAGGCCCACCCAGGCCCTGCTGTCTCACCTCTCCTGCTTCGATGTCCTCCAGAGCAGTGAGATGCAGGAGGAAGTTGTTTTCTGGGAAGGATGTCTCAGCATTGGGGATGCAGCTGTGGTTACCTACGGGCAATACAATCTCTTTGCTACGTGCCTAGGTGGCTCCTGGAACCACATCACACCTGAGTGCATCCAAGGCAGGACTGGCCATTCCACAGCTGGGCAAAGTGCCAGGGAACACTGGGAGAGCAGCACCCATCACATCCACCCCAGCCCATCCCACAGACAGCAAGCACAAACCCCTTTCTGCAGAGGAAGAGGTGAGCCAGCCCAGCATGGGACATTTCCCTCCTACTGGTTTTCCTCCCAGTGCTGGTGTTACTTACAGCAGCTCTGCAGCACGTAGAGCCCTGATCCTTCGCAGTTGAGGAACTCTCCTGACTCTGCAGCACAGAGAGAGGGGTTAGAGCTTTGCATGGTCCATTCCAGCCCTCCCAAACAGGAGCACCAAGGAACATCCATCAAACAGAACACACCCAGCACTGCCCTGGGGCTGGGTGTTGCAGGGTGATTTCCCAAGAGCCCTTCCCTCCCACTGGGAGGGGATGGAGGACAAGACTCACATCCTGAGGCTCCCTGCCCTGTCCCTGCAGTCCCACAGAGCCTCACCCTTCTCAATGTCCTTGTAGAGCTGGTCAATGAAGGCGTCCAGCTCCTCCCGCTGCAGCATGGGCAGATCCAGCGCATCGCACGCGTGCACCCACTGGCTCAGGGAGCTGGGGGAAAAGGGGACACTGTGACATCCCACAGGGCTGCCAGAGGGCTGTGGGACACTGTGACATCCCACAGTGCTGTCAGGGTGCTGTGGGACACTGTGACATCCCACAGGGCTATCAGGGGACACTGGGACACTGTGGCAGTCCCATAATGCTGTCAGGGGCCAGTGGGACACTGTGACATCCCACAGGACTGCCAGCAGGCTGTGGGACACTGTCACAGTCCCACTGTGCTGTCAGGGAGCACTGGGACACTGTGACAGTCCCACAGGGCTATCAGGGGACACTGGGACACTGTGACAGTCCCATAGTGCTGTCAGGGAGCACTGGGACACTGTGACAGTCCCACAGTGCTGTTAGGGAGCACTGGGACACTGTCACAGTCCCACAGTGCTGTTAGGGAGCACTGGGACACTGTGACAGTCCCACAGTGCTGTCAGGGGACACTGTGACATCCCACAGAGCTGTCAGGAGACACTGGGACACTGTGACAGTCCCACAGTGCTGTCAGGGGACACTGGGACACTGTGACAGTCTCACTGTGCTGTCAGGGGACACTGGGACACTGTGACAGTCTCACTGTGCTGTCAGGGGACACTGGGACACTGTCACAGTCCCACTGTGCTGTCAGGGAGCACTGGGACACTGTGACATCCCATAGTGCTGTCAGGGGACACTGGGACACTGTCACAGCCCCACAGGGCTGTCAGGGAGCACTGGGACACTGTGACAATCCCACAGTGTTGTCAGAAACAGCAGCACATTTTTACAGTCCCACAGAGCTGTCAGGGAGCACTGGGACACTGTGACATCCCATAGTGCTGTCAGGGGACACTGGGACACTGTCACAGCCCCACAGGGCTGTCAGGGGACACTGGGACACTGTGACAGTCCCACAGTGCTGTTGGGGAGCACTGGGACACTGTGACAGTCCCACAGGGCTGCTGGGGAGCACTGTGACACTGTGACATCCCACAGTGCTGTCAGGAGACACTGGGACACTGTGACAGTCCCACAGGGCTGCCAGGGAGCAGTGGGACACTGTGACAGTCCCACAGTGCTATCAGGGAGCAGCAGGACACTGTGACAGTCCCACAGTGCTATCAGGGAGCACTGGAACACTGTGACAGTCCCACAGTGCTGTCAGGGGACACTGGGACACTGTGACAGTCCCACAGTGCTGTCAGGAGACACTGGGACACTGTGACAGTCCCACAGTGCTGTTGGGGAGCACTGGGACACTGTGACAGACCCACAGGGCTGTCAGGGAACACTGGGACACTGTGACAGTCCCACAGGGCTGTCAGGGGACACTGGGACACTGTGACAGTCCCACAGTGCTGTCAGAAACAGCAGCACATTTTTACAGCCCCACAGTGCTGTCAGCACACGGTGGGACCTCGCAGAGAGGATCCAAGGTGCCTCTGTGCAGCCAAGGTCTGGCAGAGGGATGTGAAAGGGTTGGACACAGCCAGGATGAAGTTTTTAAGTCTCCCTCTCCCTCCCCATCTCTTATACCCAGCCATTCACATTCCTCATCCCCACTGCCCTCTGAGCACCCACAAATCCCCATTACCTGGTTCCTATGCCTTGGCCATTGGTCCCCACGAGGGCAAAGAGGGATCGAAATCCTTCTGGAGTGAACCACTGCAGAAGGGAGAGGATAAAAGAACTGAGCCCAGGCCAGCCTGCAGGAGCACCTCGCTCTGCAAAGCTTCCAATGCCACAGGGAGCTTTGGGGGAAGCAAGGAACGAGCAGAGTCCCAGGGGAAGCCCTGGCCAATGCTCCTGGGCTATGTGGGAGGCAGATCCACTCACCCTGCTGAGATATTCATCATAAAGGGCTTCAGTGAAGAGCAAGCGCAGCAGCTCCAGCTGGCCCTGCAGGACACAGCAGCACGGTCAGGGTGGGAGGTGCTGTGGGTGTCAGCCCAGCTGAGGCTGAGCCCAGCACGGGCCAGAGGCTCCAGAAGGACTCAGGCTCTCCAGCCTGCCCTGCATGGCTGGAGGCTGCTGCCCTCACAGCCATGAAATCCACTCATTTTAGCAGCAAAGCCACCTACTCAGCAGCTAAATATCACGCTGTCCCAGCCCACAGCAGAACATCTCCTCCACAGGAAGGAGCAGCATAACCCATGAAAGCATCACAAGGCCAGAACCCTTCCTCACTGTCAGGGCCCTCCCTTTAAGCCTGGAGTTTCCAGTGTTTCCTGTCCCCACTGTAATGAAGCTTTTGCATCTGTGGGCTCACAGACACAGGCAGGAGAAGGAAGGCTCGAGGATTCAAGAGCTGCTGGGTCTCACCTTAAATTTGTCCCCCAGCAGCTTGTGCACAATCTCCTCTTCTTCATTTGCTGTCTTGCTGCAGAATTGGGAGAAGGCCTTGATCCACCACTCCTTGTCTTTAGCCTGACAAAAGAATCAAGCAGAGGCATTGCACCAACAGCACTTTCCTCCCCAGCCCAGAGAGAGGGAGAATTGTCAGAATGAATTCTGAGAAAGCCAGGCCAAGGAAATGGAGCCTGGGGAATAACAAAACCACCCACTGTACCTGTTTGATGGTGGCGACCATCCTGGCCATCAGCATGATGCTGGAGGTCTCTGGAGGGTAATGCATGTTTCTGTGGGATTAAAACAGGGAAGAGATGAGCAGATCAGGGCTGGCATGGGAATGAAAAGCTGGAGGGAGGCAGAGGCAGCTGCCAGAGATGTGGTCAGGCCTGCCCTGATCCATCACACCAAAGAGATCAGTGCAGCACTGTTGTGTGGGGGTCCAGTGGAGAGAAACCTGCACCCACCCTCCTGCTCCAACCATACAAACAATCCCCCTCTGTCCTGTTCACTGTGCTGGGGCTTGGGACAAGATTTGGGTCAGGGGTGTTGTTTATCCCCTCCAGGACCCGTTTTTTTGAAAGTGGGCACAGAAATAGACCCGTGGGATGCTACAAGGAGGATCTCCCAGAGGCTGGAGACCTGCAGGAGCACCATAAACTGCAGGAGTGAGGGATGTGCAGCTCAGCACTTTGTAGCTCTTTAGTGGAAGAAAAATAAGGAGCACTCAGCTGTGTGTCCAAACCCTTGGGCTGACAATACCACAACACCCAACCAGGAGGAAGAGCTGGGCAGTATCCCACGGCCATCCCCACCCTGTGCAGGGATGCAAAGCAAGGAGCCAGCCCAGGAGAGCCACCTCCCTTGCCCGTGGAGCAGCAGGCAGGTCAGGCCCTACCTCCATGCCTCCTGCAGCTTGTTGAGGGGGTGCGTGGGGTCATCCCGGGACGGGCCGAGGCACAGGACCTGGTGGTACTGCTCCAGAGCTGCCTGCCTGCATTCTGCACTGCAGTATGTCACCTAGAGAGAAGGGACAGCGCTGGCACTGGCTGTGGCAGCAGGAAAAGGAGCTCCCAGATCCAGCTGAGCCCCCTCCCTGACCAGCAGAGCTCTGGCTCTTTGGCCCATAGCATGGAAAGGCAGACAGCACAAGAGCCTGGCTGGATGGAAAGCACTCAATGATCCCAAGAAGAGCAAGGTCCCTCCTGGCAGGGCCGTACCTGGCAGCGGGGACACTGCTGGTGCAGGTCTTTCCGGATGCTGCACTGCTCGGGGTGAGGCAGCACCAGGGAGCTCTTCCCCAGCAGGCGCTGGGCGTTCTCCTCCGCCGTCTCCAGCGCCCGCAGGCAGTGATCACAGGCTGTGGGGAGACAGCAAGGAGGGATGGAGGGATGGAGGGATGGATGCCACAGGAAAGCCTTTGGAAAGGAAAAGTGGCCAGAACCCAGGGCAAGGCAACAGCTGGTACCAACAGCAGAGCGGAACAAGGGGATGAGGCTTGGAGCAATGTGGGCTACAACAAAGTGTCCCTGTACATGGCAGGGGTGGAATATGATCTTTAAGGCTCCTTCCAACCCAACCCATTCCAAGGTGGCACCTGGCACATTCCTTCAGAGCTGATGGAGTCACCATCCCTCATATGACACCTGAACTTGTCAACAGTTTAGTGCAGAGGCAGAAAAGGCAGCAGGACCACCTTTACAGAGGTGCTAAGACAACCCCAAACCCCTCCCTCGGTAGCGGGCAGCTCCTCTGGGGTCCCGCGGTCACCCCACAGGACAGGTGACAGGGATGGGGACATGCCACCAGCGCCAGCCGCTCACCTCGGTAGTTGTACAGGGCATTCCAGAGGAACTGGGATGACACCACCGGCCTCTCCACGAAGACTGTTTCCCCTTTGCGGATGTTTTTGGTGGCGAACAAGCCTTTTCCCTGCCGAGGGACAACCGCGGGTCAGGGACGCGCCCGAAGCCGAGTCATACCCGGGAGCTGAGGATCCTCTCGATCCCGAGAGGACCCTGCGGGCTTTTTCTCCCTCTGTCCCCCAAGCTGGGCGGGAAGGGAGGGACCCTCACGGAAGGGAGACCGCGGGCTGCTCACCTTGGCGCTGCTGATGAACCGCGCCTCCGCCGCAGCCCCGGCGTGTGGCCCCGCCGCGGCCGCCATCTTCGGGCGGCGACTTCCCCGCCCTGACCCGCCGGGCAGCGCCTCTTCCTCTTCCTCCTCCTCCTCTTCTTCCTCCTCCTCCTCCGCCCCCGCCCCTGCGCCCCTCAGGGCCCCGCGCTCGCCATCGCCCCCCTCAGCCGCGGGGCGCGCGGGGCCCCGCCGCCATCTTGGTGCCCCTTCCACAGCCCCCCGCCGGCGGCTGCAAACACCGCCAAAACACCCCAAAACAAACACCCCAAAACGCTCCCGCTGCCGCCCCGAACCGTACAAGAGTTTGATGTCTCTCCCCAAACATTTATTATTATTTAATGGTAGGAGGATAGCTGTCACAGCCCTGTCAGGCGGAAATATAAAATCCCCCCTCACTTGAGGTCCCCCCTCACTTGAGGTCTCCCCTCGTGGAGAGAGGAGTCATCGCCCACTGCTCTGCGCACCCCAAACCGGCCCGAATTCCCCCCAAAAAAGCATTCAAAACACACTGCTGTGGCCACTCTGTCCTTGCTACCTCCTGCTTGGGGGTCTGCAAAGCCCTAAAGTGCACAGAAATGCGTGTTTGGTTGTATTTACTAATTCACAACGCTGCGGCTCAGCCCCGCTCCTGGCTGGCCAGGCGGCGGGAGCAGGGTTGGGAATTGGGGACTGTTCCGCACTCGGGCCTTTGGGGAGTGATTTGTGTCACTAGATGTCACTGTCGGCCCGTGGTGGGGACACCACAGCGGGTGACAAGGCTGGAGCTGCCGCCTCCATGCCCGGGGCAGCAGCTGGAGCATGGCCTCAGGAGTGGCACTGACCCTCAGGACTGGCCACTAACCCTCAGGGCTGGCCACTGACCCTCAGGACTGGCCACTCACCCTCAGGACTGGCACTGACCCTCAGGACTGGCCACTCACCCTCAGGACTGGCACTGACCCTCAGGACTGGGCGCTGACCCTCAGGACTGGGTGCTGACCCTCAGGGCTGGCCACTAACCCTCAGGGCTGGCCACTGACCCTCAGGGCTGTCCACTGACCCGCAGGATTGGCCACTGACCCGCAGGGCTGGCCACTGACCCTCAGGACTGGCCACTGACCCTCAGGGCTGGCCAATGACCCTCAGGACTGGCCACTAACCTGCAGGGCTGGCACTGACCCGCAGGACTGGCCACTGACCCTCAGGACTGGCACTGACCCTCAGGAGTGGCCACTAACCCTCAGGGCTGTCCACTGACCCTCAGGGCTGGCACTGACCCTCAGGGCTGTCCACTGACCCGCAGGATTGGCCACTGACCCGCAGGGCTGGCCACTGACCCGCAGGACTGGCCACTGACCCTCAGGGCTGGCCAATGACCCTCAGGACTGGCCACTCACCCTCAGGACTGGCCACTAACCCGCGGGGCTGGCCACTGACCCTCAGGACTGGCCACTGACCCTCAGGACTGGGCGCTGACCCTCAGGACTGGGTGCTGACCCTCAGGGCTGGCACTGACCCTCAGGACTGGGCGCTGACCCTCAGGACTGGGTGCTGACCCTCAGGGCTGGCCAATGACCCTCAGGACTGGCCACTGACCCTCAGGGCTGGCCACTGCTCTGGCCACTCGGCCGGGGGACAAGGGACAGACAGGCTGCCAGGGCCACCTTCCCTGGCTGTGCTGTGGGAGCCAGCGCAGGCTGTGCTCCCTCACACTGTGCCCATGGCAGGGATTACAAGGACAAGGCACAGGTGGGACACTGCTGCCGTGACTCCTGATGCCATTAAATCCTCAGCCATTTGTGGAATATTTATGTGGGAAAAACCCTCTAAGACTGATGAGTCCAGTGTTCCCTGGCACTACTAAGGCCACAACTGAGCCATGTCCCCAAGTGCCACATGCACATGGCTTTAAAATCCCTCCAGGGATGGGGTTTGCACCACTGCCCTGTGCCATGGCTGGACAGCCCTTCCTGTGAATGAATTTTCCCCAACATCCAATATAAATCTCCCCTGTCACAACCTGAGGCCATTTCCTCAGTGATTTCTTCATGGAAAGGGGTGGATGGGCATTGGCAGGGGCTGTCCAGGGAGGTTTGGAGTCCCCATCCCTGGAGGTGTCCTGGATGTGGCACTCAGTGCTCTGGGCTGGGGACAAGGTGGGATCGGGCACAGCTGGGATTCGATGGATTAAAATCCTTGGGAGGGATTTTCCAGCTTCAATGATTCTGTGATTCCTCTCCTCCTGTCCCTGTGTCCCTGGGATCAGATCCCAAATCTCCCCCGGCTGTCCCCTCCTGGCAGGGAGTTGTGCAGAGTCACAAGGTCCCCCCTGAGCCTCCTTTGCTCCAGGCTCAGCCCCTTCCCAGCTCCCTCAGGAATTCTCCAGCCCCTTCCCAGCTCCCTCAGGGATTCTCCAGCCCCTTCCCAGCTCCCTCAGGAATTCTCCAGCCCCTTCCCAGCTCCCTCAGGAATTCTCCAGCCCCTTCCCAGCTCCCTCAGGAATTCTCCAGCCCTTCCCAGCTCCCTCAGGAATTCTCCAGCCCCTTCCCAGCTCTGTTCCCTTCCCAGGAGCTGCAGAAAAGGTTTGGCCACATCCACCTGCAGACACAGGTTCTTGTTTCCCAGGAGCCTGAGCACCCCATACTCATCAGGCATGACTGCTCTTACTGAAAATGTAGTTTTCTCTCTGCAGGAACCAGCCCAGAGATACTAACTCCCTTCATCTACTTTGATATGGGGCCATCAATCAATTGAAAAAAAGATCTTTAGTATGTATTTTGTCCAATAGTTTATTAAGCAAAAAACTCTCAAACTCTTAGGAGAAGAATGAAAATACATTTGGTTTTTTGGGGTTTTTTTGTTACTAATTTCAACTGAAAATTTAAGTGAGTACTTGGAATTTTTTCCATCCGTTTTTTTCTTTTAACACTCATTCAATCCCTCTTTTTAAAACTAACTCAATTTTTATCAACAGACAAAACAAATAAATAAACAAGTATTAAGGCAAAAGAAAAGTTATTGCTATAAATAACAACGTAAGAGTAAAGTGATATACAGTGTTCAAGGTCAGAAAGAGACTGAATAAATTATCCTGAGCTGATGGGCCGTGGTGCCTGCTGCCCTGGGCAGCCTGAGTCTTTAGTCCTGGCCCCCCAAAGCCCTCCCTACCCCCAAAAATCCAGCTGTTAACTGCATCGGGCTGCTACAGATGTGCTCCGAGCGCTGCAGGTGCTGTGTCCCAGGACACGTGCACGGATAATGAGGAGAGAACAGAGCAGGGAACAGAGCAGCTGCGGTCTGGGCCACAATGGCACATCTGGCCGCGGGGCAGGGGGCCGTCTGAGGCAGCAGAGGTGTTGGGAGCTGGTTTTTACTGCAGCCTCCAGCCCTGCACCTCGGCCAGCCCAGGTTCCCTGCAGCAGCAGCAGCAGCAGCAGCACACACAGCCTGGGCAAGGACAGCAGCACCAGGGGACAGAGACAGCCAGGGGCTGAATCCAGAAGCCATGAAAAAGGCACAGATACACCAAGGCACTGACAGGAGGAGGCACTTCTGCTCCAGGGCACGGTCAGACCCTGCAGGAGTCTCTGGGTGGGAGCAAAGGGCTTCCCCGTTGGGGGTATTTTGGTTGTGATTGATCTCAACATCAAACATGGGAGTCAAGTGGAGAAGAAAAACCATCAGGGAGATTCTGCTCCTTCCTCCTTGGAGCACACAGCCACACATAACATAAGTGACCCTGGTTTTAAATGCCCTTGAGCTCAGAGCCAGAGACAGCATCCCATTGCCTGCCCAGCATCAGAGACTCTGATTGTCACCCCAGCTTCAGAGTAACCTCTGATTGTCACCCCCACACCAGAGAAACCAGCAGATTGTCACCCCAACATCAGAATCACTCTCTGATTGTCACCCCAGTATCAGTCACACTCCAATTCTCACCCCAGCACCAGAGACACCCTGATTGTCACCCCAGCCTCTCTGCTGGAAACTGTTTGTGTGTCCTGGTGCTTCATGAGCAAACAGATCAGGTGATGAAGCCCCAGGAATTACAGCACTTGGCTACCAAACAGCAGGCAAAGAAATTCGGGGGGTTCCTTCCAGCCAGCTGCAGTTTAGTCCTGTAGCTCCAGCTTTCAGATCAGTCTTGCTTGGACCAAAGCAGCACAGACACGTCCCCAGGCATCAAAAACCAGCCCAATCTCCTTGGCTGTTCAAAGCTCCACATCCACGGTGTCCTCCTCGTGGTCCTTGCTGTCCGTGGAGTCGGCGCTCGCAGGCTGGATCACCCCAAACTGCGACAGCTTTGCCGCTTCTGCTCCATGCTCTGCTTCCTCCACTTGATCCTCCGGTTCTGGAACCAGACTTTGACCTGGATGGGAACACAACAGCTTAATGCAAGGGCTCTGGGAACCCTCTTCAATGACATGTGCTTCAGAGGTGGATATCCCCAAAAAGCAGAGTTCCTTAAAATGGGACGTGCATTATTCCCTCAGGGAACAGTGAGTGAGAACAGGAGGTGAAACTACAGAGGGCAGAGTGGTGATGGGAAAGGGTCAAGGGAGAGGAAGATGCAGCTGCACTGAGAAGGGTCTGGCCAGAGAAGTGAAGGAAGCAGCTCCCTAAGGAGCCCCTGAACCCATCCCCAGGACTGCAGTTCCCACAGGGCATGACCAGACCCCCAATAATTATCCCCTGTCCCCCCAGAACTGGCCTTGTTTTACTCTCTGTTTCCCAGGTGAATTTAGATCCCACTGTGGAAGATCACCTGGCTCCTTTTTTTTACATTAAACAAGCAGTTTACTCTGGCAGGGGCAGAGCAGGGAAATAATTATATCCAGTGTCATGAAAGGACACTTGAAACAGTCTCCAGAGGATCGTAACAATGCAGACACAGCAACCAACACAGCTCCAGCTCTAAAGCACAGCAGGGTGGTGCTCCTGAATGCTTTTTGTTCCACTTCATGGATTCAGAAATCTAATCCAGGAACTCCAGGCACATCTCTTCAATGTCACCTGGCAGCAGGGTGTCCCACGGGTCACTTTGCACCATGTCCTCCCCTCCCACCACCCTTCCCAGTGGGAACAGCAGCGCAGAGCACCCCAGGATCAGTTCCAGCAGCTCAGCTCACCTGGGTCTCTGTGAGATGCAGGGTTGCAGCCAGGTCCACCCTCTCGGTGCCCACCATGTACTGCTGCTTGAGGAACTCCTGCTCCAGCCGCTCCAGCTGCTCTGGTTTGAAGACCGTGCGGACTCTTTTCATCTTGCAGGGCCCCCCAGATCTCCAAGGCCCAGTGGGACCCAGGGAGTTTGTCCCGACACACTGAGACAGCTCCAGACCTGTAGAAAGCAGCAAAAATTGAAGGAGTTTGCACTGAAGGAGCTGGGAGAAAGCAGCACCAAAGCCAGCAGGGATGCCCCTGCCCTGTCCCTACCCAGATAATCTCATCTCTCCCATGAAAAGCTGGAGCAGAATAACTTTTGAGGGCCTGTCCTGTGGTTTTACCCTCAGGGTTCACCAAGGACAGTCCTGGACATGCAGCCAGAGCCAAAGAAATCAGCACTCAGTGAGGTGGGCAGGATTTGACCTTTGCCTGCACAGGGCCTTTGTAACAGGATAATAAATTGCATCACGAGCTGCAGAACACAAAAATCTCACCTCTGTCTCAAGAACCTCTGAATTGGAAATGTTCAAAGTTTGGGGGAGTTTACCCCAGATTGGTTTTCCCCTTCCCTTGGCACAAGGGCTCAGTGTCCAGGATCCACATCCTGCACCTCTGTTCCCTGTAAACTTCCCAGGGGGTGCTGAGGATTTAGCAGGACTAACAAGTGTGTCTGACCTGTCTCCTCTCCTGCTGTGGCCTGAGGATAACCGTAATTAGCATAAATTAACATACAATCCAACACCGGGGCTGCCACTGGCACCTGACTGAGAGCAGGGCTCCCCTTCCTCAATCCCTCATCCTCCTGATCCTGCTGATATCCCTGCTCACTGCAGAGCAGGGACATCAATCCTTCATCCTCCTGATCCAGCTGATGTCTGTGCTCACTGCAGAGTGGGGACATCAATCCTTCATCCTCCTGATCCAGCTGATATCCCTGCTTACTGCAGAGCACGAACATCAATCCCTCATGCTCCCTGATCCAGCTGATGTCTGTGCTCACTGCAGAGCAGGAACATCAATCCCTCACCCTTCCTGATCCAGCTGATGTCCCTGATCCAGCTGATGTCCCTGCTCACTGCAGAGCAGGGACATCAATCCCTGATCCAGCTGATGTCTCTGCTCACTGCAGAGCAGGAACATCAATCCCTGATCCAGCTGATGTCTCTGCTCACTGCAGAGTGGGACATCAATCCTTCATCCTCCTGATCCAGCTGATGTCTGTGCTCACTACAGAGCGGGGACATCAATCCCTGATCCTCCTGATCCAGCTGATGTCTGTGCTCACTGCAGAGCGGGGACATCAATCCTTCATCCTCCTGATCCAGCTGATGTTTCTGCTCACTGCAGAGCAGGAACATCAATCCCTGATCCAGCTGATGTCTGTGCTCACTGCAGAGCAGGAACATCAATCCCTGATCCAGCTGATGTCCCTGCTCACTGCAGAGCAGGGACATCAATCCCTGATCCAGCTGATGTCCCTGCTCACTGCAGAGCAGGAACATCAATCCCTGATCCAGCTGATATCCCTGCTCACTGCAGAGCAGCTGGTCCTTGAAAATCCCTTCCCATCCCAACCCTTCTGTGATTCCATGCCCAGATGGTCTCACTGGAGAGCTCCTGCAGGGCTCACAGCACAGCGTGAAGGGTTTAGGAGCCAGGGAAGGCCAGCACTGATGGCACCAGATTCACTTTAAAATAATCCACATCACTACAACCAGTGGGATTTTCCATGAGGAAAGCACCGAATGCACTGGCAGGATCAGGCCATTAATGGTCCTCATCTCTGCTGTTCCAAAATATTGTGGCAAGCCGGGTTTCTCCAGATTTTATGGAAATACTGCACATAATAATCCCCATTCACACCTTCTACTTATCTCTTCTTTAATGACTGATCTTGTCACGTTCTCCAGGCACAAACCCGCACCTTGACCTACTTATTTTCATTAATTGGGTGTCAGTTCTGCGTGTGTTTAAGGATTTGTGGGACGGAGACCTGACAGCTTAACAGCTGTAATTGCACTTAAAACTATTTTCATCATTAAAATCTTTTCACCCGTCACTTTTTGTTTCTATTTTAACGCCGGGATAATAGCAAGTGCAATTTCCAATTTGAAATGTTGAGTGGAAATCGCTGTGCAAATTGTTTAACTGTGTTTTCATACCTGGATGTTTGATATGATATAAAGATTAACACAATTCTGCAGATGCTGTCTCGTGAAGGAAATAATATTTAAAATAGTTGTGCTAAGTACTTAATAAAAGATCAGGAAATACTTTTGGTGTCTGAATATTGCAGGATCAGGATCAGATCTGGATGGAATATGGGCCTGGCTGCAGGTTTGGCCTGGACAACAGCAAGATCATGCTCTGAATGCTAAAAAGGAATACCTAATTTCAAAAAAAACACTCTGAATAGAGATATTTCGTTAAAATCACTTGGTCGTTGTCCTTATAAAGTTCCAGTGAAAATAGAGCCTGACAGATCAGGCAGTATCATCCATCACCACGGTGTAAATTTTAACCAGATCAACAAAACCATTTTTCCTTAGATGCTTCTGCACTAAAAAGATGAAGTTTTGAGGGCCAGCTGCCGCAAAGCACTTGGCAGTTTCATTTCTGTGAGTGAAAAATTGCAGGGAAAGCAAAATTAGAGAGGGATGAGGGCAAATTTGCGAGAAGAGGGACCCACACTGCAGCAGAGGTGAAGAAATTAATTTTGGGAGATAGGCTTTGGGAAATTACAGCAAGATTTTGATTAAAACTCTGGCAGTGAAGTGCCTTGCTGATGTATGAAAGGAGAAATAAATGCCAGGGTGTGTAAAATCTCACAGAATCAGACAGCTTTGGGTCTGATTTAAGGAAAGCTCCTTAAAGATCATCCAGTCCCAACCTCCGACACCTTCCACCGGCCCAGGCGCTGGAATATTCTTTGCTCAGTCACTTTGCTATTAAATCTATTCCAATTTTTTGCCTCCATCTCAAATGCAAACAGTGAGTTTGGATATTCTGCGCCAGGTTCTGGGCTGGGGACTGAATGATGGATTATAAAATTAGTAAAATTAAAATTAGGAATCAACCGCAGGCTTTTTATCAAAGTGTTCGGAGACATCGGGTGTGTTAGAAAGTGCCTCGCATTAAAAACAAAACAAAAGACAAATAAACGAAAAAAAAAACCCCCAACATATAAAACGTTCATTTCTGATCTCGCTATATCGATCACGTAGAGAGCGGAAAAAAACCCCAACCCCCCTCCCCCCAAAAAAAACCCAAAAAACCAAACCAAAACAAAACAAAACCAAAAAAAAAACAACAAAAAAACTTTGAAGGAAAGTTTTCCGTCTCCCTCGTCCCTGTCCCACACCGCAACCCAGCGCTCCAGCCCGGGATGTTGCAGAGGCTGCAGGAACGATATTTCCACCGGCAGCGGGGAACGAAGCGCTTCGGGGTGACCCCGGCCCCGCAATTCCCCGGCGGGCCGGTCCCGCATCCCTTCCCCGCATCCCCGCTCCCCGCCCGGCCCGACCCCGCTCACCTGCACCGGGCCAGCCCCAGCCCCAGGCGGGCAGCGGCCCCAGCCCCGCTGCCGGCGGCGCTGCCGGGGCCGGGCCGGGTGCGGGTCCCACCGGGGGCCAACGCGGGACCGGCGGCCCGCGGCTCACGGAGGCGGCGGGGCAGCGGCGCGGCGGCTCCCGGGCCAGCAGCGCTTCGATGTGGAACGGGGTCTTGGAGGGCGGCGGGCCGGGCCGGGGGAGCGCCGGGCTCTGCAGCATGGCCGGGCCGGTACGGCCGCCGCTGCCCCGGCCGCTTATATGGAGGGCGGGGGGGGCCGGGGACAGCCGCGCTCCTATGCAAAGCGGCGGCGGGGGGGTGGCGGGGGCTGCACATACCCCGCTGGCTGCCGGCAGCACCCCCACCGACACCCCACCGACACCCCTGCTCCCCCACTGACACCCCACCGACACCCCTGCTCCCCCACTGACACCCCACCGACACCCCTGCTCCCCCACCGACACCCCACTGACACCCCTGCTCCCCCACTGACATCCCACTGACACCCCTGTTCCCCAAGTGACACCACACCGACACCCCTGCTCCCCCACTGACACCCCACTGACACCCCTGTTCCCCAAGTGACGCCCCACTGACACCCCTGTTCCCCAAGTGACGCCCCACTGACACCCCTGCTCCCCCACTGACACCCCACTGACACCCCTGTTCCCCAAGTGACACCCCACTGACACCCCTGTTCCCCAAGTGACACCACACCGACACCCCTGCTCCCCCAGCAATACCTCTGTTTACCTTCCAACACCCCTGCTTCCCTACCAACATCCCACCGACACCCCTGCTCCCCACCGACATCCCTGCTCCCCTACTGACACCCCACCGACACCTCTGCTTCCCCACCGACACCGCTGCTCCCCTACTGACACCCTTGCTCCCCTACTGACACCCCTGCTCCCCTAGCAGTACCCCTGCTCCTCCACCAACACCCCTGCTCCCCCACTGACACCCCTGTTTCTCTGTCAACATCCCCGAGGACACCCCAGTTTCACCACAGACACCCCTTCTTCCACACCAGCACCGCCATGGAGAGCCCTGCTTCCACACTGACCCCACTGATCCCCCATTCCACACTGACAGCCCCACTGATCCCTGTTCCACACTGACAGCCCTACAGATCCCTGTTCCACACTGACCCCACTGATCCCCATTCCACACTGACAGCCCCACTGATCCCCTGTTCCACACTGACAGCCCCACTGATCCCTGTTCCACACTGACCCCACTGATCCCCCATTCCACACTGACAGCCCTACAGATCCCTGTTCCACACTGACCCCACTGATCCCCCATTCCACACTGACCCCACTGATCCCCTGTTCCACACTGACAGCCCCACTGATCCCTGTTCCACACTGACCCCACTGATCCCCCATTCCACACTGACAGCCCTACAGATCCCTGTTCCACACTGACCCCACTGATCCCCATTCCACACTGACAGCCCCACTGATCCCTGTTCCACACTGACAGCCCCACTGATCCCTGTTCCACACTGACAGCCCCACTGATCCCCCATTCCACACTGACAGCCCTACAGATCCCTGTTCCACACTGACAGCCCTACAGATCCCTGTTCCACACTGACCCCACTGATCCCCATTCCACACTGACAGCCCCACTGATCCCTGTTCCACACTGACAGCCCCAGAGATCCCTGTTCCACACTGACCCCACTGATCCCCATTCCACACTGACCCCACTGATCCCCTGTTCCACACTGACCCCACTGATCTCTGTTCCACACTGACCCCACTGATCCTCTGTTCCACACTGACCCCACTGATCCTCTGTTCCACACTGACCCCACTGATCCCTGTTCCACACTGACCCCACTGATCCTCTGTTCCACACTGACCCCACTGATCCTCTGTTCCACACTGACCCCACTGATCCCTGTTCCACACTGACCCCACTGATCCTCTGTTCCACACTGACCCCACTGATCCTCTGTTCCACACTGACCCCACTGATCCCTGTTCCACACTGACCCCACTGATCCCTGTTCCACACTGACCCCACTGATCCTCTGTTCCACACTGACCCCACTGATCCCCCATTCCACACTGACCCCACTGATCCTCTGTTCCACACTGACCCCACTGATCCCCCATTCCACACTGACCCCACTGATCCCTGTTCCACACTGACAGCCCCACTGATCCCTGTTCCGCACTGACAGCCCCACTGATCCCCCATTCCACACTGACAGCCCTACAGATCCCTGTTCCACACTGACAGCCCTACAGATCCCTGTTCCACACTGACCCCACTGATCCCCATTCCACACTGACAGCCCCACTGATCCCTGTTCCACACTGACAGCCCCACTGATCCCTGTTCCACACTGACCCCACTGATCCTCTGTTCCACACTGACCCCACTGATCCCTGTTCCACACTGACCCCACTGATCCTCTGTTCCACACTGACCCCACTGATCCTCTGTTCCACACTGACCCCACTGATCCCTGTTCCACACTGACCCCACTGATCCTCTGTTCCACACTGACCCCACTGATCCCTGTTCCACACTGACCCCACTGATCCCTGTTCCACACTGACCCCACTGATCCTCTGTTCCACACTGACCCCACTGATCCCCCATTCCACACTGACCCCACTGATCCCCATTCCACACTGACCCCACTGATCCCCCATTCCACACTGACCCCACTGATCCTCTGTTCCACACTGACCCCACTGATCCCTGTTCCACACTGACAGCCCTACAGATCCCTGTTCCACACTGACCCCACTGATCCCCTGTTCCACACTGACCCCACTGATCCTCTGTTCCACACTGACCCCACTGATCCCCTGTTCCACACTGACAGCCCCACTGATCCCTGTTCCACACTGACCCCACTGATCCCCGTTCCACACTGACAGCCCCACTGATCCCTGTTCCACACTGACAGCCCCACTGATCCCCCATTCCACACTGACAGCCCTACAGATCCCTGTTCCACACTGACCCCACTGATCCCCCATTCCACACTGACAGCCCCACTGATCCCTGTTCCACACTGACAGCCCCACTGATCCCCTGTTCCGCACTGACAGCCCCACTGATCCCTGTTCCACACTGACAGCCCCACTGATCCCCCATTCCACACTGACAGCCCTACAGATCCCTGTTCCACACTGATCCCACTGATCCCCCATTCCACACTGACAGCCCCACTGATCCCTGTTCCACACTGACAGCCCCAGAGATCCCTGTTCCACACTGGACCCCACTGATCCCCCATTCCACACTGACCCCACTGATCCCCTGTTCCACACTGACCCCACTGATCTCTGTTCCACACTGACCCCACTGATCCTCTGTTCCACACTGACCCCACTGATCCTCTGTTCCACACTGACCCCACTGATCCCTGTTCCACACTGACCCCACTGATCCTCTGTTCCACACTGACCCCCACTGATCCTCTGTTCCACACTGACCCCACTGATCCCTGTTCCACACTGACCCCACTGATCCCCTGTTCCACACTGACCCCACTGATCCCTGTTCCACACTGACCCCACTGATCCCCCATTCCACACTGACCCCACTGATCCCCTGTTCCACACTGACCCCACTGATCCCTGTTCCACACTGACCCCACTGATCCCCCATTCCACACTGACCCCACTGATCCCCCGTTCCACACTGACCCCACTGATCCCCCGTTCCACACTGACCCCACTGATCCCCCATTCCACACTGACCCCACTGATCCCCTGTTTCACACTGACCCCACTGATCCTCTGTTCCACACTGACCCCACTGATCCTCTGTTCCACACTGACCCCACTGATCCCCATTCCACACTGACAGCCCCACTGATCCCTGTTCCACACTGACAGCCCCACTGATCCCTGTTCCACACTGACACCCCACATTCCATGCCAGCACTCCCACAGACTCTGCTCCTTCCACGCTGGCACCCCATGGACACCCCTCTTTCCCTGCTGTCACCTCCAGTGTCACCTGCCTGGCATCTTCCCCTACAATGACCTGGACCTCCACACTGACACTCCCTGCTTCCTTAGGATGCCCCATAGATAATGGTTCCTTCCTAGACCAACACCTGTTCCTTCCTCAGACACCCAAAACAACACCTAAAGTCCTTCCTAAACCTCCTAAATGGACACCTCACACCAGCACCAGTTCCTTCCCCACGGACACACACAGGGACACAAAATGGGGCTCAGTCCCTTTCCCAAACTCCCCGTGACATCCCCAGGCCTCACAGGAGCCCCCACACTCCTGAGGGCACAGCCTAGGGACCCCAGGACAGGCTGTGCCAGCCCCTGTGCCAAGGGGAATGTGTCTGTACCTGTCCTGGTGTGCCAGAGCGTGTCAGAATATCTGGGATACGGGACAAGCACCCCAGGAGCTCACACAGGACCTGAGGTGACCGTGCTCTGGGATGGAACTGGTGCCATCCCTGTGTGACACTGAGGGGCTCACACGGGATCTGAGGTGCTCTGGGATGGAACTGGTGCCATCCCTGTGTGACACCCCAGGAGCTCACACTGGATCTGAGGTGCTGTGGGATGGAACTGCTGCCATCCCTGTGTGACACTGAGGAGCTCACACAGGATCTGAGGTGCTGTGGGATGGAACTGGTGCCATCCCTGTGTGACACTGAGGGGCTCACACAGGATCTGAGGTGCTCTGGGATGGAACTGGTGCCACCCCTGTGTGACACTGAGGAGCTCACACAGGATCTGAGGTGCTCTGGGATGGAACTGGTGCCACCCTTGTGTGACACCCCAGGAGCTCACACAGGATCTGAGGTGCTGTGGGATGGAACTGGTGCCATCCCTGTGTGACACTGAGGAGCTCACACAGGATCTGAGGTGCTCTGCGATGGAACTGCTGCCATCCCTGTGTGACACTGAGGGGCTCACACAGGATTTGAGGTGCTGTGGGATGGAACTGGTGCCATCCCTGTGTGACACTGAGGGGCGCACACAGGATCTGAGGTGCTCTGGGATGGAACTGGTGCCACCCCTGTGTGACACTCAGGAGCTCACACAGGATCTGAGGTGCTCTGGGGTGGAACTGGTGCCACCCCTGTGTGACACTGAGGGGCTCACACAGGATCTGAGGTGCTCTGGGATGGAACTGGTGCCACCCCTGTGTGACACTGAGGGGCTCACACAGGATCTGAGGTGCTCTGGGATGGAACTGGTGCCATCCCTGTGTGACACCCTTGGGGCTCACACAGGATCTGAGGTGCTCTGGGATGGAACTGGTGCCATCCCTGTGTGACACTGAGGGGCTCACACAGGATCTGAGGTGCTCTGGGATGGAACTGGTGCCATCCCTGTGTGACACTGAGGGGCTCACACAGGATCTGAGGTGCTCTGATGGAACTGGTGCCATCCCTGTGTGACACTGAGGGGCTCACACAGGATCTGAGGTGCTCTGGGATGGAACTGGTGCCACCCTTGTGTGACACCCTTGGGGCTCACACAGGATCTGAGGTGCTCTGGGGTGGAACTGGTGCCACCCCTGTGTGACACTGAGGAGCTCACACAGGATCTGAGGTGCTCTGGGATGGAACTGGTGCCATCCCTGTGTGACACCCTTGGGGCTCACACAGGATCTGAGGTGCTCTGGGGTGGAACTGCTGCCACCCCTGTGTGACACCCCAGGAGCTCACACAGGATCTGAGGTGCTCTGGGATGGAACTGGTGCCATCCCTGTGTGACACTGAGGGGCTCACACAGGATCTGAGGTGCTCTGGGATGGAACTGGTGCCACCCTGTGTGACACTGAGGAGCTCACACAGGATCTGAGGTGCTGTGGGATGGAACTGGTGCCATCCCTGTGTGACACTGAGGAGCTCACACAGGATCTGAGGTGCTCTGATGGAACTGGTGCCACCCCTGTGTGACACTGAGGGGCTCACACAGGATCTGAGGTGCTGTGGGATGGAACTGGTGCCATCCCTGTGTGACACTGAGGGGCTCACACAGGATCTGAGGTGCTCTGATGGAACTGGTGCCATCCCTGTGTGACACTGAGGAGCTCACACAGGATCTGAGGTGCTGTGGCATGGAACTGGTGCCACCCCTGTGTGACACTGAGGGGCTCACACAGGATCTGAGGTGCTCTGGGATGGAACTGGTGCCACCCCTGTGTGACACTGAGGAGCTCACACGGGATCTGAGGTGCTCTGGGATGGAACTGCTGCCACCCCTGTGTGACACCCCAGGAGCTCACACAGGATCTGAGGTGCTCTGATGGAACTGGTGCCACCCCTGTGTGACACTGAGGAGCTCACACAGGATCTGAGGTGCTCTGGGATGGAACTGGTGCCATCCCTGTGTGACACTGAGGGGCTCACACAGGATCTGAGGTGCTCTGGGATGGAACTGGTGCCATCCCTGTGTGACACTGAGGGGCTCACACAGGATCTGAGGTGCTCTGATGGAACTGGTGCCATCCCTGTGTGACACTGAGGAGCTCACACAGGATCTGAGGTGCTCTGATGGAACTGGTGCCACCCCTGTGTGACACTGAGGAGCTCACACATGATCTGAGGTGCTCTGGGATGGAACTGGTGCCATCCCTGTGTGACACTGAGGGGCTCACACAGGATCTGAGGTGCTCTGGGATGGAACTGGTGCCATCCCTGGGTGACACTGAGGAGCTCACACAGGATCTGAGGTGCTCTGGGATGGAACTGGTGCCACCCCTGTGTGACACTGAGGGGCTCACACAGGATCTGAGGTGCTCTGGGATGGAACTGGTGCCACCCCTGGGTGACACCCCAGGGGCTCACACAGGATCTGAGGTGCTGTGGGATGGAACTGGTGCCACCCCTGGGTGACACCCTTGGGGCTCACACAGGATCTGAGGTGCTCTGGGATGGAACTGGTGCCACCCCTGGGTGACACCCTTGGGGCTCACACAGGATCTGAGGTGCTCTGGGATGGAACTGGTGCCATCCCTGTGTGACACTCAGGAGCTCACACAGGATCTGAGGTGCTCTGGGATGGAACTGGTGCCACCCCTGTGTGACACTGAGGAGCTCACACAGGGTTTGAGGTGCTGTGGGATGGAACTGGTGCCATCCCTGTGTGACACTGAGGAGCTCACACAGGATCTGAGGTGCTGTGGGATGGAACTGGTGCCATCCCTGTGTGACACTGAGGGGCTCACACAGGATCTGAGGTGCTCTGATGGAACTGCTGCCATCCCTGGGTGACACCCTTGGGGCTCACACAGGATCTGAGGTGCTCTGGGATGGAACTGGTGCCATCCCTGTGTGACACTCAGGAGCTCACACAGGATCTGAGGTGCTCTGGGATGGAACTGGTGCCATCCCTGTGTGACACCCCTGAGCCTGGCACTGGTGGGGAGCTGTGGATGGCACAGACACCTCTCCCAGGTGGAATTCCTGCTCAAATCCCACCAAATTCTCACTGGAAATTCACTCTGGTGTGTGCAAACACAGAGAAATCCCCGAGTCTGCAGGTTAATAAACACAGAGCAAAACTCCCCTGTGGTTTAATAACCCGGCATTAACCATCCCTGCATGCACAGCCTCACGGGCCATAGATGGTAAATCCTGCCTTAAACAGGGATTCATGCCATTTAAAGTTTCTTTTCCCTGCACAACCCACAGAAATCATAAAATTCTCTATATTTTGGGGCATTTCAAATCAGCTGGGAACGCACAGACAGGATTATCCTGCTCACAAGGAAGCACCCTGGTGATGGCTACAGGATCCCCAGGGAGGAGGATGCCCACAGGAGACAAAAGAATCCCTGAAGTTTGCCTTAAGACCTTTTTTTCCTGCCTTTTAGCATCCTGTCTTTCCCAGCAGCTCCCAAATAAGTGGATAAATACAGCTGCTGCTTTATTGCTCCTTATCCAAACAGGCAGCTCTGATCCCGCTGCTGTGGAACTTAATTGGAATCACACGTTCAAAGCTGAAGCCTCTCCCAAAAAAAAAAAGTCACCTTGGGAAGAAAAAACATCCGTGGAGATTCACAGCTCCTGGCTTTGCTGGCACAGAGGATGTGTGGGATTGAGCACGGTGCCATTAGATGAGGTTTAGGGTTATTAAAAGGTTATTAATTAATGATTTCTGCTCTTTAGGGCAGTCCTGGCTGGTGCTGTGGTTCCCAGGGAAGGCGATGCCGGAGCTGCTGCAGTTGTTGAAGGATCTGTGCTGTGGGGATGGGGCAGCTGCAGGCAGGGCAGGGGGGCTGAGGGATCCCCCCGGCAGGGTGGGTGGACAGACAGATGGACTGGGAGCCACCGGGATGGACAGGGAGATACAAGGATGGACAGGGAGATACAAGGATGGACAGGGGGCCGCTGGGATGGACAGATGGATGGACAGGGAGCCACTGGGATGGACAGGGAGATACAAGGATGGACAGACAGATGGACAGGGAGACACCGGGATGGACAGGGAGATACAGGGATGGACAGGGAGCTGCTGGGATGGACAGGGAGCCACTGGGATGGACAGGGAGATACAAGGATGGACAGACAGATGGACAGGGAGACACCGGGATGGACAGGGAGATACAGGGATGGACAGGGAGCTGCTGGGATGGACAGGGAGCCACTGGGATGGACAGATGGATGGACAGGAAGCCACTGGAATGGACAGGGAGCCACTGGGATGGACAGGGAGCCACTGGGATGGACAGGGAGCTGCTGGAATGGACAGGGAGCTGCTGGGATAGATAGGGAGTCTCTGGGATGGACAGACAGATGGACAGGGAGCTGCTGGGTTGCACAGGAAGCCACTGGGATGGTCAGGGAGCTGCTGGAATGGACAGGGAGCCACTGGGATAGACAGGCAGCTACAGGGATGGACAAGGAGCTGCTGGGATGGACAGACAGATGGACAGGGAGCTGCTGGGATAGATAGAGAGAGACAGGGATGGACAGACAGATGGACAGGGAGTTGCTGGGTTGCAAAGGAAGCCACTGGGATGGAGAGATGGATGGACAAGGAGCCACTGGGATGGACAGGGAGATACAGGGATGGACAGGGAGATACAGGGATGGACAGGGAGATACAGGGATGGACAGACAGATGGACAGGGAGCTGCTGGGATGGACATGGAGCTACAGGGATGGACAGATGGATGGACAGGGAGGCTCTGGAACGGACAGGGAGCCACTGGGATTGACAGGGAGCCGCAGGGATGGACAGACGGATGGACTGGGAGCTGCTGGGATGGACAGGGAGCCTCTGGAGTGGACAGGGAGCCTGGGATGGACAGAAACCACTGGAATGGACAAGGAGCTGCTGGGATGGACAGACAGATGGACAGGGAGTTGCTGGGTTGCACAGGGAGCTGCTGGGATGGACAGGGAGCCACTGGGATGGACAGGGAGCCACTGGGATGGACAGACAGATGGACAGTGAGATGCTGGGATGGACAGGAAACTGCTAGGACAGACAGATGGATGGACAGGGAGCAGCAAGGATGGACAGAGAGAGACAGGTATGGACAGACAGATGGACAGGGAGCCTCCAGGATGGACAGGGAGCTGCTGGGATGGATGGACAGCTGGACAGAGAGCTGCTGAGATGGACAGGGAGCCACTGGGATGGACAGACAGATGGACAATGAGCCTCTGGAATGGACAGGGAGCCACTGGGATGGACAGACAGATGGACAGGGAGCCACAGGGATGGACAGATGGATGGACAGGGAGCCACAGGGATGGACAGTGAGCTGCTAGGATGGACAGGGAGCTGCAGGGATGGACAGACGGATGGACAGGGAGCCGCAGGAATGGACAGGGAGCCGCAGGGATGGACAGACGGATGGACAGGGAGCTGCAGGAATGGACAGGGAGCCGCAGGGATGGACAGACGGATGGACAGGGAGCCACAGGGACGGACAGGGAGCCATAGGGATGGACAGACGGATGGACAGGCAGCCACAGGGACGGACAGACGGATGCAGCACCAGCCCAACCCCATCCGACTTTCCCTCCGGCTGCTCCCGCTCAGCCGCAGCGCTGCCTAATGACGCCGCTGGCTCCCATTAGCGCTGTGTGCTCAGCTAATGCACCCCGGGGGCAGAGCTGGAGATTTTCACCCCCGGTAATGACTTGGGAAATGTAGCACCCAGCAGCCAGGCAGGGCGGGGGGCTCCGGCCGGGACCCCCCACCTCCCCTGCCCCACCAGCCCCAACCAGACCCTCCAGAGAGGGGATGTGAAAGGATGAAATCTGTTCCTCTTCCCTTTTCTGCTCCTGATTATTTTATTTAATTTATTTTATTCACCATATCCTATTCATTACATTTTATTCCCGTTTTGTTTTTCAAGAGCACGGAAAATAAAAGGGAAAGGGAGGGGGGAATCTTTTAGGGGGAGTTTTTTAGGGAAGGGGTAAAAAAAAAATCCCAACAACAGAACAACAACCCGAAAAGCCCCCCCAAAAAAGCCCCCAGCCCTTTGTAAACATCCCCCCTGAGCAAAGGGAAGGAGGTGAAAAGCATTTCCTGATAACTCCATTAAAGAATGAGCCTGCATTAACATTCCAAGTCCCTCGACAAGAGATGAAAGTGGGGAACTCGAGTTCAGCCTCTCCTGCTCCAGATGTTATTATGGGCTCCCTGAAAGGTTTTTTTATTTCTTTTTTTGCAAAGAGACAAAGATGTTGCCTACTTCAAACGGGGCTAATTGATGCTAATGACTATCAGATAGAGGGGGGCCCTTTTCCCCCCTGCCAAGGGGAAAGAGAGAGCGCATTTTACAATCCCCCCATAGAAAACGCCCCACTCTTCAATCCAGGTTGGAGCTTTAGGGATTTTTGTTCCTCCCTGGCTGCTGCTTTCTCTCCTCCTCCTCCTCCTCATTCCCCCCCTCCCCGCTTCATCTTTTTCTGTCCCCCTTCTTCTGGGCACCCCGCGGCTCTCACTTGTTTGCCCATGAGAAATTTCACACCTCGCCTCTCGGTGAGGAGAGCTCGGCTCCATTTCCATCCCCTCTCCCGGCCGCAAACCCATCGCAGCGGGGAGAAAAGGGGCGGCGGAAATTTCCCCAAAGCTGCAGCAAGCACACGCGAAAACGTGACGGGGATTTGGTGCATCTGTAATCCCAGGCGTGAGTCCTCCTGCCGGCCAGGAAACACCGCCCGGAGCATCCCTGGCACCAGGGAGAGATGGATCCCAGATCCCGGAGCTCACTGGAATTACTGGGCCAGGGCTGGAATCCTCAGCTCGTGTCTTTTCATGGAAATGTTTTATTGTTTGTAACAAAAATCGCCTGAAAAATGAGAATCTGAGCACCAGATTTTGGTCTTATGTCAGATTTTTGTTTCTCCTTGGCACCAGGGAGAGATGGATCCCAGACCCCGGAGCTCACTGGAATCACTGGGCCAGCACTGGTCAGGGCTGGAATCCTCAGCTCGTGTCTTTTCATGAAAATGTTTTATTGTTTGTAACAAAAATCACCTGAAAAATGGGATTCTGAGCACCAGGGTTTGGTTTTATTTCAGATTTTTGTTTCTCCCTGGGATCAGGGAGAGATGGATCCCAGACCCCGGAGCTCATTGGAATTACTGGGCCAGCACTGGTCAGGGCTGGAATCCTCAGCTCGTGTCTTTTCATGAAAATGTTTTATTGTTTGTAACAAAAATCACCTGAAAAATGGGATTCTGAGCACCAGGGTTTGGTTTTATTTCAGATTTTTGTTTCTCCCTGGCATCAGGGAGAGATGGATCCCAGACCCCGGAGCTCATTGGAATTACTGGGCCAGGGCTGGAATCCTCAGCTCGTGTCTTTTCATGAAAATGTTTTATCGTTTGTAACAAAAATCAGCTGAAAAATGAGAATCTGAGCACCAGGGTTTGGTTTTATTTCAGATTTTTGTTTCTCCTTGGCATCAGGGAGAGATGGATCCCAGACCCCAGAGCTCACTGGAATTACTGGGCCAGCATTGGTCAGGGCTGGAATCCTCAGCTCGTGTCTTTTCATGGAAATGTTTTATTGTTTATAACAAAAATCACCTGAAAAATGGGATTCTGAGCACCAGGGTTTGGTGTTGTGTCAGATTTTTGTTTCTCCCGTGCTAATCCAAAGTGATAGTAAATAATAATCCATGACAGTAAATAAATAATAATCCATGACAGTAAATAAATAATAATCCATGACAATAAATAATAATCCATGACAGTAATTAATAATCCATGACAATAAATAATAATCCATGACAGTAATTAATAATCCATGACAGTAATTAATAATCCATGACAATAAATATTAATCCATGACAGTAATTAATAATCCATGACAATAAATAATAATCCATAACAGTAATTAATAATCCATGACAGTAAATAATAATCCATGACAATAAATAATAATCTATGACAATAAATAATAATCCATGACAGTAAATAATAATCCATGACAGCAATTAATAATCCATGACAGTAATTAATAATCCATGACAGTAAATAAATTATAATCCATGACAATAAATAATAATCCATGACAATAAATAATAATCCATGACAGTAATTAATAATCCGTGTCAGTAATTAATAATCCATGAACCTGCAATGGACAATCAGGAATGTTCTGGAACCCCACATCTCCTTGGGTGATTTCTCCCTTTCCAAACTGGCTCCCACCGAATCCTCCAGGAGAGGGGAATGGGGATCCCTCTTCAGTGGGAAGAGGAGCACGGGGTTTATCCCAGGAGGAAAATGGAAAAGAGAAATTCCTCTGGTTAACAGCAGCAGCTGTGGGTGCTCTGAGCCACCCTGCCTCAGCTTTGTCACCCTGCCTCAGCTTTGTCACCCTACCTCAGCTTTGTCACCCTACCTCAGCTTTGTCACCCTACCTCAGCTTTGTCACCCTGCCTCAGCTTTGTCACCCTCAGGCCCCAGGGAGCTGCAGGACACCAAGCTGGGGTAAATCCAGTCTGTCCTGCCGCAGGAGGATCCAAATTTCCTTCAGGAGAATCCACATTTCCTTCTGGAGGATCTAAATTTCCTTCAGGAGGATCCAAATTTCCTTCAGGAGAATCCAAATTTCCTTCAGGAGGATCCAAATTTCCTTCTGGAGGATGCAAATTTCCGTCAGGAGAATCCAAATCTCCTTCAGGAGAATCCAAATCTCCTGCAGGAGGATGCAAATTTCCTTCAGGAGGATCCAAATTTCCTTCAGGAGAATCCAAATTTCCTTCAGGACGATCCAAATTTCCTTCAGGAGAATCCAAATCTCCTTCAGGAAGATCCAAGTCTCCTTCAGGAGGATCCAAGTCTCCTTCAGGAGGATCCAAATTTCCTTCAGGAGAATCCAAATTTCCTTCAGGAGGACCCAAATCTCCTTCTGGGTCCTCAGCAGGGTCCCACCAACAGCCTGGGCAAGGACAGGAGCAGCCCGGGGTCCAGGTGACCCCCAAGGGACCCAGCCAGAGCCCGGTGTCAGTGCAGCGTGGCATGGACAGGACAATTTGGGGACGTGCCACTCTCACAGAAAAATGTCACCCCAAACGGGGCCTGGAGAGGAGCCCGTGCCCTTCTCTCCATCCCTGTCACCTCATTTTGTCCCCTGCCTGTCAAACCTCCCCAGGGGCCCACTCAACATGTCCAGGCTGGAAGGGGTTTGGGGCAGGGGCTGGAACGAGCTGACATTCAAGGTCACTTCCAGCCCCAAAATTCCATGATTTTGTGTTCGTGCCATGGAAAATTCCCCCTGCAACCCCCAAGGCCCTGGGTTTGTGTCCCCAGCCCAGACAGGCAATCCACACCGCGGCCGCCCTTCAGACAGCGCTCCCCGGCCTCATTGTCAGGTTAATTTGGGATAATGGCCTGCAAAGCACCTCAGCCCCATCCAGGCCTCATTAGCACTTGATAATATCGAGCATCCTGAGGAATTAGGGCTTTTCCCCCTCCTCCTCCTCCTCCTCCTCCCCGGGGCAGCGTCCCGGGCCCAGCCGGGGCTGATTCATCGCCCGGGCACCCGGACATGTCCAGGCAGGAACCCGGCGGGGCAGGACCCGGTTCTGTCCCATTTGTCCTTGGGGAGTTATCCCTGACCCCGGCAGGACCCGGTTCTGTCCTGGTTTATCCTTGGGGAGTTATCCCTGACACCGGCCGGGCCGGGTTCTGTCCCGGTTTATCCATGGGGAGTTATCCCTGACCCCGGCAGGGCCCGGTTCTGTCCCGGTTTGTCCTTGGGGAGTTATCCCTTACTCCGGCAGGGCCCATTTCTGTCCCGGTTTATCCTTGGGGAGTTATCCCTGACCCCGGCAGGGCCCGGTTCTGTCCCGGTTTGTCCTTGGGGAGTTATCCCTGACCCCGGCAGGGCAGGGCCCGGTTCTGTCCCGGTTTATCCATGGGGATTTATCCGTGACCCCGGCGGGGCAGGGCTCGTTCTATCCCGGTTTATCCTTGGGGAGTTATCCCTGACCCCGGCAGGCAGGGCCCGGTTCTGTCCCGGTTTATCCTTGGGGAGTTATCCCTGACCCCGGCAGGGCAGGGCTCGGTTCTATCCCGGTTTATCCTTGGGGAGTTATCCCTGACCCCGGCAGGACCCGGTTCTGTCCCGGTTTATCCTTGGGGAGTTATCCCTGACCCCGGCAAGGCCCGGTTCTGTCCTGGTTTATCCTTGGGGAGTTATCCCTGACCCCGGCAGGGCCCGGTTCTGTCCCGGTTTGTCCTTGGGGAGTTATCCCTTACTCCGGCAGGGCCCATTTCTGTCCCGGTTTATCCTTGGGGAGTTATCCCTGACCCCGGCAGGGCCCGGTTCTGTCCCGGTTTGTCCTTGGGGAGTTATCCCTGACCCCGGCAGGGCAGGGCCCGGTTCTGTCCCGGTTTATCCTTGGGGAGTTATCCCTGACCCCGGCAGGGCAGGGCTCGGTTCTATCCCGGTTTATCCTTGGGGAGTTATCCCTGACCCCGGCAGGACCCGGTTCTGTCCCGGTTTATCCTTGGGGAGTTATCCCTGACCCCGGCAGGGCAGGGCCCGGTTCTGTCCCGGTTTATCCTTGGGGAGTTATCCCTGACCCCGGCGGGGCAGGGCCCGGTTCTGTCCCGGTTTATCCTTGGGAGTTATCCCTGACCCCGGCGGGGCAGGGCCCGGTTCTGTCCCGGTTTATCCTTGGGAGTTATCCCTGACCCCGGCGGGGCAGGGCCCGGTTCTGTCCCGGTTTATCCTTGGGGAGTTATCCCTGACCCCGGCGGGGCAGGGCCCGGTTCTGTCCCGGTTTATCCTTGGGGAGTTATCCCTGACCCCGGCAGGGCCCGGTTCTGTCCCGGTTTATCCATGGGGAGTTATCCCTTACTCCGGCAGGACCCGGTTCTGTCCCGGTTTGTCCTTGGGGAGTTATCCCTGACCCCGGCAGGGCCCGGTTCTGTCCCGGTTTATCCATGGGGAGTTATCCCTGACCCCGGCAAGGCCCGGTTCTGTCCCGGTTTGTCCTTGGGGAGTTATCCCTGACCCCGGCAGGGCCCGGTTCTCTCCCGGTTTATCCTTGGGGAGTTATCCCTGACCCCGGCGGGGCAGGGCCCGGTTCTGTCCCGGTTTATCCTTGGGAGTTATCCCTGACCCCGGCAGGGCCCATTTCTGTCCCGGTTATCCTTGGGGAGTTATCCCTGACCCCGGCAGGGCCCGGTTCTGTCCCGGTTTATCCTTGGGAGTTATCCCTGACCCCGGCGGGGCAGGGCCCGTTCTGTCCCGGTTTATCCTTGGGGAGTTATCCCTGACCCCGGCAAGGCCGGTTCTGTCCCGGTTTGTCCTTGGGGAGTTATCCCTGACCCCGGCAGGGCCCGGTTCTGTCCTGGTTTATCCTTGGGGAGTTATCCCTGACCCCGGCGGGGCAGGGCTGGGTTCTGTCCCGGTTTGTCCTTGGGGAGTTTTCCCTGACCCCGGCAGGGCCTGGTTCTGTCCCGGTTTATCCTTGGGGAGTTATCCCTGACCCCGGCAGGGCCCAGTTCTATCCCGGTTTATCCTTGGGGAGTTATCCCTGACCCCGGCAGGGCCCGGTTCTGTCCCGGTTTATCCTTGGGGAGTTATCCCTGACCCCGGCAGAGCAGGGCCCGGTTCTGTCCCGGTTTATCCTTGGGGAGTTATCCCTGACCCCGGCAGGGCCCGGTTCTGTCCTGGTTTATCCTTGGGGAGTTATCCCTGACCCCGGCGGGGCAGGGCCCGGTTCTATCCCGGTTTATCCATGGGGATTTATCCCTGACCCCGGCGGGATCGTTCCCTCGGTGCCACATCTGGGCCCGGCTCTCAGCCAGATGTGGGATGGGGGAGCGGGACTGGCCGCACCCCCCGCGGCTCCCTGGGGTCCCTCCGAGCACCCCTGCCCGGAGCTGGATGTGCTCACTCTGGATAACCTTTGGAAATCTCTTCCAAGCCCAGAATTCCTTGAGGAATTCACCCAGCTGGCCCAAAACCTGGGAGAACCCCAAAAAAATCAATTCATGCTCAAGGTGCTCCGTGCTCCACAGCGGCTGCAATTCCAGGTGTCCCGAGCATCCCAAACCTGCGCATTTAAAATTAATTGGGAATTATAAACAAACTAAGCATTGAGGCAGCGCCGGGCCGGGCCTGAGTGCTCCATCACCGCGCTGCTCCCTTCAATTATCTTTTCTTTTTTTTCCCCACATTGTTCTCCCCTAATGAGCAGACTAATGACCAAAGGATGGTTCATAAGTGGTTCCCAGACTCTCCTTGCCCAGGGCAAACACCGTCCACAATAGGATCACAAATTGTAGGGAGAAACCCCGGCTGATCACATCAGAAACGGTGCAGGGATTTATCTCTCGGCCTTAACAACAACAGGACGTTCTTAATCGCCACTCCAAAGGCACAACTGGCGGGGGATCCGCCCGGCCTCATCATTAAAAGCTGGCAGCATCTTTGCTAGCGCTGCCCCTTTGTTCATCTTTCATTATTCCAATGCTCGGGCGCCGTTAATTCCCCTCCATCTTATTAAATCAATAGAGATGGAGTGGGGGAAGGATGGGGCAGAGCCAGGATCCGCCTGGGCTCCCGGCGGGGGTGCGGGCTCAGAGCCCCGAGTGCCCGGGGTTGTGCTCACCCATCTCCTCCAGCCGGGGAAACTGAGGCACGGCAGCTCCGCAGCTCAAATAAAAGTTTTAGCAGAGAAAAATAAAAGTTTTAGCAGAGAAAACTAAAAGTTTTAGCAGAGTTTGGGAGAGCTTTATCTGCCCGCGAACCCCACCGCCTTCCCGCAGGATCCCCGAATTCATCCCACTGAATCAGAACCCACTCACTTATTGTAGGATTTTATCAATTTTCCCAATAAAATCACTCCGTGCAAAGGGTGGATGGTGCCAAGGTCCCCCCGAATTCACCCCGCAGCAGCAGAGATCACTCGATTCAATGATTTAATAAATTTTACAATAAAATCACAGCAGGCTGAGAGGGTCTGGGAAATCCGCAGGGAAATTCTGGGGTGACAGGGATGTCCCTGGGTGCCACAGGGACAAGGGGGTTATTTTTTTTTTGCTGCAAACTCTGCAAAGAGGGAGATGGTGAAATTTCCTTTCTTTTTTTTTTTTTTTTTTGTTTTTCCATTTTTTTCGTTTTTCCTTTTTTTTCTTTTCTTTTTTTTTTTTTTTTTTTTGTTTGGTTTTTGGGGTTTTTGGGGGTTTTTTGGGGGTTTTTTTTGTGGCTTTTTGGTTTTGGTGGGGGTTTTTTGGTTTTGGGGTTTTTTGTTTTTTTGGTTTTTTTGGGTTTTTTTGGGGGGGGTTGATTTTTTTTTTTGCTTGTTTGTTTGGGGTTTTTTTGTTGTTGTTTGGTTTTTTATTTATTTATTTAATTTTTTTTTTTCCCTTCCCGCTTTTTCATAACATCTCATTTCACCAGAACCGGTTTAAACCCAGGATTTTTAAACCCGAAGATTTTGGTGACTGCAATGCTCAGCCCATAGAGGGTTTACCTGTTCCCCTGCTGCATTTCCAGCCAGGTCACTCCATCTCATCCCTAATTTCCTGTACCAGGAGAATTTAATGTAAAAATGTGATTGTGCTGCCTTTGCTCCTTGTGCAAGGCAGCTCGGGGTGAACTCACCCCAAATCACGGAGAGTTTGGGATTTCCTCCCATTGCTCATGATGGTTTTTTTTTTTTAAATTCCCACCGAAACCGCGGGCAGAGCCTCCCGGCAGCCTGGGGAAATTTATTTGATGTTTCAATCGGGAATTAGCGGGGCGGGAGCAGCAGGGGAAACGCTCCCTGACCATTTAACGAGATTACACGAGGGGACGGAGCCCGGAACACGCACGGCCGCCCCCGGGCTTTGCCTTGAACCTCCGCCCGCCGCTCCCGGTGCCTCCCGGCCCTGGCTGGGGATGCGCTAATCCCACTGAGCCCCCGCTCCAAACGGGGGGGTCCAGCCTGGGAAGGGACGCGCCGGGGGTTTGGGGAGCAGCCGGGGTACAGGATGGGGGTGCGGGGGTCCCAAACTCCGCGTCCTGCGAACAAAAATCGCGCCCGTGTGGCAGCAGGGTTATCCTGGCAGGGAGGGGGGCAGCAGGGGCACCCCAAGTGTTCCACCCGGTTATCCCCGCTCCCATCTCTCCTTCCCAGCAGGAAGGGGAGCAGCAGGGGCACCCCAAGCGCTCCACCCGGTTATCCCAGCTCCCATCTCTCCATCCCGGCAGGAAGGGGGGCTGCAGGGACACCCCAAGTGCTGCACCCATATATCCCTGCTCTGATCTCTCCATCCCGGCAGGAACGGGAGCAGCAGGGGCGCCCCAAGCTCTCCCCTCCACCCGGTTATCCCCGCTCCCATTTCTCCATCCCGGCAGGAAGGGGGGCAGCAGCGAGGGGCACCCCAAGCTCTCCGTTCCACCCCGTTATCCTCGCTCCCATCTCTCCATCCTGGCAGGAATGGGAGCAGGGACACCCCAAGTGTTCCACCCGGTTTTCCCCGCTCCCATCTCTCCATCCTGGCAGGAACGGGAGCAGCAGGGGCACCCCAAGCCCTGCACCCAAATATCCCCGCTCCCATCTCCCCATCCCATCAGGGAGGGGGGCAGCAGGGGCACCCCAAGCGCTGCACCCAAATATCCCCGCTCCGATCTCCCCATCCCAGCAGGAAGGGGAGCAGGAGCACCCCAAGCTCTGCACCCGGTTATCCCAGCTCCCATCTCCCCATCCCATCAGGGAGGGGGGCAGCAGGGGCATCCCAAGCGCTGCACCCAAATATCCCAGCTCTGATCTCTCCATCCCGGCAAGGAGGGGGGCAGCAGGGGCACCCCAAGCATTCCACCCGGTTATCCCCGCTCTGATCGCTCCATCCCATCAGGAAGAGGAGCAGCAGGGGCACCCCAAGAGCTGCACCCAAATATCCCCGCTCCCATCTCCCCATCCTGACAGGAACGGGAGCAGCAGCGAGGGGCACCCCAAGCGCTCCCCTCCACCCGGTTATCCTCGCTCCGATCTCCCCATCCCATCAGGGAGGGGGGCAGCAGGGGCACCCCAAGGTCCGTTCCACCCGGTTATCCCCGCTCCCATCTCTCCATCCCGGCAGGAAGGGGGGCAGCAGCGAGGGACAGCCCAAGCTCTCCGTTCCACCCGGTTATCCCTGCTCCGATCTCCCCATCCCATCAGGGAGGGGAGCAGCAGAGGCACCCCAAGGGCTCCACCCGGTTATCCCAGCTCCGATCTCTCCATCCCCATCCCGGCCATTCGCACCTCCTCACCCTCGCCCCGCATTCATCCCCACCGCGCACCCATCCTGACCCCCCCGGGGATCCCTCTCCCACCCTGCCCGTCCCCCGAGCCCCCTCTGACCTCCGAGCCCCCTCTGACCTCCGAGCCCCCTCTGACCTCCGAGCCCCCCTCTGACCTCCGAGCCCCCTCTGACCTCCGGGGCCCAGAGCAGATTTGTCGGGCAGGGCTCAGCGCTGCATCTTTGGCAGATAACCTTGATCCCCTTAATAAATCTGCTTAATTATCACTTCCTTTTAATTATCTGTCGCTGGAAGCCACCTCGGCTTTTGGGGACAGGTGAAAAAGCAGCGTCGTTGTGAGAGCCACGGACTGGGGAGAGGCCAGCAGGGTTTTGGGATGTGGAGGGGATTTGGGATTTTGGGATTTTGAGGACACTCAGCTCTCGTTGTTTATTTATTCTTGCTGGTTTAAACACAGATTTCCTGGGGGTAAGAGCACCGAGGCTCTGCCCCAAGTGGGTCGATCCAGCCCAAACATTTCTCTCCTTTATTTTCCAGTGCCCAGATTGGATCCCAAGGGGAGTTGGGCTAAGCTGGGAGCAGCAGGGTTGCAGAGGAAGGAAAATGCGCTCCTGCTCCTGCCCAGCCCGGCAGGGCCTTGCAGGACACAAAATGACCGGGGTGAGCCCAGCTTTGCTACAAACTCCATCCCATCACCGGGGCAGAGCTGGGCGCTGGAGCAGCAATCCCTGATTTGTCCCTTCCCACCCTGAGGGACCTGAACAGCTCAATCGGTGCCCGGGAGGAGGACAGGGATGTCCCTGTGACTGTCCCGGGAGCAGGACAGGGATGTCCGTGTGACTGAGCTGTCCCGGGATGTCCCTGTGACTGAGCTGTCCTGGGAGGTCCCTGTCACTCAGCTGTCCCGGGAGCAGGACAGGGATGTCCCTGTGACTGAGCTGTCCTGGGAGGTCCCTGTCACTCAGCTGTCCCGGGAGCAGGACAGGGATGTCCCTGTGACTGAGCTGTCCTGGGAGGTCCCTGTCACTCAGCTGTCCCGGGAGGAGGACAGGGATGTCCCTGTGACTGAGCTGTCCCGGGAGCAGGACAGGGATGTCCCTGTGACTGAGCTGTCCCAGGAGCAGGACAGGGATGTCCCTGTGACTGAGCTGTCCCGGGAGGAGGACAGGGATGTCCCTGTGACTGAGCTGTCCCGGGAGGAGGACAGGGATGTCCCTGTGACTGTCCCGGGAGCAGGACAGGGATGTCCGTGTGACTGAGCTGTCCCAGGAGCAGGACAGGGATGTCCCTGTGACTGAGCTGTCCCGGGAGCAGGACAGGGATGTCCGTGTGACTGAGCTGTCCCGGGAGCAGGACAGGGATGTCCCTGTGACTGAGCTGTCCCGGGAGCAGGACAGGGATGTCCCTGTCACTCAGCTGTCCCCAGGGCACAGACCCATCCCTGCGCCCCCTCAGGCTTTCTCAACCCCCCGGGACAAAAACCCTCCCGGTCAAATCGCGAGGTGCCAGAGGAATGTGATTTAATCCGTCTCACACACAAGTGAATTTGACAAACCCCATCAAGCCCAGCGGTTTTAATTAAATCATTCCCGGCTCGGACGTTCCCCGCAGCGGGGGCAGAGCCGGGCAGAGCCTGCGGGAACATCCCCGGAGCGGGGTCGGGTTCCCCGCTGCTCCCGGGAGGAGCCCGGTCCTGCCCGGGGCTGAGCCCCGCCAGCTCCCGGGGGATTAAAGGTGTCCTGAGAAAAGGAAACTGCCGCAATCAGCTCAGCCCCCGGCCGGGCGGGATTCAAACAGCCCCGTGAGCCCTCTTGTCTCGGCGCTGATTGGAATGAGCCACCGGCATGCGAGATTAGCGCCTTAAACCCGCGCCTAACCCGGGCTGCCGGCAGACTGTGAACACATGAGCGCGGTTTGGGCTCTTTGAGATGTGCCGGCTAATCCGGGCAGCAGTGGGGACAAAGGGCGGCTCCTGTCACAGCGTCCGCTTCTGCTGGGACTGTCCCTTCTGCTGGGACTGTCCCTTCTGCTGGGACTGTCCCCTTCTCCTGGCACTGTCCCCTTCTGCTGGCACTGTCCCTTCTGCTGGCACTGTCCCCTTCTGCTGGCACTGTCCCTTCTGCTGCCACTGTCCCCTTCTGCTGGCACTGTCCCTTCTGCTGCCACTGTCCCCTTCTGCTGCCACTGTCCCCTTCTCCTGGCACTGTCCCCTTCTGCTGCCACTGTCCCTTCTGCTGGCACTGTCCCCTTCTCCTGGCACTGTCCCCTTCTGCTGGGACTGTCCCCTTCTCTCGGCACTGTCCCCTGCTCCTGGCACTGACCCCTTTCTCCAGGCACTGTCCCCTTCTGCTGCCACTGTCCCCTTCTCCCTGTGTCACCCCCTTCGCACGCTCCCCTTCTCCTTGCACTGTCCCTTCTTATATTGTCCCTTCTCCTGGCACTGTCCCCTTCTGGCACTGTCCCCATCCATCATAGTGTCTGTCACCTTCTCCTGGCAC
This sequence comes from Acrocephalus arundinaceus, assembly GCA_021534815.1. NCBI lineage: Eukaryota > Metazoa > Chordata > Aves > Passeriformes > Sylviidae > Acrocephalus > Acrocephalus arundinaceus. The sequence continues at coordinate 72,235 of JAJEOU010000819.1, forward strand.
TGTCCCCTTCTCCCCGTGTCACCCCTTTGCACCTTCCCCTTCTCCTGGCACTGTCCCTTCTCCTGGCACTGTCCCCTTCTCCTGGCGCTGTCCCCTTCTCCCTGTGTCACCCCCTTTGCATCGTCCCCTTCTCGTTCCACTGTCCTTTCTTATATTGTCCCTTCTCCTGCAGATTCCCGTTTCCAGGTATCATCCCCTTTTCCTCTCTCCTTGCATCATCCCCTCAATGTCCCCTTCTCCTGGCGCTGTCCCCTTCTCCCTGTCACCCCCTTCCCTTCTCCTGGCACTGACCCTTCTTATATTGTCCCTTCTGCAGATTCCCATTTCCAGGCATCATTCCCTTTTCCTGGTATTGCCCTCTCTCCTTGCATCCTCTCCCTTCTCCTTTCACCATCCCCTCACCTTCCCCTCTCCTGCACTGTCCCCCTGTCCTTGTCCCAGGTTTCACACCTGCCCAAATAAATCCTCCACCTGAGCCTTTTCTTCCCTCAGCTCCAAACCCAGACTGGCACGGGGCAAATCCAGTTCCAGGAGCTTCCAGGAGCTTCCAGGAGCTTCCAGGAGCTGGCACTGCCCAGCTGAGCCCCCATGTCCCCACTGCTGCCCTTACCTGGGACATCCCAGGAATTCACATCCTTCAGGGAGCCCCCAGCTTCCCGTGGGTCCCACTTTGGATCATCCCCTGCTCAGTGTCCATCCCCAAACTGGATTTGAAACCTCCACCTGTGCCAAGCAATGAAAATCAAGCCTGGTTAATCCTTGCCTGGCTGAGATGTCACCCCAGGAGCTCAGATCCCTCCAGCTCTGCTCTCCAGGTGCGTTTTCCCTCCTGTCCTGGCTCTGAACTCCCTGGTGAGGAATCCAGGGCTGGGTGGGATTTATGAGCAGCAGGCAGAGCAGGTGAACAAATCCTCTCCAGGGTCTGGGCTCTCTGAGCTGGGAGATTCCCAAGCTCCCACCACCTCTGGGCTGAGCTGTGGCTGCAGGTGTCTTCTGCTCCCCCAGGCCAAACCCTGCAGGATTGGGGGGTTATTCCTGCAAAGATGAACCCGAGAGTTGCATAAATAATTTATTTCACCCCAAACCCCGGGGTGCCCTGTACACCCTGTATATATTAAATATTGCCAGCTATGATACATCCTATAATACACACCAAGGGGCCTGGTGGCTCAGCAGCTCTTTGTCACAGTCTGTGCAGGGGACAAGGACGTGTCCTCCTGGCTGTCCCCTGGCTCTGCTGGGAAGTCCTTGTCCTCCTCGTGGTGGCTCTGCGAGTCTGGGCTCCTCTGCGGCGTGCCCAAACCCATTTTGGCCAGTTTGGCTTGTTGCTGTTCCAGGTTTTGTTTCCTCCACTTGATCCTTCGGTTTTGGAACCAGACCTTCACCTTGGAATCAAAAAATCATGGAATTAACGAGTTTGGAAAGATCACTGAGCCCAACCATTAACCTGGCACCAGCACAGTCACCACTAAACCTGTCCCCAAGTTTTGAACACTTTTTGCCACCCACTGGTTTGAACACTCCCAAGGATGGAGATTCCACCAATTCCCTGTCACACTCACTGATTTGAACACTTCCAAGGATGGTGATTCCACCAATTCCCTGTCACACTCACTGGTCACTGGTTTGAACACTTCCAAGGATGGTGATTCCCACACCCACTGAACACTTTTAAGGATGGTGATTCCCACACTCACTGGTTTGAACACTCCCAAGGATGGAGATCCCACCAATTCCTTCCCACCCTCACTGGTTTGAGCACTTCCAGGGATGGTGATTCCACCAATTCCCTCCCACACTCACTGGTTTGAACATTTCCAAGGATGGAGATTCCCACACTCACTGAACATTTCCAAGGATGGAGATCCCACCAATTCCCTCCCACACTCACTGGTTTGAACATTTCCAAGGATGGTGATTCCCACACTCACTGGTTTGAACACTTCCAAGGATGGTGATTCCACCAATTCCTTCCCACACTCATTGGTTTGAACACTTTTTGTCACCCACTGGTTTGAACATTTCCAAGGACGGAGATTCCACCAATTCTCTCCCACATTCATTGGTTTGAACACTTCCAAGGATTGGAATTCCCACACTCACTGGTTTGAACATTCCCGAGGATGGAGATCCCACCAATTCCTTACCACATTCATTGGTTTGAACACTTCCAAGGATGGTGATTCCCACCCTCACTGGTTTGAACATTTCCAAGGATGGAGATCCCACCAATTCCCTCCCACACTCATTGGTTTGAACACTCCCAAGGATGGTGATTCCACCAATTCCCTGTCACACTCACTGGTCACTGGTTTGAACACTTCCAAGGATGGTGATTCCCACACTCACTGGTTTGAACATTTCCAAGGATGGAGATCCCACCGATTCCCGCTCAAACTCATTGGTTTGAACACTTCCAAGGATGGGGATTCCACCAATTCCTTACCACAGTCAGTGGTTTGAACATTTCCAAGGATGGTGATTCCCACACTCACTGGTTTGAACATTTCCAAGGATGGAGATTCCACCAATTCCCTCCCACACTCACTGGTTTGAACATTTCCAAGGATGGTGATTCCCACACTCATTGGTTTGAACACTCCCAAGGATGGAGATTCCACCAATTCCCTCCCACGCTCACTTAGGAAAGGGCAATCCTGGCTGCTCCTGGGCTCAGGCAGCACCCAGCCTATCCCTGACCAACTGGAAATCTGCTCCCAGCAGCTGGAGCTGCCTCTGCTGGAGGAGCCTTTAGGAGGACACAATTCCCAGCTCTGGGACAGAGCCGTGCCTCAGTTTCCCCACCACCCTTCCCACGGAATCTCTGCCATGGCACGGGGCTGAGGGACCCAGGGACCCATCCCAGCTCCCCGGGAAGCTCTGGGGGCGAGGTGGGGCTGACCTGCTCCTCGGTGAGGCGCAGGGAGGAGGCCAGCAGGCAGCGCTCCTGCCCCACCAGGTACTGCTGCCGGGAGAATTCCTGCTCCAGCCGCGCCAGCTGCTCGCTGCTGAAAATGGTCCGGGCACGTTTGGCTTTGCCGGGCTTGGCCTTGAGGAGGGGGAAGGAGCACTTGGAGATCCAGAAGCCTGGAGGTGACACAGAGAGGGGTCAGGGTGGAGAGGAGCCCATCTAAAGTGGGGTCCCTCCTCAGGAGATTCTTTCCTGGAGAGGAGGAATTTTCCCGTTTGGAGATGTCACATTTAAAGATTTTTTTTTACTTTTTAAGAGGCTGTACATTTCCTGAGGATCTTGGAGAGGTGGACACAGCTCCCTTATGGAAAAAAATCCCTTTGAGGGAATGTCCCATTTGGGGTGGAAGGAGCTCTCCCATATTTGGAGATGTCACATTTAAAGATTTTCTTTTTAAGAGGGCCCTGCATTTCCTGAGGATTTCCTTGGAGAGGTGAACACAGATCCCTCGTGGAAAAAAAAAATCCCCATGTAGAGGTGGAAGGAGCTCTGCCACATTTGGAGATGTTCCCTTTAAAGATTTTTTTAATTTTTTTTTTCAGGAAGGTGCTGCATTTCCTGAGGATCTCCTTGGAGAGGTGAACACAGCTCCCTCATGGAAAAAAATCCCTTTGAGGGAATGTCCCATGTAGGGGTGGAAGGAGCTCTGCCACATTTGTTGATGTCCCTTTTGGGGCTGTCCCAAGAGTTTCGGGCGTGGGCTCTCCTGGAACAGATCCCTTTGGAGGGATTCCCCCTTGGAGAGGTGAAGGGAGATCCCCGTGTGTTGTCCCCATGGGAGAGGAGGATTCAGGCCCCAATTTGGGGACATTCCCGTGGGAGAGGCGGGCACGACCCTCCCTGGAAGAAATTCCCTGAGAGGGGCCCCTGGGGGAGGCAGTGAAGGGTTTTTTAAGGGATGGAGGGGGGTCCCCATTTGGGGATATCCCCACTGGAGAGGGGCTGTGGATCCCTCTGGAAGAGATCCCCATGAACGGGAAGTGGGCAAAGGTCCCCCCTTGGAGTGGGGGAAGGGGGTCCCCGTTTGGGAGTGACAAATGGACAAGTGACCCCCTGAAGGAGCAGGGAGGTCCCCACCGTGGGGTGTCCCCTGGCAGGGATGTGGGTCCCTGTGGGGAGAAGGGGATGTCCCCTGGGGGATCAGGGAGGGGGACATTGTGGGGTGTCCCCCGGCAGGGGAAAGGAGGATGTCCCCAGGACGGTCCCCATTGCAGGGTGTCCCCCAGCAGGGATGTGGGTCCCTGTGGGGACAGGGGGAGTCACCTGGGGAATCAGGAAGGTTCCTATTGTGGGGTGTCCCCCGGGGAGACGCGGGTGTGTGTCCCCGGTGTCCCCTGGGGGATCAGGGATGTCCCCATCGCGGGGTGTCCCCCAGCAGGGGAGGATGTGGGGAGAGGGGGATGTCCCCTGGGGGATCAGGGATGTCCCCACTGTGGGGTGTCCCCCGGCAGAGATCTGTGTCCCCGGTATCCCCTGGGGATCAGGGAGGTCCCCATTCCAGGGGGTCCCCCAGCAGGGATGTGGGTCCCTGTGGGGACAGGGGGAGTCACCTGGGGAATCAGGAAGGTTCCTATTGCGGGGTGTCCCCCGGGGAGATGCGGGTGTGTGTCCTCTGTGTCCCCCGGGGATCAGGGGTGTCCCCATCGCGGGGTGTCCCCCGGGGAGAGGCGGATGTGTGTCCCCTGTGTCCCCTGGGGGAGCAGGGGTGTCCCCATTGCGAGGTGTCCCCCGGCAGGGGAGGATGTGAGGACAGGGGATGTCCCCTGGGGGATCAGGACGATCCCCATTGCAGGGTGTCCCCCAGCAGGGATGTGTGTCCCCGGTGTCCCCTGGGGGATCAGGACGGTCCCCATCGTGGGGTGTCCCCCGGGAGAGGCGGATCTGTGTCCCCTGGGGGATCAGGGAGGTCCCCACCGCGGGGTGTCCCCCAGCAGGGATGTGTGTCCCCTGTGTCCCCTGGGGGATCAGGGATGTCCCCACTGCGGGGTATCCCCCGGCAGAGATCTGTGTCCCCGGTGTCCCCTGGGGGATCAGGACGGTCCCCATCGAGGGGTGTCCCCCGGCAGGGATGTGGGTCCCCTGTGTCCCCTTGGGGATCAGGGATGTCCCCACTGCGGGGTGTCCCCCGGCAGGGATGTGTGTCCCCTGTGTCCCCAGGGGATCGGGCAGGTCCCCATGGCGGGGTGCGTGTCCCCGAGGGCGAAGGGTCCCGGTTGTGGGGCGGGCCGGGGGTCCCCGCTCTGGGATGTCCCCGGGAGGGTCGCGGTGCGGGTTCGGGGGGGCGGTCGGTACCTGTAGCCCCGAGGCGGGCGGCCCAGGCGGGGGGCACCCCGCAGCCGGGGGCGCAGAGCGGCGGCAGCAGCGGGGCCGGGCCCGGGGGGCAACCCCAGAACGGGGCCGGGGCCGGCGGGGGGGGCGAGGAGCGGCCCAGCAGCGCCGCGATGGTGAAGGAGCGGCCGGGGGGCGGCGGGGCCGGGGCCGGTGGGGCCGGGGGCGGCGGGACCGGGGCCGGGGCCGGGGGCGGCATGGCGGGATCGTGGGGCAGCACCGCCCGCCCCTTTATAGGGCCCGGGGGCACCGGGGCGGGACCGCGGCATCGCCCCTGCCCCGCCCGGCGCCCGCTCCGTGTCCCCTCCTTGTCCCTCTGCCCGCCCCGGGGATGTCCCCTGGCCGTGCCCCCTGCTCTCCTCACAGTGTCCCCTCCGTGTCCCCAAACTCTCCTCAGGGTGTCCCCTTCGTGTCCCCCTGCCCTTGCCCGGGTGTCCCCCCCATGTCACCTTGTCCCCCCTGGGATGTCCCCCCGTGTCCCCCTGCACCCCCGCGTGTCCCCCAGTGTCCCTCTGTCCACCCTGGGTGTCCCCCCTATGTCCCCCCTGAGTGTCCCCCCATGTCCCCCTGGCCTTGCCCGGGTGTCCCTCCGTGTCCCCCTGCCCCCCCTGAATGTCCCCCCGCCTCCCCTGGCTGTCCCCCCGTGTCCCCCGCTCCCCCCGGGTGTCCCCCCTATGTCCCCCTGGGTGTCCCCCCGTGTCCCCCTGCCCGCCCCAGGATGTCCCCCATGCCCCTGTCCCCAGCCGAGATGTCCCCCCATGTTCCCCTGACCCCCCGGGTGTCCCCCAGTGTCCCCCTGTCCTTGGCTGGGTGTCCCCCCATGTCCCCTGGGTGTCCCCCGTGTCCCCCTGCCCCCCCGGGTGTCCCCCCGCCCCCCCGGGTGTCCCCCGTGTCCCCCTGCCCCCCCTGGGTGTCCCCCCGTGTCCCCCCGCCCCCGGGTGACATCGGCCCTGAGTTCCTCGGTCAGGAGGATCCGGATGCCCAGGGGACCACACATGAGCTCGGTGCCACCCCGAGGCCACCAAATTCCCGCGGGAAGGACTTGGGGTCCCCCTTGTCACTCTGAGCTCTGTCCCGGGCCTTTTTGGGGGACCAGCGAGGGGAGGGGACAGGCCCGGGGGGGTCTCCCTGCACCCCCAGCCCGGCTGATGGGATTCAGATGGGATTCAGGTGGTCATTAGGGGCTGAGATTCCCAAAAATCCCCGCAGCTTTTCCTAATGAGCTGGGAAAAGTCACACCTCGGCCCGAGCGGTCAGAGACTCCCCCGGGGCTCGGGGCTTTATTGGGGAGGAAATGGGGGCTCGGGGGGGGCACATCTGGGCAGCAGCAGAGCCCTCGTTGGGTTTTCCCGAGGGATCAATCCCGAACTGCAGCGATCCAGGCTGGGAACGGCCCGAGCATCGCTGAGGGGCCGGGAAAATCCTCGGGGTGGGGGAGATGGACACGGGAACCCCAAATCCGAGCTGGGAACGGCCCGAGCATCACTGAGGAGCCGGGAAAATCATCACGGGGTGGGGGGAGATGGACACGGGAACCCCAAATCCGAGCTGGGAACGGCCTCGAGCATCGCTGAGGAGCCGGGAAAATCCTCGGGGTGGGGGGAGATGGACACGGGAACCCCAAATCCGCACTGGGAAGGACCCCGAGCATCGCTGAGGAGCCGGGAAAATCCTCAGGGTGGGAGAATCCTCGGGGGTGCAGATGGACACGGGCACCCCAAATCCGAGCGGGGAATGGCCCCGAGCATCGCTGAGGGGCCGGGAAAATCCTCGGGGTGGGGGGAGATGGACACGGGAACCCCAAATCCGCACTGGGAAGGACCCCGAGCATCGCTGAGGAGCCGGGAAAATCCTCGGGGTGGGGGGAGATGGACACGGGCACCCCAAATCCGAGTGGGGAGCAGCCCCGAGCATCGCTGAGGAGCCGGGAAAATCCTCGGGGTGGGGGGAGATGGGCACGGGAACCCCAAATCCGAGTGGGGAGCGGCCCCCAGCATCGCTGAGGGGCCGGGAAAATCCTCGGGGTGGGGGAGATGGGCACGGGCACCCCCAAATCCGAGCGGGGAATGGCCCCGAGCATCGCTGAGGAGCCGGGAAAATCATCACGGGGAGGGAGAATCCTCGGTCCTGCGGCTGCTCGGTGCCTCTCGTTGGGGGGAAATGGACACGGGCACCCCCAAATCCGAGTGGGGAGCGGCCCCGAGCATCGCTGCGGGGCCGGGAAAATCCTCGGGGTGGGGGGAGATGGACACGAGAACCCCAAATCCGCACTGGGAATGGCCTCCAGCATCGCTGAGGAGCCGGGAAAATCCTCGGGGTGGGAGAATCCTCGGGGGTGCAGATGGACACGGGCACCCCAAATCCAAGCTGGGAACAGCCCCGAGCATCACTGAGGAGCCGGGAAAATCCTCGGGGTGGGGGGAGATGGACACGGGAACCCCAAATCCGCACTGGGAACGGCCCCGAGCATCGCTGAGGAGCCGGGAAAATCATCACGGGGATGGAGAATCCTTGGGAAGGGGGAGATGGACACGGGCACCCCAAATCCGAGTGGGGAGCGGCCCCCAGCATCGCTGAGGAGCCGGGAAAATCCTCGGGGTGGAGGGAGATGGACACGGGCACCCCAAATCCGAGCTGGGAACGGCCGCGAGCATCGCTGAGGAGCCGGGAAAATCATCACGGGGAGGGAGAATCCTCGGCCCGGTGCCTCGGGTTGGGGGGAAATGGACACGGACACCCCCAAATCCGCGCTCTGGGCCCCCCCCCGGCCCGGAGCCTGCGGGTTAAAGCTCACCAGGGGGGTCTGTACACCAAAAAAACCCCAAAAATCCCGTGGTGCCGCCTTCCCCTCCCGCTGCCCCCGCGGTGGGGGCAAAGCAAAGCCCTGGGGAGGGGGCAGAGATGAAAGCGCGGCAGATTTGGGGTTGTTGAGTCCTAATGACGGCCCCGGAGAGATGAAAAGGCACGAGGCCCTCGGTGGGCCCGGCTGTGTTTGGATAGGAGGCGCTTTCCCTTTTTTTTATTCCCTTTTTTCCTCTCCTGCGTTTGATGGAGCTCAGCAAACAACCCCGAACCCCCACAGAGCCGGGTGGTCCCGGGATGGGGGTCCCTGAGCCGGGTGGGGCACCCTGGATTGGGATCCAGGGGCCAAAATTGGGATCCTGGGATCCATTTGGAACCCTAAAAATTTGGGATAAAACGGAGACAGAGGTGCCCAGCAGGTGTTTGGAATTATTTTCTTTTCCAGGTGGGAAAATCCCGTCCCGCAGAGATTTGGGGAGGTGCTGCCGGCACAAGGAGCTGGATTTGGGGTCCCTGCCCACAGAACCAGGGCGGGATGTGAATCCAGGGACGCCTCGTGCCTAATTTTGAGCATTAATTACCCAAGCTCGGGCTCCTGAGCTAATTAATGACAAAGCTGCTCATTAGCGCAGGGCCGGGCTGTCTGGGCAGGGTGTGGAGTGCGGAGCCGCCAGAATCCCTGGAGAGGCTCGGGGTGATCCTGGAGGGGCTCGGGGTGATCCTGGAGAGGCTCGGGGTGATCCTGGAGGGGCTCGGGGTGATCCTGGAGAGACTCGGGGTGATCCTGGAGGGGCTCGGGGTGATCCTGGAGGGGCTCGGGGTGATCTTGGAGAGGCTCGGGGTGATCCTGGAGGGGCTCGGGGTGATCCTGGAGAGGCTCGGGGTGATCCTGGAGAGGCTCGGGGTGATCCTGGAGGGGCTCGGGGTGATCCTGGAGAGACTCAGGGTGATCCTGGAGGGGCTCAGGGTGATCCCAGAGCCCCAAAACCTCCCTGGGCTTTGTGTCCGTGCCCTGTCCTGCGTGTCCCTCTGACCGTGTGTCCATCCCGGCCCTTGGAACCTCACAAAACCCCCGGGACACCCCCAGTTTAGGGGACATTTCCGACCGATTCAGCCGAAATTATTGGGACAAAAAAAAAGGGATTTTGGGTACCCACCGCCATCAAGCGGCTGGGGAGGATCCAGGCCTGACCCTGCTCCGTTGTGGGATGGTTTTATCGGAATTCCACCTCCGCCCCCGAGAAAATCCTACAAATCCTCTCCTCCTCGCCGTTGTTAAAGGTCTCAGGGCCGTGTTTGGGATGCGGAGCAAAGCGCTCCCTTAAGCACCCTAAGATATGCGGCTCCACTTCTTCTCTCCAAAGACCTGACCCAGCTCCAGGCAGGTTTTCCCAAGCAGGGCTTGGATGTGCACAGGTCACCCCGGCTGTTTGAGGGTGAAAATGCAGCAAAAATTTAAAAAAAAGATATTTTTATTATCTTTAAATGATATTTTAAACCCTGGCAGATTTCCCTGACCTGAGAAATTCTTTCCACAGGAGCTTTTGTAAGTTGGGGGCTCCAACAGAGGAATTTCTGCAAATAATGATATCCTGAAATGGGATCAAATGTGCCCCAAATCCCGAATTTGGGGGGTCCTGCAGCAGAGCTGGGCAGGGGGTGCTGCAAAGGGACCCTCGGGACTGGGATGGGGCCTCCAGGGCTGGGTTGGATCACCCCAGGAATGGGGTGGGTTCCCCAGGGCTGGGATGGATCCTTCAGGAGTGGGTAATGTTCAAAGCTTTCCCCGTGCACCCGAATCACTGAAAAATGATGATTTGGGGTTTTTCTCCATAATCTTTTTTCGTTCTGGGGCTTTTGGAGCTGTGGCTCTCCTGGGGTTCCTGCCCTGCCCTTCCCACTCCCTGCTCCGTACCCAAATTCCTTTGGGTGCTGCGGTGCCAAAGGAGCCACTTCCAAATAATAATAATAATAATTAAAATAAAAATAAATCACTTTTTGGAGCTTCTGGGTCTGATTCCCAAAGGCACCAGAAGTGCTTAGCATCTCTGACCCACAGGGACACAGGGCACCCCAGTTAGGGAATATCCCAGTTAGTGACAGTCCCAGTTAGCAGGGATCCCAGTTAGGGAACATCCGAGTTATCAGGGATCCCAGTTAGCAGGGATCCCAGTTAGGGACAATCCCAGTTAACAGGGATCCCAGTTTGGGAACATCCCAGTTAGCAGGGATCCCTGTTAGTGACAATCCCAGTTAGGGAACATCCCAGTTAGGGACAATCCCAGTTATCAGAGATCCCAGTTAGGGAACATCCCAGTTAGCAGGGATCCCAGTTTGGGAACATCCCAGTTAGTGACAATCCCAGTTAACAGGGATCCCAGTTTGGGAACATCCCAGTTAGTGACAATCCCAGTTAGCAGGGATCCCAGTTAGGGACAATCCCAGTTAGTGACAATCCCAGTTAGCAGGGATCCCAGTTAGGGACAATCCCAGTTAATGACAATCCCAGTTAGCAGGGATCCCAGTTAGGGACAATCCCAGTTAATGACAATCCCAGTTAACAGGGATCCCAGTTAGCAGCGATTCCCAGTTAATGGCAATCCCAGTTAGCAGCGATTCCCAGTTTGAGAACATCCCAGTTAGTGACAATCCCAGTTAGTGACAATCCCAGTTAGCAGGGATCCCAGTTAGTGGCAATCCCAGTTTTCAGGGATCCCAGTTAGGGAACATCCCAGTTAGCAGTGATTCCCAGTTTGGGAACATCCCAGTTAGTGACAATCCCAGTTAGTGACAATCCCAGCTGGCCCAACTGCAGCCAGCTGCCAGCTCCCATCAGCAGCCATCCCAATTAACAGGCTGCTAATTACTGGGGGTGCCAGTCGGGGCTGATCCTACTGAGTGTATCCAGAGATCCCAGTTATGGGGTCCCAGTTATTGGGGTCCCAGTTATGGGGATCCCAATTATGGAGATCCCAGTTATGGGGACCCCAGTTATTGAGGTCCCAGTTATGGGGTCCCAGTTATTGGGGTCCCAGTTATTGGGGTCCCAGTTAAGAAGCATCCCAGGCAATGGATCCCAGAGGATCCCGACTGGGAGGTGCCGCAGGGCAGGGTCCCAAAGCAGGGTCCCAGTAAGGTCCCAATGAGGTCCTGGTGAGGTCCCAGTAAGGTCCCAGTAAGGTCCCAGTGGAGCCCCAGTGGGATACCAGTGAGGCCCCAACGGGGTCCCAGTGGGAACCCAGTGAGGTCCTAGTGAGGTCCCAGTAAGGCCCCAGTAAAGTCCCAGTGGGGTCCCAGTAAGAACTCAGGGGGATCCCAGTGACGTCCCAGTGAGGTCCCAGGGGGATCCCAGTGAGGTTCCAATGGGATCCCAGTAAGGTCCCAGTAAAGTCCCAGTGGGTTCCCAGTGGGGTCCCCGCGGCGCCGTTCCCTCAGTGACCGCCAGAGGGCGATCCCAGACCGCGCTGGGCTCCGGTGGCACCGGGAGGGGACGGAGGGATGGGGACACTGGAATGGGACAGAGGAATAAAGACAGAGGGATGGGGACAGCGGGATGGGACAGAGAGAGGGGACACTGAAATGGGACAGTGGAGTGAGGACACTGAAATGGGACAGAGGGATGGGGACACTGGAATGGGACAGAGAGAGAGAGACAGCAGGATGGGGACAGTGAGATGGGGACAGCAGAATGGGACAGAGAGAGGGGACACTGAAAGGGGACAGTGGAGTGAGGACACTGAAATGGGACAGAGGGAATAGATACAGTGGGATGGGACAGAGGAATAAAGACAGAGGGGTGGGACAGTGGGATGGGGACACTGAAATGGGACAGAGGGATGAGGACAGTGGGATGGGGACACTGAAATGGGCCAGAGGAACAAAGTCAGCAGGATGGGACAGAGGGATAGAGACAGGAGGATGGGGACAGTGTGTTGGACACACCAGAACAGGACACACCAGACTGGGACGCACTGGGCTGGCACAGTGGGCTGGGGACACCAGGCTGGGACACCCTGGGATGGGACACACGGGATGGGAGACACCTGGAAGGGACAGGAGGGGTGGGACACACTGGGGTGGGACAAACTGGGCTGGCACACACCGGGACAGGACAGTGGGATGGGACAAACTGGGCTGGCCCACACCAGAACAGGACAGTGGGATGGGACAAACTGGGCTGGCACACACCGGGATGGGACAGTGGGATGGGATGGGACAAACTGGGCTGGTGCACACCAGAACAGGACACCGGGATGGGACAAACTGGGCTGGTGCACACCGGGACAGGACACTGGGATGGGACAAACTGGGCTGGCACACACCAGGATGGGACAGTGGGATGGGACACACCAGGGCGGGACACCTCAGTGCCAGGAGGTTTTCCCAGGATATTTATCACGGAGATTTATCCCAATGTTTGGGGGTTCTGAGCTGTCCCCTCTCGGTGCTTTGCTGCCATCGAGCTCTGGCTGAGCCCTTGGGTGCCGATGTGAGTCCCCCCCCCACCCTAAGGGACAGCAGCGATGGGGACATTTGTCCTTGTGCTGACTTTGGGACAGCAGGACTAAACTCTGAGTTTCCCCTGGATTCCTCTCCGGGGGGCTGCAGCAGCCCCTCGGTGGGCCCCCATTTTCTCACCATCTGCCCCCCAAAGGCGGCAGGGAGGGGTCAGCGCCCCTCCATCTGCCCGCCGGGAATGTCACCCGCGGTGTCATTGCCAAATCCGGAGGCGCCCGCGGAATTGATGGCGCCGGATTTCCACCCCGCTTTGTCAACACGGCTCCCTGGCCTCCCCCGGAGCCCCCTTAATCCGCGGCACAATTGCGGCTCTCTGTGCAAACAGCGCGGGGGGGTTTGGCACGGGCCGGGTGTCCTCGGGGGGACCGCGGGGCCGCGGCGGGGGCGAACCCCGGCATCGCTAACGGGGATTGAGCAGCGCCCCCCGCTCACCCCGAGCCCCGCGGGAGCCGCCGCTCCCACCTCATCATCATCGATTGACTCCGAGCAAGGGCAAGAACAGCCCTGGATTGAGGCTCGGAATCGCGGCCTGAGATCAAACCGAGCGAATTTTCCATGCGGGATGCTCGGGATAAACCCGCGGGGTCGGTTTTACCCCCGGGAAAGGTGAAGGGAACACCGGGGTGAGGAGGAGGAGGGCAAGGACAGCCCGGGATTGTGGCTCGGAATCCCGGCCCGGGATCGAGGCTCGGAATCCCGGCCCGGGATCAAACCGAGCGAATTTTCCATGAGGGATGCTCGGGATAAACCCCGGGGTCGGTTTTACCCCCGGGAAAGGTGAAGGGAACACCGGGGTGAGGAGGAGGAGGGCAAGGACAGCCCGGGATTGTGGCTCGGAATCCCGGCCCGGGATCGAGGCTCGGAATCCCGGCCCGGGATCAAACCGAGCGAATTTTCCACGCGGGATGCTCGCGATAAATCCCGCGGGGTCGGTTTTACCCCCCTGGAAATGTGGAGGGAACACCGGGGTGAGGAGGAGGAGGGCAAGGACAAACCGGGATTGTGGCTCGGAATCCCAGCCCGGGATTGAGGCTCAGAATCCCGGCCCGGGATCAAACCGAGCGAATTTTCCACGCGGGATGCTCGGGATAAACCTGCGGGGTCGGTTTTACCCCCCGGGAAATGTGAAGGGAACACCGGGGTGAGCAGGAGGATGGAGAGGTCAGGGAGGAGCCCCCGGCCCTCCCCGCTCCGCAGAACAATCAGAATAAAAGCAAATTATTTCTCCCATTTCCCTTGCCGAGATGAGCGATAAAGTGTCCATCCCCAAAAGCGCCTGATAACGCTTTAATTTCACTGCCAGCCCTAAAAATGCCATTTCTACGCAAAGCAGGGCCCCGCTCTGCTCCCCGGCCAGCTTTTGATAAATGTCGGGTGATTTTTTTTTTTCCCCTCCTCTTTATTTTTATTTTTATTATTTATTTTTTTGCCCATTCCTCGTTCTGTCGGCGCAGGGGAAATGCCCCCGGAGCTACGAGCGCCTCACAATGAAGCAAAAATCATATTTTAGTCAAAATAGGCAGACGGCGCTCGCAGCCAACTTTCAAATTAGCATTTTGAGGGCAAAATATGCAGCAATTTGAGATAATGAGGCCTGATTATTCCATCCAATGAATGTTAAACAGGCGGCGGGGGCGCCCGCGCCTTATCTCCCCCGCTTTCCATTTATTTGACTTTAGTTTAGTTTTAATCGTTTCCCATTTGAACTCTTGATTTGTCTTGGCTCAGGCGCCTTCCCCCACGGCCTCGCTCCTTCTTTCCATTCCCACTCCCACTTTCCTTCCATTCCTGGGCATGGCTGAGATTCCAGCCGGGATTCTGCACCGGGAAACGGCCCCAGCCGCCAGCGCCTTCCCCACGGATCCCAGCGAGTTTTGTTGTTTGAATTCCGAGGAATTTGGGTTGGGGGAGCTTTGGGAGTGGTCCGGGTTTGAGGGTGGTTTGGTGGTGGTGGGAATGTTCATCCTTGGGGAAGAGATTCCATGGAAAAGTGGAATGTTTTGGGTTGGAAGGGTCCTCAAAGCTCCTCCAGTTCCACGGGCAGGGAAACATTCCCTGATCCCGGATGGATCCAAATCCCAATGTCCAACCCGGCCTTGGGCATTCCAGGGATCCAGGGGCAGCCCCAGCAAATCTGGGAATTCCAGCCCAGGCAGGAATTGCTGCCCCAGATCCCAGCCCAATCTCCCCTTGGAATTGGTTGGAACTGATTGGAACTGGTTGGAATTGTTTGGACTTGGTTGGAAATGGTTGGAACTGGATTAAATTGGTTGGAAATGGCTGGAATTGGTTGGAATTGGTTGGAATTGGTTGGAATTGGTTGGAATTTGTTGGAAATGGCTGGAAATGGTTGAAACTGGTTGGAACTGGTTGGAACTGATTAGAAATGGCTGGAATTGGTTGGAAATGGTTGGGATTGGTTGGAATTGGTTGGAGCCCAGCAATTCCAGCCCAGGCAGGAATTGCTGCCCAAGATCCCAGCCCAATCTCCCCTTGGAATTGGTTGGAACTGATTGGAAGTGGTTGGAATTGGTTGGAACTGGTTGGAATTGGTTGGAATCGGTTGGAATTGGTTGGAATTGGTTGGAATTGATTGGAATTGGTTGGAATTGGTTGGAGCTGGTCGGAAATGGTTGGAAATGGTTTGAATTGCTTGGAACTGGTTGGAAATGGCTGGAATTGGTTGGAGCTGGTTGGAATTGGTTGGAGCACAGCAATTCCAGCCCAGGCAGGAATTCCTGCCCCAGATCCCAGCCCAATCTCCCCTTGCCCAGTGGAAGCCATTCCCTGGCTCCTGTCCCTCCAGCCCTTGGCCCCAGTCCCTCTCCAGCTCTCCTGGAGCCCCTGCAGGGACTCTGAGCATTCCCTGGAGTTTTCCCTTCTCCAGGGGAACATTCCCAGCTCTCCCAGCTGCCTCCAGAGCAGCTCCGGGGCCTCCTCTGGATTTGCTCCAGCAGCTCCAGACCCTCCTGAAGTTTGGATCCGGGAGCTGGGGCAGCTCTGCAGGTGGGGAATCACCTCAGGGACACAGGGACACAATTCCCACCTTTCCTTTGGGGTCTGCCCAGGCCTGGGGTGGTTTTGGGATCATTTCCAGCCTCTCACACCTCAGAGGTGCTGCCCTGGCTCTGGGCTCCACCATGGATCCAATGAGCCCTGGGAATGGGATCCCAGCCCTGGGAATGGGATCTCAGCCTTGGGAATGGGATCTCAGCCTTGGGAATGGGATTCCAGTCCTGAGAATGGGATCCCAGCCTTAGGAATGGGATCCCAGCTCTGGGAATGGGATCCCAGCCCTGGGAATGGGATCTCAGGCCTGGGAATGGGATCCCAGCTCTGGGAATGGGATTCCAGCCCTGGGAATGGGATCCCAGCTCTGGGAATGGGATCCCAGCCCTGGGAATGGGATCCCAGCTCTGGGAATGGGATCCCAGCCCTGGGAATGGGATTCCAGCCCTGGGAATGGGATTCCAGCCCTGAGAATGGGATTCCAGCCCTGGGAATGGGATTCCAGCCCTGGGAATGGGATCCCAGCTCTGGGAATGGGATCCCAGCTCTGGGAATGGGATCCCAGCTGTGGGAATGGGATCCCAGCTGTGGGAATGGGATCCCAGCCCTGGGAATGGGATCCCAGCCTTGGGAATGGGATCCCAGCCCTGGGAATGGGATCCCAGCCTTGGGAATGGGATCCCAGCCCTGGGAATGGGATCCCAGCTCTGGGAATGGGATCCCAGCCCTGGGAATGGGATCTCAGGCCTGGGAATGGGATCCCAGCTCTGGGAATGGGATTCCAGCCCTGGGAATGGGATCCCAGCTCTGGGAATGGGATCCCAGCCCTGGGAATGGGATCCCAGCTCTGGGAATGGGATCCCAGCCCTGGGAATGGGATTCCAGCCCTGGGAATGGGATTCCAGCCCTGAGAATGGGATTCCAGCCCTGAGAATGGGATTCCAGCCCTGGGAATGGGATTCCAGCCCTGGGAATGGGATCCCAGCTCTGGGAATGGGATCCCAGCTCTGGGAATGGGATCCCAGCTCTGGGAATGGGATCCCAGCTCTGGGAATGGGATCCCAGCTGTGGGAATGGGATCCCAGCTGTGGGAATGGGATCCCAGCCCTGGGAATGGGATCCCAGCCTTGGGAATGGGATCCCAGCCCTGGGAATGGGATCCCAGCTCTGGGAATGGGATCCCCTTGGGAATGGGATCCCAGCTGTGGGAATGGGATCCCAGCTGTGGGAATGGGATCCCAGCTCTGGGAATGGGATCCCAGCCCTGAGAATGGGATCCCAGCTGTGGGAATGGGATCCTAACCCTGGGAATGGGATCCCAGCCTTGGGAATGGGATCCCCTTGGGAATGGGATCCCAGCTCTGGGAATGGGATCCCAGCCTTAGGAATGGGATCCCAGCTGTGGGAATGGGATCCCAGCCCTGGGAATGGGATCCCAGCTCTGGGAATGGGATCCCAGCCTTGGGAATGGGATCCCCTTGGGAATGGGATCCCAGCTCTGGGAATGGGATCCCAGCCCTGGGAATGGGATCCTAACCCTGGGAATGGGATCCCAGCCTCCCCAAACAAAGCCTGGCTCACCATTCCCAATCCCACATCCCATCCCATTTCCTGCAGTGTTTTCCTTCACTCCCATGAAATTCCCATTTCTCTGCAGCCCCCTCCAGGAGCTTCTCCCATCCCCAGGGAGGGGCAGCTCCAGCCTGGGAATCTCCTGTTCCCATTGGGATGGAGAACGGGATTTTGGACCAAAAGTATGGAAAAAGAGAAAAAAAATTCATTTTATTTGTGTTGTTTTCCAGCTTCTTCCTGGGGTAGGAGCTGGGTTTGTTGGGAGTCCACATCCAGGGTTTTAGGGGAGCATCCGGGTGAGCTGAGGGAGGGAGATTCCAGGGAGGAGGAGGAAGAAAAAGTTAATCAAGAATTGAAGGAAAAGTTAAAGTGGAGGGAGAAATGAAAGGAAAAAATTTAAATTAATCAAAAATTGAAGGAAAAGAGGGAGAAATGAGAGGAAAAAAATTAAATTAATTAAAAATTGAAGGAAAATTAAAGTGGAGGGAGAAATGAAAGGAAAAAAAATTAAATTAATCAAAAATTGAAGGAAAAGAGGGAGAAATGAGAGGAAAAAAATTAAATTAATTAAAAATTGAAGGAAAAGTTAAACTTGAGGGAGAAATGAAAAGAATTAAATTAATCAAAAATTGAAGGAAAAGTTAAAGTGGAGGGAGAAATTAAAGGAAAAAATTTAAATTAATCAAAAATTGAAGGAAAAGTTAAAGTGGAGAGAGAAATGGAAGAAAAAATGAAATTAATCAAAAATATTGAAGGAAAAAAGTTGAGGGAGAAATGAGAGGAAAAAATTTAAATTAATCAAAAATTGAAGGAAAAAAGTTGGGAGAAATGAAAGGAAAAAAATTAAATTAATCAAAAATTGAAGAAAAAAAGTGGAGAGAGAAATGAAAGGAAAAAATTTAAACTAATCAAAAATTGAAGGAAAAAAGTGGAGGGAGAAATGAAAGGAAAAAATTAAATTAATCAGAAATTGAAGAAAAAAGTGGAGGGAGAAATTAGAGGAAAAAATTAAATTAATCAAAAATTGAAGGAAGAAGTTGAGGGAGAAATGAAAGGAAAAAAAATAAATTAATCAAAAATTGAAGGAAAAGAGGGAGAAATGAAAGGAAAAAATTAAATTAAAATTGAAGGAAAAATAGAATTACAGCAGAAATTAAAGCCAAAGCAAAAATTGATGTTAAAAATTAAAGTTGAAGGAAAATTTAAAGCAAAAAAAAATTCAAGTTGGAGCAGGAATTAAAGGAAAATTTCGCTCAGCTCAGGCTCGCTGAGGAAGGATCCCGGTGTTCCCTTTGATTCCAGAGCGGAATTAAAAATACAATAATTGATTTCAGGGGTAATTAAAACCCCTCAAATGCATCAAATGCAGAGGTGAGCGTGAAAATCAAAGGGATGAATAAACACGAGATAAATAAACAGGAGCAGGGCAGGGAAGGTGAAGGGAGATGGGAAAAAATCCCAATTATGGAGGTAAAAGATGGGAAGTGGCGGAGAGGAGGAGGTGGGAGAGGGCAGAGATAATCAGAGCATTAAAAAAAAGAGGAAAAACAATCAAAAAAAAGGAAAATCAAAAGCAGATGCTGAGGAGGGATAAGGGCAGCAGGAACAGGCCCTGGACTGGAGGGATAATTGGATTTTAGCTCATCTCAGGGTGATAAGGAATTCCTGGGTTTTATTCCTGTATGAGGCATATTTTAATGGGATATTTGAATATGGCTGGGGCAGCACGGAGAGAGAAAATCCAGGATTTTCTGATGTTTGTGCGTTTGCTTGGAGGAGTTTTGGGGTGAAATGTGGATCCTCCTGCACTCAGCAGCTTCAGCCCCGTCCATCAGCAGCGTTTGGGGCAGGCAGGAGCACCAAAAGTAGGGAAAGGGACATGGGAATTATGGGATGGTGGGGCTGGGAGGGACCTCAGAGCCTGCTTGGTGTCCCCAGAAGCAGGGAAAGGGATACGGGAACCATGGGATGATGGGGCTGGAATGGGAGCACACTCAGTGTCCCCAAAAGCAGGGAAAGGGACACAAAACCATGGGATGATGGGGTTGGAATAGGAGCCCGCTCAGTGTCCCCAAAAGCAGGGAAAGGGACACAGGAATTATGGAATGATGGGGCTGGAATGGGAACCCTTGCAGTGTCCCCAAGAGCAGGGACAGGGACACGGGACCATGGGATGATGGGGCTGGAAGTGGATCCCGCTCAGTGTCCCCAAGAGCAGGGAAAGGGATACAGGAATCGTGGAATGATGGGGTTGGAAACAGAGCCTTCTCCGTGTCCCCAAAAGCAGGGAAAGGGACACGGGAACCATGGGATGATGGGGCTGGAAGCGGATCCCGCTCAGTGTCCCCAAGAGCAGGGAAAGGGATACAGGAATCGTGGAATGATGGGGTTGGAAACAGAGCCTTCTCCGTGTCCCCAAAAGCAGGGAAAGGGACATGGAGCCATGGGATGATGGGGCTGGAAGCGGATCCCGCTCAGTGTCCCCAAAAGCAGGGAAAGGGACACAGGAATTATGGGATGGTGGGGCTGGGAGGGACCTCAGAGCCTTTATGGTGTCCCCAAAAGCAGGGAAAGGGATACGGGAACCATGGGATGATGGGGCTGGAATGGGAGCCTGCCCGGTGTCCCCAAAAGCAGGGAAAGGGACACAAAACCATGGGATGATGGGGATGGAAGGGGAGCCTGCTCAGTGTCCCCAAGAGCAGGGAAGGGACATGGGGACCATGGAATGATGGGGCTGGAATGGGAACACTTGCAGTGTCCCCAAAAGTAGGGAAAGGGACACGGGAATTATGGAATGGTGGGGCTGGGAGGGACCTCAGAGCCTTTATGGTGTCCCCAAAAGCAGGGACAGGGATACGGGAATCATGGAATTATGGGGTTGGAAGGGGGAACCTGCCTGGTATCCCCAAAAGCAGGAAAAGGGACACAGGAATTATGGAATGATGGGACTGGAATGGGAGCACACTCAGTGTCCCCAAAAGCAGGGAAAGGGACACAGGAATCATGGAATGATGGGGCTGGAATGGGAACACTTGCAATGTCCCCAAAAGCAGGGAAAGGGACACGGGAATTATGGAATGATGGGGCTGGAGCAGAGCCCGCCCAGTGTCCCCAAAAGCAGGGAAAGGGACACAGGAATCATGGAATTATGGGTCTAGGAGGGACCCCAGAGCCTGCTCAGTGTCCCCAAAAGCAGGGACAGGGACATGGGAACCATGGGATGATGGGGCTGGAATGGAAGCTCTTAGGATGTCCTCAAAAGCAGGGAAAGGGACACGGGAATCGTGGAATGATGGGGCTGGAATGGGAGCCCATCCGGTGTCCCCAAAAGCAGGGACAGGGACACAGAACCATGGATGATGGGGCTGGAAGCGGATCCCGCCCAGTGTCCCCAAAAGCAGGGAAAGGGATACAGGAATCATGGAATGATGGGGCTGGAATGGGAACACTTGCAGTGTCCCCAAAAGCAGGGAAAGGGATACAGGAATCATGGAATGATGGGGCTGGAAGCAGAGCCCGCTCAGTGTCCTCAAAAGCAGGGAAAGGGGCACGGGAATCGTGGAATGGTGGGGCTGGAATGGGAACCCTTGCAGTGTCCCCAAAAGCAGGGAAAGGTACATGGGAATCATGGAATGATGGGGCTGGGAGGGACCTCAGAGCCTGCTTGGTGTCCCCAAATGCAGGGACACAGAACCATGGAATGATGGGGCTGGAATGGGAGCCTGCTCCATGTCCCCAAAAGCAGGGAAAGGGACACAGGAATTATGGAATGATGGGGCTGGAATGGGAACCCTTGCAGTGTCCCCAAGAGCAGGGACAGGGACACGGGACCATGGGATGATGGGGCTGGAAGTGGATCCCGCTCAGTGTCCCCAAAAGCAGGGAAAGGGATACAGGAATCGTGGAATGATGGGGTTGGAAACAGAGCCTTCTCCGTGTCCCCAAAAGCAGGGAAAGGGACACAGAACCATGGGATGATGGGGCTGGAAGCGGATCCCGCTCAGTGTCCCCAAAAGCAGGGAAAGGGACACAGGAATTATGGGATGGTGGGGCTGGGAGGGACCTCAGAGCCTTTATGGTGTCCCCAAAAGCAGGGACACAGAACCATGGAATGATGGGGCTGGAATGGGAGCCTGCTCCATGTCCTCAAAAGTAGGGAAAGGGACATGGGAATTATGGAACTGTGGGGCTGGAATGGGAACCCTTGCAGTGTCCCCAAAAGCAGGGAAAGGGACACGGGAACCATGGGATGATGGGGCTGGAAGCGGATCCCGCTCAGTGTCCCCAAGAGCAGGGAAAGGGATACAGGAATCGTGGAATGATGGGGTTGGAAACAGAGCCTTCTCCGTGTCCCCAAAAGCAGGGAAAGGGACATGGAGCCATGGGATGATGGGGCTGGAAGCGGATCCCGCTCAGTGTCCCCAAAAGCAGGGAAAGGGACACAGGAATTATGGGATGGTGGGGCTGGGAGGGACCTCAGAGCCTTTATGGTGTCCCCAAAAGCAGGGAAAGGGATACGGGAACCATGGGATGATGGGGCTGGAATGGGAGCACACTCAGTGTCCCCAAAAGCAGGGAAAGGGACACGGGAATTATGGAATGGTGGGGTTGGAAGGGGGAACCTGCCTGGCGTCCCCAAAAGCAGGAAAAGGGACACAGGAATTATGGAATGATGGGACTGGAATGGGAGCACACTCAGTGTCCCCAAAAGCAGGGAAAGGGACACGGGGACCATGGAATGATGGGGCTGGAATGGGAACACTTGCAGTGTCCCCAAAAGCAGGGAAAGGGATACAGGAATTATGGAATGATGGGGCTGGAGCAGAGCCCGCCCAGTGTCCCCAAAAGCAGGGACAGGGACATGGGGACCATGGAATGATGGGGCTGGAATGGGAACACTTGCAGTGTCCCCAAAAGCAGGGAAAGGGACACAGAACCATGGGATGATGGGGCTGGAATGGGAGCACACTCAGTGTCCCCAAAAGCAGGGAAAGGGACACAGGAATTATGGAATGGTGGAGCTGGAAGGGACCTCAGAGCCTTTATGGTGTCCCCAAATGCAGGGACACAGAACCATGGAATGATGGGGCTGGAATGGGAGCCTGCTCCATGTCCTCAAAAGTAGGGAAAGGGACATGGGAATTATGGAACTGTGGGGCTGGAATGGGAACCCTTGCAGTGTCCCCAAAAGTAGGGAAAGGGACACAGAACCATGGGATGATGGGGCTGGAAAAAGAGCCTTTAAGATGTCCCCAAAAGTAGGGAAAGGGATATGGGAACCATGGAATGATGGGACTGGGAGGGGAACACTTGCAGTGTCCTCAAAAGCAGGGAAAGGGACACAGGAATCATGGAATTGTGGGGCTAGGAGGGACCCCAGAGCCTGCTCAGTGTCCCCAAAAGCAGGGAAAGGGACACGGAGCCATGGGATGATGGGGCTGGAATGGGAGCCCACATGGTATCCCCAAAAGCAGGGAAAGGGACACAGGAATTATGGAATGATGGGGCTGGAAGGGGAACACTTGCAATGTCCCCAAAAGCAGGGAAAGGGATATGGGAATTATGGGATGATGGGGCTGGGAGGGACCTCAGAGACTGCTTGGTGTCCCCAAAAGCAGGGAAAGGGGCATGGAACAACGGGATGATGGGGCTGGAATGGGGACACTTGCAGTGCCCCCAAAAGCAAGGACAGGGACACAAAACCATGGGATGATGGGGATGGAAGGGGAGCCTGCTCAGTGTCCCCAAATGCAGGGACAGGGACATGGAGCCATGGAATGATGGGGCTGGAATGGAAGCTCTTAGGATGTCCTCAAAAGCAGGGAAAGGGACACGGGAATCGTGGAATGATGGGGCTGGGAGGGACCTCAGAGACTGCTTGGTGTCCCCAAAAGCAGGGAAAGGGACACGGAGCCATGGGATGATGGGGCTGGAATGGGAGCCCACATGGTATCCCCAAAAGCAGGGAAAGGGACATGGGAATTATGGAATGATGGCCCTGGAAGCAGAGCCCGCCCGGTGTCCCCAAGAGCAGGGAAAGGGACATGGGAACCATGGAATGATGGGGCTGGAATGGGAACCCTTGCAGTGTCCCCAAAAGCAGGGAAAGGGACACGGGACCATGGAATTATGGGGCTGGAAACAGAGCCTTTAAGGTGTCCCCAAAAGCAGGGACAGGGACACGGAACAATGGGATGATGGGGCTGGAATGGGAACCTTTACAGTGCCCCCAAAAGCAGGGAAAGGGACACAGAACCATGGAATGATGGGGCTGGAAGCGGAGCCCCCCCGGTGTCCCCGCGCTGGAGCGGAACGGGCGCGCCGGGAGCCGCGGGAGCGGAGCGGAGATGGCAGCGATAGGGCAGGGCAGGCACCGACCCCGCTGCCCCGGCCGCCCCTTATCGCGGCCGGATCGCCGCCCGCGGCCGCCCCGCACGGCCGTGACCTTGCTGCGGGCAGGGAACGGGGACGGCCGTTAATGGGAATTTGGGATTGGGGCCCTGGGCCTCACCTGCCCCGGCCTGGGAAACGCTGCTCAGGTGGGACGGGAAGCTGGGGTGGGAAGGGTGAGAGTGGCTCGGTGCCACCGGGGGTAATCCGTGGGGTCAGTGGGGATAATCCGTGGGGACACCAGGAATGATTCCGTGGGGACACCCGGGACAATCCGTGGGGACATCAGGGATAATCCGTGGGGACACCGGGAATAATCCATGGGGACACCAGGAATAATTTGTGGGGACACCAGGGATAATCCATGGGGACACCAGGGATAATTCCGTGGGGACACTGGGAATAATTCCATGGGGATACCAGAAATAATCCAGGGGGACACCGGGAATAATTCCGTGGGGACACCGGGGATAATCCGTGGGGACATCGGGGATAACCTGTGGGGACATTGGGATAATCTGTGGGGACACCAGGGATAATTCCGTGGGGACATCGGGGGTAATCCACAGGGACACTGGGGATAATTTGTGGGGACACCGGGAATAATTTGTGGGGACACCGGGGGTAATCTGTGGGGACATTGGGATAATCCATGGGGACATCAGAGATAATACGTGGGAACATCAGGAATAATTCCGTGGGGACACCGGGAATCTGCCCCCGTGGTCACGGGAGAACGGCCCTGGGGGCTCTGTCAACAGGGGGGGCACACACAGGTGTGGGGTATGGGCAGGGACACACCTGGGCATGGACACACCTGGGTATGGACATATCTGGGCATGGACACATCTGGATATGGACACACCTGGGCATGGACACACTTGGGCCTGGACACATCTGGGCATGGACACACCTGGGAATGGACATATCTGGGAATGGATACAACTGGATATGGACACACCTGGGCATGGACACAGCTGGGTACAGACATACCTGTGTGCTTTGTATGTACATGGCACACCTGGTCATGGGCACACCTGTGCAGGGACACACCTGGGTATGGACACACCTGGACACAGACACACCAGGACATGGACACATCTGGGTATGGGCACACCTGGGCAGGGACACACCTGGGTATGGATACACCTGGGGATGGACACATCTGGGGATGGACACACCTGTGCAGGGACACACCTGGACACAGACACACCAGGACATGGACACATCTGGGCATGGACACACCTGGGCATGAGCACACTTGGGTACAGACATACCTGTGTGCTTTGTATGTACATGGCACACCTGGTCATGGGCACACCTGTGCAGGGACACACCTGGGCAGGGACACACCTGGGTATGGACACACCTGAGCACAGACACACCTGGGAATGGGCACACCTAAGCATGAGCACACTTGGGTACAGACATACCTGTGTGCTTGTATGTACATGGCATGTACATGTGCTTGTATGTACATTGTATGTGTCCTGGCCATGGACACACCTGTGCTCACGCCCGTGGCGGGCTCTGGGGGACAGACAGGCACAGTCACACCGGGGATGCGGTCCCGGGGGTGCGGTGTGCGTGTCGCGGGTGTGGCCGCAGGGGTGTGACCGAGCCGGGGCTGGGCGTTAACCCGGCCCCACCCCTGGCCCCACCCTTTGCTCCACCCCTGTGCCTCGCCCCTCCCTCCGCTGGGCGGGGCGGGGTAGGAGGCGGAGCCGGAGGGGCGGGGGCGGAGTCAAGGCTCGTAGGGAGGGAGTGGGGCGTGGCTAAAACTGCTCGTGGGGCGTGGCTAAAATTGAGGGACGGGGCTCACGCGTGACTGGGGCCGGTTGGGCGGGGCTAAAGCCGGGCAGGGGCGGAGTCAGCCGGGGCTGTGGGCGTGGTTGGAGCGGCACCGGGGCGTGGTCAGAGCTGCACCAGGGCGTGGTCAGCGCTGCACCGGGGCGTGGTCAGCGCTGCACCGGGGCGTGGTCAGCGCTGCACCGGGGCGTGGTCAGAGCTGCACCAGGGCGTGGTCAGCGCTGCACCGGGGCGTGGTCAGCGCTGCACCGGGGCGTGGTCAGAGCGGCACCGGGGCGTGGTCAGAGCTGCACCGGGGCGTGGTCAGAGCTGCACCGGGGCGTGGTCAGAGCGGCACCGGGGCGTGGTCAGAGCTGCACCGGGGCGTGTCCTGCGCCGTTCTGGGCGTGTCCTGCGCCGTTGTGGGCGGGGCCGGCGCGGCCGGTGTCGCTCGCGCTGCGGCAGCGGCGGCTCCGAGCGGGGCCCGGCCCGGCCCGGCCGCTTCTCCCCGGCCCCGCCCGGCTCGGCCCGGCCCGGCCATGGCGCTGCTGCGGGCGGCCGCTCTCCCCGGTGAGGGCTGCCCGGCCTGGCTGCCCACGCACGTCCAGGTGACGGTGGTGCGGGCCCGCGGGCTGCGCTGCAAGGGCGGCGGCAAAGGCAAAGCGGGCGGCAGCGACGCGTACACCGTGATCCAGCTGGGCCGCGAGAAGTACAGCACCTCGGTGGCCGAGAAGAGCGGCGGCAGCCCCGAGTGGAGGGAGGAATGTGCCTTCGAGCTGCCCCCCGAGCCCGGGGCCTGCCCTGGGCTGGTGCTCACCGTGATGCACCGGGCGCTGGTGGGCATGGACCGGTTCTTGGGCCAGGCCCTGGTGCCCCTGGAGCCCGCCCGGCAGCGCGGCCGCGAGCCCGACGAGCGGTGAGTGCGGGGCACGGCACGGGGGCGGCACCGGGGGGGCCCGGGTGGGCACATGGAAAACCCCCCGTGCACCGGGATTGGTGTCTTGGGATCCTCGTGTGTCCCAGGGTGGGGTCACGGCGTCCCCGGGCAGCCCTGGAGGGACAGCGGGGTCACTGTGTGCTCCAGGGTGGGCACACGGAACCCTCCAGTGCCCTGGCATGGGTGGCACTGGGTCACTGTGTGCCTCAGGATGGTCACTGCGGGTCCACTTTGTGTCCCAGGGTGGGTACATAGAACCCCCCCAATGCCCTGGCATGGCTGGCACCGTGCCACTGTGTGCCCCAGGGTGGGCACACGGAACCCCCCAATGCCCTGGCACGGCTGGCACTGGGTCATTGTGTGTCCCAGGGCGGGCACGGGGAACTCCTCAGAGCCCTGGCATGGCTGGCACCGGGTCACTGTGTGCTCCAGGGTGGGCACTTTTTGCCCCAAGGTGGGCACATGGAACCCCCCCAGAACCCTGGCATGGCTGGCACAGAGTCATTGTGTGCTCCAGGGTGGGCACATGGAAACCCCCCCGTGCCCCGGGATTGGTGTCCTGGGATCCTCGTGTGTCCCAGGGTGGGGTCACGGCGTCCCCGGGCAGCCCTGGAGGGACAGCGGGGTCACTGTGTGTCCCAGGGTGGGCATATGGAACTCCCAATGCCCTGGCATGGCTGGCACAGAGTCATTGTGTGCTCCAGGGTGGGCACATGGATCCCCCAGAGCCCTGGCATGGCTGGCACCGAGTCATTGTGTGCTCCAGGGTGGTCACAGTGTGTCCCAGGATGGGCACACAGAACCCCCAGTGCCCTGGCACGGCTGGCACTGGGTCACTGTGTGGCTCAGGGTGGTCATAGTGTGTCCCAGGGTGGGCACATGGAACCCTCCAGTGCCCTGGCACGGCTGGCACTGGGTCACTGTGTGACTCAGGATGGTCACTGCGGGGTCACAATGGTCAATGTGTGCCCCAAGGTGGGCACACGGAACCCTCAGTGCCCTGGCATAGCTGGCACCTGGAGTCACAGTGGTCACTGTGTGCCCCAGGGTTGGCATATGGAATTCCCCAGTGCCCTGGCACGGCTGGCACTGGGTCACTGTGTGACTCAGGATGGTCACTGCGGGGTCACAGTGGTCACTGTGTGCCCCAGGGTGGGCACACGGAAGCCCCCAGTGCCCTGGCATGGGTGGCACTATGTCACTGTGTGGCTCAGGGTGGTCACTGTGTGCCCCAGGGTGGGCACACGGAACCCCCCAGAGCCCTGGCACGGCTGGCACCCGGGGTCACAGTGGTCACTGTGTGCCCCAGGGTTGGCATATGGAATTCCCCAGTGCCCTGGCATGGCTGGCACCGGGTCACTGTGTACCCCAGGGTGGGCACATGGGACCCTCAGAGCCCTTGCACGGCTGGCACCGGGTCACTGTGTGGCTCAGGATGGTCACTGCGGGTCCACTTTGTGTCCCAGGGTGGGTACATGGAACCCCCAAGTGCCCTGGCACAGCTGGCACCGTGCCACTGTGTGCCCCAGGGTGGGCACACGGAACCCCCCAATGCCCTGGCATGGCTGGCACTGGGTCACTGTGTGTCCCAGGGCGGGCACGTGGAACCCCTCAGAGCCCTGGCATGGCTGGCACAGAGTCATTGTGTGCTCCAGGGTGGGCACATGGAAACCCCCACCGTGCACCGGGATTGGTGTCCTGGGATCCTGGTGTGTCCCAGGGTGGGGTCACGGCGTCCCCGGGCAGCCCTGGAGGGACAGCGGGGTCACTGTGTGTCCCAGGGTGGGCATATGGAACTCCCAATGCCCTGGCACAGAGTCATTGTGTGCTCCAGGGTGGGCACATGGATCCTCCAGAGCCCTGGCACGGCTGGCACCGAGTCATTGTGTGCTCCAGGGTGGTCACAGTGTGTCCCAGGATGGGCACACAGAACCCCCAGTGCCCTGGCACGGCTGGCACTGGGTCACTGTGTGGCTCAGGGTGGTCATAGTGTGTCCCAGGGTGGGCACATGGGACCCCTGAGAGCCCTGGTACGGCTGGCACCGAGTCACTGTGTGACTCAGGATGGTCACTGCAGGGTCACAGTGGTCAATATGTGTCCCAGGGTGGGCACATGGAAACCCTCAGTGCCCTGGCACGGCTGGCACCGAGTCACTGTGTGCCCCAGGGTGGGCACATGGAACCCTCAGTGCCCTGGCATAGCTGGCACCTGGAGTCACAGTGGTCACTGTGTGCCCCAGGGTTGGCATATGGAATTCCCCAGTGCCCTGGCATGGGTGGCACTGTGTCACAGTGTGGCTCAGGGTGGTCACTGTGTGCCCCAGGGTGGGCACATGGGACCCCTCAGAGCCCCGGCATGGCTGGCACCCGGGGTCACAGTGGTCACTGTGTGCCCCAGGGTTGGCATATGGAATTCCCCAGTGCCCTGGAATGGCTGGCACCATTCTGTGGCTCAGGGTGGTCACTGCGGGCTCACTGTGGTCACTGTGTGCCCCAGGGTGGGTACCGTGTCACAGTGTGGGACTCCCCAGAGCTCTGGCACGGCTGGCACCATGTCTGTGTGGTTCAGGATGGTCAAGTGTGGGACCCCCCAATGCCCTGGCACGGGTGGCACCGTGTCACAGTGTTGGACCCCCCAATGCCCTGGCATGGCTGGCACCGTGTCACTGTGTGGGACTCCCCAATGCCCTGGCACGGGTGGCACCGTGTCACAGTGTTGGACCCCCCAATGCCCTGGCATGGCTGGCACCGTGTCACTGTGTGCCCCAGGATGGTCACAGTGTGGGACCCCCAATGCCCTGGCATGGCTGGCACCGTGTCACTGTGTGGGACTCCCCAATGCCCTGGCACGGGTGGGACCGGGTCACAGTGTTGGACCCCCCAATGCCCTGGCATGGCTGGCACCGTGTCACAGTGTTGGACCCCCCAATGCCCTGGCATGGCTGGCACCGTGTCACAGTGTTGGACCCCCCAATGCCCTGGCATGGCTGGCACCGTGTCACAGTGTTGGACCCCCCAATGCCCTGGCATGGCTGGCACTGTGTCACTGTGTGGGACCCCCCAGTGCCCTGGCACGGGTGGCACCGTGTCACAGTGTTGGACCCCCCAATGCCCTGGCACGGGTGGCACCGTGTCACTGTGTGGGACCCCCCAATGCCCTGGCACGGGTGGGACCGGGTCACTGTGTGGCTTTCGGGTGTCCCTGGATGCCCAGGGGGGGACAGGGTGGCCCCAGGTCCCGCTGCACCCTTGGGTGTCCTGGGGAGCCTCCACAGCCGCTTTGTCCCCTGATGGCCGCGGTGGCTTTGCAGCCCCTTCGTTGTCACCCGGTTTGTGACAATCTGGGGCTCCAGACCCCCCCACCCAACCCCGTGTGTGTGGGGGGAATTGCTGATCCTCCTCCAGCAAACAATCCCAATGTTTTGGAGCTTTTAGCGAGCACAGAAATGCAGGAATGCGGCTGGAATTCCTTCACTTTGGGGTTTTTTTTGTTCCACGCAGCCCTGGCTGCCTGCAGGATTCCCCCCGGCCCCCCAAATCCCGGGAATTCTCCTGGCTGGCTGCCCAAAGCTGCAGCCTTGGAGAGGAACCTCCCTTGCCCATGAAAAAAAAAAAAAGGATTGGGAAAACTTTTCCCGTGGAGAAACAGCCCGGGAGCTCCGGGCTGCCCTAAAAGGGAGCGTGGGATGTGGAACCTCGCAGATTCCAGCTGCCAATTTCCCCCCCGGCGTTTATTTTGGGTTTTTTTTAGCACAACGCCGGGAGGCCGGGTGGTGTCGGAGGAGCTGGGTCGGGATTTTATTTTTGGGGTGTAATTGAAACCAGTTCTGAGTGCAGAGACACGGGGATGGGGAGCAGCTCTGGGGTTTGGGGAGTGAGCTGGGGCATGGGGAGAGCCCTGACCCTGGGGGAGAGGTTTTTGTGGAGCTGTGCAAAGCCTCAAAGACTCAAAGGTCTCGTCAGGGGCTGTTAATCCCACAGGAGCAATGTCCAGCCTGGCTGCACCCTCTGTCACAGCCGTGCTCACCCCGTGTCACCTCCCCTGCAGCCAAGGCTGTGGGGCTGGGCATCCCCAGGGGTTTGGAAAAGTTTTCAGGAAAACTTTCCAGGGCCTAAAGGGGTTCCAGGAGAGCTGGAGAGGGACTGGGGCCAAGGGCTGGAGGGACAGGAGCCAGGGAATGGCTTCCCACTGGGCAAGGGGAGATTGGGCTGGGATCTGGGGCAGCAATTCCTGGCGGGGCTGGAATTCCCAGATTTGCTGGGGCTGCCCCTGGATCCCTGGCAGTGCCCAAGGTGAGGCTGGACAAGGCTTGGAGCAGCCTGGGATGGTGGAAGGGGTTGGAATGGGATGGGATTTAAGGTCCCTTCCAGCCCAACCCATTCCACAATTCTCTTATTTTTGCTGTGTCTCCCTCCCTTCCTGCAGCTTTGCTTGCATAAGGAAAATTCGCTTCCCCTCGTGGAGTTCAGGATCACAAGAGCTTTCAGAACTCTCTGTTTTCACCCCTGGCCCCTCAGGATGGAAGTTAGCACAGAAACCACGACAGGAGCTGCCCTGAGCACCTCCCCTCGCTCCCATCCCGAGCCTGGAGGGGCCACACTCATTTTTGGAGGAGAATCCCAGGGGCTGGAGCTTGTCCAGCCAGGTGGGAGAAGCATCCTGGGCACCTCACGGGGTTCTGACTCTTTGGGAGCTTCCAGCCTGCTCCGACATCTGGGAACAACTTTATTCAGGAGGAAACTCTGAGTCCCAGATTAAAAAGAGCAAAACAAACAGAAGCTCCCACCCTCGGGGCCAGCCCTGCTGAGGCCACCCAGGCCTGTGCAGGGGAGATAACGGGGCTGAGCCTCTGCCCCAGCCGGGTTCTGGGATCCCATCCTGGCCCCGGGCACAGCCCTGCCCCAGCAAAGGCTCCATTGTGGCTGTGCTGACCTTGCTCTCATTTCCCTGCTGGTTTTTATTGCACAGAAACTCTGGTGGTGATAATTATTATCCTTGTTTTCGGCTGGGTGGAAAATGTTCCGTCAAAACTTGGACTCTTCTCCGGGAAGGAGCCGCCGGGGAGGCCAGGGGTGTTTACGAGCTCAGGCTGGGTCATTTCAGTGCTTTGCCAGGAGAAAAGCAACTCCTGGAGTTGCACAGGAGCAGCCTGAGAGCTCCCATGGCCTTTTTGGGCATCCCAGGGTTTGTCCCACACTCAGGCAGCTCCAGGGATTGGGTTTGGTAGGCAGAGCAGCTCCGAGCATCATTTCCCCCTTTGCACATCCAAAAATCCCTGGGCAGGATCTCCTGGTCCTCACCTGATCCTGCAGTTCCTGTGCTCAGTCCCTGCCAAAGCAGGGTGCAGCCCAGGAAAAGTGGGATTTTTGGGAATTCACAAAGGCAGCTGTTGGTTCTGCTTCCCAGCATCCAGGAAATGCCCTTGGAGTCCCCCTTGGACTGTCCCCTGCACACCCAGCCCATTGCAGGCACCAGGGAAATGGGGTTCCATCAACAGCATCAGGCTGGGATTGCATGGAATCAGAGAATCCTGGAATGGTTTGGGATGGAAGGGGCTGGGAAAGTCACCCAGTGCCACCCCTGCCATGGCAGGGACACCTCCCACAGTCCAACCTGGCCTTGGGCACTGCCAGGGATCCAGGGGCAGCCCCAGCAAATCTGGGAATTCCAGCCCAGGCAGGAATTGCTGCCCCAGATCCCAGCCCAATCTCCCCTTGCCCAGTGGAAGCCATTCCCTGGCTCCTGTCCCTCCAGCCCTTGGCCCCAGTCCCTCTCCAGCTCTCCTGGAGCCCCTGCAGGGACTCTGAGCATTCCCTGGAGTTTTCCCTTCTCCAGGGGAACATTCCCAGCTCTCCCAGAGCAGAGGGGCTCCAGAACCCTGGAATGGTTTGGAAAAGACCTTAAATCCCATCCAGAGTGACCCCATCCATGGATGGGGACTCCTCCCACTGTCCCAAGTTTTTCCAACCTGGCCTTGGGCACTGCCAGGGATCCAGGGGCAGTCCCAGCAAATCTGGGAATTCCAGCCCAGCCCCTCAGCACCCTTCCAGGGAACAATTCCTTCCCAACATCTCATCCAGCCCTGCCCTCTGGGGCAGTGGGAAGCCATTCCCTGTGTCCTGTCCCTTGTCCCCAGCCCCTCTCCAGCTCTCCTGCAGCTCTCGGAAGGTTTTGATTCCCTTGCCCAGCCACAGCTTCCCTTGGAGCACCCAGAGGCCGGGAATGGGAAATCTCCAGGAATGGGGTCACAGTGGGAGGAATTCATTCCCAGGGGTTGTGGTGGCTCCAGGGAAAGGAGATTTTGGGAATGAGAAGGAGACCTTGAATGATTTTCGGGAAGTTGGGGAAATTGATCTCCAATGGGATCAGACTGAAATTCCCCAGATCCCAGCCCAATCTCCCCTTGCCCAGTGGAAGCCATTCCCTGGCTCCTGTCCCTCCATCCTTTGTCCCCTCTCCAGTGGATTTGGGACCTTTCCCTTGGCCAAGGTGTCACCCCACATCCCTGGGGTGAGCAGCACAGGAGGGGACACTGAGCGGGGACAGGAGCTTTGGGACAGGACCTTGGATCTCCCTGCCCAGGAATCCAAACCATCCTTGACTTTGCTGTGTGGGAGGAAGCAGCAAAGCTCCAAGATTCCCTGGGCTGGCTGAGGCACCCTTAGGTGCCATTCCCTGTCTGAAACTCCATTTCCATTCCCCTCCTGTCCCAAAGATCTCCCAGCCCCTCAGACATGGTGCAAACACCGACCTGCCCAGGGCTTTGCAGCACTGGGAGCTGTGTCTGAGGGCAGGGAGTGCAGCAGGATCAGAATTCCTGGCTCTGCTTTTCCTGCAGTGATTTGCAGTTGCTCCCTGGCTGCTGTCTGGGCTGGGAGTGATGGGGAACTCGTCTGGGGGAGTTGTTCCCTCTGCAGAATCAGCTCAGCTCCCACTTCCCCAAAGCCCTTCTGTGCTGCACTTCCCTCCTGTGGTTCCTCTTCTGCCCAGCTGTGGGGGCAGCTGCTGCTGGCACAGCTCTGGGGCTGCAGCATCGCCACCCTGGCAGGGCTCTGGGGCTCTTTGGGGCTGCAGCATCCCCACCCTGCCAGGGCTGGGCCTCTCCTCCCTCCTCACCCTGCCAGGGCTGGGCCTCTCCTCCCTCCCCATCAGCACAGGAGCTTCCCTTTGGCCACCAAACTTGGCCAGGGAGGCCACCAGGGCTTCTCTGCTCTGGGGATGGAGCTGCTGTGGGGCTCAGTGGAAAAGGGACAGGAATTCCTTGGGTTTGGAGGGAGATGTCACAGAGCCAGAGGGAGCAGAGGAGGAGGTTGTGAGCCCCAGAAAGATCCAGAGGCTCTCCAAAGGGGTTTATCCTGCCCAGGGATGGGTGCTGCCCCTCTGCTCAGTGTGTGGGGTGAGAATTTCCCTCAGAGCCAAGGATGGTCCCAAATCCCTGCCAGGGCTCCCACCCCAGGCACTTTTCCCATCCCCTCAGTGGTGGTGCCCATCCTGTCCCCTCCTTGCTGTGACAAACGCTTTCCCTGGCACTGTCCTCGTGTCCCCCTGGCCTGGACCCGCTCTCATCTCCTCCCCCAGCCCTCTGGACCTCTGTCAGCTCAGGGCTCCCTCCCTGATTTAATTAGGGCCAGGAGATCATTAGCAGTGCCACGGGGCTGTGGCATCTCCCTGGGACCTGGGGCTGGTTTTTATTCCAGTGTGGCCTTGGGGACATTGTCACACCCGGGCTGGCCCTGTCACACCCGGGCTGGCCCTGTCACACCCGGGCTGGCCCTGGCTCCTTGTGTGCTTCTCCCAGGGGTCATTGTCACACCCGGGCTGGTCCTGGCTCCTCTCCCAGGGGACATTGTCACACCTGGGCTGGCCCTGGCTCCTCGTGCCTCTTCTCCCAGGGGACATTGTCACACCCGGGCTGGCCCTGCCTCCTCGTGTGTCACACCCAGGGGACATTGTCACACCCGGACTGGCCCTGTCACACCCGGGCTGGCCCTGGCTCCTCTCCCAGGGGACATTGTCACACCCGGGCTGGCCCTTTCACACCCGGGCTGGCCCTGTCACACCTGGGCTGGCCCTGGCTCCTCGTGTCTCTCCCAGGGGAGATGTCACACCCAGGGGACATTGTCACACCCGGGCTCCGAGCTCACTCTGCTCCCCCTGGGGCCTGAGCCAGCCCAAATCCTGCAGCTCTGTCCTTGGCACGTCTGTCCCCAGGCCTGGGAGAGACCTTGCAGTGGGGTGGGGAGGAAATTGCTGCTCTGGGATGGATTTGGGATGGGAAGTGTGAGTCCAAGGGCAAAGAGCCCTTTTCCCTTTTCCCTGGCGTCAGAGTGAGGGGCTGTGGGGTGCTCCCAAGGAGCTGGGTGCCCTGAGCTGGGATGGTTTGGGGCTGAAGATTCAGCTCTGACTGGGTCAGGATGCACTGCTGGGGGAGCAGCCAGGGCTGGGATGGCATCTACGGAGAGCAGGTGGGATAAAATCCATGGTCACAAGGGCTGGGATGGCATCTGTGGTGACCAGGGTGGGACAACATCCACGGTGACCAGGATAGGACAAAATCCACAGTGACCAGGATGGGATAACATCCATGGTGACCAGGATGGGTGTCCCTTCCCCGGGCTTGGTGTCCCTTCCCTGGGCTTGGTGTCCCTTCCTTGGGCCTGGTGTCCCTTCCCTGAGCCTGGTGTCCCTTCCCTGGGCCTGGTGTCCCTTCCCTGGGCCTGGTGTCCCTTCCTTGGGCCTGGTGTCCCTTCCTTGGGCCTGGTGTCCCTTCCCTGGGCCTGGTGTCCCTTCCTGGGCTTGGTGTCACTTCCCTGGCCTTGGTGTCCCTTCCCTGGGTTTGGTGTCCCTTCCCTGGCCTTGGTGTCCCTTCCCTGGCCTTGGTGTCCCTTCCCTGGGCCTGGTGTCCCTTCCCTGAGCTCGGTGTCCCTTCCCTGGGCTCAGTGTCCCTTCCCTGAGCTTGATGTCCCTTCCCTGGGGTCGATGTCCCTTCCCTGGCCTTGGTGTCCCTTTGGAACAGACATTCCCAAGCCCCTGGGTGCTGGCTCTGCCGTGGTGTTTCTCCCAGCTGGAACTGGAAGGGATTTACATTAAAAGATGTTTCTCCTGTGCTCCCTGTGCCCCTGGAGGGGCTGCCTGGGGCTTTGCAATCCCACAGACTCAGCTCAGGGCTCGTGGGGGTTTAATTTTGGATCCCTGTGCACAGAGCAGGGGGACATGGCACTGCTGGCGTCACACAGGGACCTTGTCCCCTGTCCTGAGGTGTGGGGGAAGCTCAGGGGTGGCTCACTGGCTGCATGCCACTCACAATTAAAAGTTCAGACAGTGTTGGATTGATTGTTTTAAGGGAAAGATTCTTGGCTAATACCTAGTTCCAGATTTTTTTTTCACCCAGAA
This sequence comes from Acrocephalus arundinaceus, assembly GCA_021534815.1. Classification (NCBI taxonomy): domain Eukaryota; kingdom Metazoa; phylum Chordata; class Aves; order Passeriformes; family Sylviidae; genus Acrocephalus; species Acrocephalus arundinaceus. Next base: position 107,947 of record JAJEOU010000819.1, read on the forward strand.
AAGGACAAATTGACAACTAAACTCAGACAATTTCTTTAATAGCCATGCACAAAGGCTTCAGTGGTCAATTTTTTGGGAATCAGAGCTCCTGTGCTGTGTTTCCCCTGTGCACACAGCCCCTGGATGCTGTGGAGTGTGAGAGGATAAATCCAGCTGAGGTGGTCACATCCCGACTGCTGCTGTTGCTCTCCCCACTCATAAATGTTTCCTGCTGTTCTACAGCTCCTAAAATCTTCCCTCCTTCCCTCTTCCCACCTGGGCTAGAGAAAAACCTCAGATTTTCTTAGCCCAAAGTGATTTGAGATGAAGCTGCTGCCCCTGCTCTCATTCCAGCACAGTTCTGGTGCCTCAGAGCTTTTCTCCATCCCTGGTGTCTGTCCTGGTCCAGGAGCTGTCCCCCTCCATCCCATCCCATCCCATCCCATCCCATCCCATCCCATCCCATCCCATCCCATCCCATCCCATCCCATCCCATCCCATCCCATCCCATCCCATCCCATCCCATCCCATCCCATCCCATCCCATCCCATCCCACCTTGCCAGGGACAGCTGGGACAGAGCAGGGCTGGTTTTTCCCTGGTTTTCAGGCTGGTGCTGCCATGGAGTGACAACATCTCTGTTCCTGGCCTGTGAGTTGAGCCCTTCAGCTGATTCCTTGGGAAGGGTGACCTGAAACAGAGACTGGACAGGGCTAGAGAATAATGTAGATATTAATTAAAAGACCTCCAGGATCCACCTTGGGCATTCCAGGAGCCTCAGCAAGGCTGCACCCAGGGTGGGCTGAGAATGGTCACAAAATGGCTGAGCAATCACCAGATTTTATATTTTTCTAAGTTTTGCATATTGGGGTTGAATTGTCCCATCCCAGCTCCAGGCTGTGAGCTCCCATCCTTCTTGTTCCTCCCTCCAGCCACCCTTGTTTGTGCTGTTGGGCTGAAAGTTGTCCTTGGTGTGCAGCAGGACAAGGATTTGTTTTGTGTCCCTGCTGAGTGACACTGACTGTGAGCTCAGGGCAGCACAGAACCTGAAATACATGAAAATAAAACTTCAGGCATCACAGCAAGTGCCCAGTCCATGCTGGGATTTTCTCACCTGCATTCCTGGTGGTCCCAGTGAAGCACCAGCACCATGCCCAGGGTTTCCTGCTTTTTCCACTCACTGCTGCTCCTCATTCCTGCTGTGCTGGTGCTGTCAGAGCTGGAGGAGCAGGGCTGGGCAGTGTCAGGAGCTGGGCTGGGTTCTTTGGAGCTTTGTTTGTGAGCCCTGCTCACATTTGGAGAGATGAACTTCCCCCCTGAGCTGCTCCATCCGCAGGGTTTGTTTTCCATCTGTGCTGGGAGCAGCTCGCAGGGATCACCTGGCAGGAGCAGCCATCCAAAACCAACACGGGAACTGCGGAAAAGCTGGGCTGGGAGCACGGAGCCAGACAAAAAAGCACAAAACTCCCCGGGGCTGGCTTGTTTTCCACTCTGTGCTTCCCCTGCAGGGTAGCTGAGCTTCCTCCTGGCCCAGCTGCTCACTCCAGGCTCAGGGAAGTGTCCCTGTGCTGGGGGATGGTGACAAGAGGAGCCTCAATGTTTTCCCTGGATTGGTTTCTCCATGCCCTGCTCTGCCACTGGAGCAGCCCAAGGGATCCTTGACTGATGCCTTGGGGCTGACCTTGTTTGCAGGGATGAATCAGCAGCAAATGCCAGCCTGGGAAAAGCCTCAGAGTTGGGATGTGTCTGAGTCCAACTGCAGCTCCCAGATGTGCAGGGCAGGATTTCTGTGGGGTTTGGGGTGGAAATTTCCTGCCCTGACAGAGCTCAGTGCTCCCAGCTGTGCAGGATTTCTGTGGGGTTTAGGGTGGAAATTCCCTGCCCTGGCAGAGCTCAGTGCGCCCAGATGTACAGGGCAGGATTTCTGTGGGGTTTGGGGTGAAAATTTCCTGCCCTGACAGAGCTCAGTGCTCCCAGCTGTGCAGGATTTCTGTGGGGTTTGGGGTGGAAATTTCCTGCCCTGACAGAGCTCAGTGCTCCCAGCTGTGCAGGATTTCTGTGGGGTTTAGGGTGGACATTTCCTGCCCTGACAGAGCTCAGTGCTCCCATCTGTGCAGGATTTCTGTGGGGTTTGGGGTGGACATTTCCTGCCCTGAGAGAGCTCAGTGCTCCCATCTGTGCAGGATTTCTGTGGGGTTTAGGGTGGAAATTCCCTGCCCTGACAGAGCTCAGTGCTCCCATCTGTGCAGGATTTCTGTGGGGTTTAGGGTGGGCATTGCCTGCCCTGACAGAGCTCAGAGCTCCCAGATGTGCAGGATTTCTGTGGGGTTTAGGGTGGGCACTGCCTGCCCTGACAGAGCTCAGTGCTCCCAGCTGTGCTGTGCAGGATTTCTGTGGGGTTTAGGGTGGAAATTTCCTGCCCTGACAGAGCTCAGTGCTCCCAGATGTGCAGGGCAGGATTTCTGTGGGGTTTAGGGTGGAAATTTCCTGCCCTGACAGAGCTCAGTGCTCCCAGATGTGCAGGGCAGGATTTCTGTGGGGTTTAGGGCGGGCACTGCCTGCCCTGACAGAGCTCAGTGCTTTTGGGAGGTGTTGGGGAAGCACCTGAAGTGTTCCAGAAATGCTCCAGCTGTGCCTCCTTCCCTGTGCATCCCTGAGGAATCTCCCTTAACTTTCTGCTGGGACCAATCTGAGAGGGAAACTGGAGGCCCTGGTGCCCAGGGCGTGGTGAGCAGGGCAGGTGGGGCACGGCTGAGCTGGAGCTTGGAGGGGAATCTTGTAGGGACCCCAACCAGAGCTGTTGAAGGGCAAAGGTGGTCCTTGATGGAATAGCCCCTGTCCTCCCTGGAATAATCCATGTCCTCCATGGAATAATCCATATCCTCCCTGGAATAATCCATGTTCTCCCTGGAATAACTCTTATCCTCCCTGGAATAATCCATGTTCTCCCTGGAATAATCCATATTCTCTCTGGAATAACTCTTATCCTCCCTGGAATAATCCATGTTCTCTCTGGAATAACTCTTATCCTCCCTGGAACAATCCATGTTCTCCCTGGAATAATCCATATTCTCCCTGGGATAATCCATATTCTCTCTGGAATAACTCTTATCCTCCCTGGAATAATCCATGTTCTCCCTGGGATAATCCATATTCTCTCTGGAATAACTCTTATCCTCCCTGGAATAATCCATATTCTCCCTGGGATAATCCATATTCTCTCTGGAATAACTCTTATCCTCCCTGGAATAATCCATGTTCTCCCTGGAATAATCCATGTTCTCCCTGGAATAATCCATGTCCTCTCTGGAATAACTCTTATCCTCCCTGGAAGTGCAGCAGGGAGGTGCCCCTGGCAGCTCTGAGTTGTGCTGCTTTGCTCTCCTGATCCCATCCCAGCATCCATTGGTGATCCCAAACCAGTGGGATGAGCTGGGATCACCCCAGGGCTTTGGGATGCCGGATTGGGAAGCTGCTGATGGGCTGGAGGCTTTGGCTGAAGGAATTATTTGTCCAAAGGGATGTGGAAGGGACAGGGTGACAGCAAACCTCAGCTCAGGGTTGGTGTTGCCTTCCTGTTGGGTCTGGCTCTGTGTCCTGCTCATCCCAGCACTCCCAACCCTGGAGGTGCTGGGCCAGCCCAGTTCTCCCAAACCCAGAGAGTTCCTCACTGATGGGATAAACAGTGCCCAAACATTCCCCTGTAGCTCCCATGGGAATATTTCTGGGGTCAGGGGTGTCCCTGTGCCCCCCTGGCCTGTCCCCTGCCACCCAGGGGAGGACAAAGCACAGAGGACAAGGGGAGGTGTTCGCCCTGAGCAAATCCATCCTCATCCTCTGCGGGGTCTCTTTCCCTCCTTTCACATTCCCTGCTCCTGTTTCCACTCCAGTGTTTGTCTCCCCAGCCTGGGATGCTGCAGGAAGATCCAGGAGCTGTGTTTTTGGGATCCTGGAGCTCCAGCAGCTCCGTGTGTGGATCAGGGGGAGATCAAATGTAAAAATGTAAAAATTGAGCCTGGGTGCTGTCCCTGGGAGCTGTGGGGAGAGCAGAGAGGGGAGGGATTCATGGGGGGCTCTGGGAGAGCTGGGCTGTGCTCATTAACCACCGTGACCTTAATGAGTGTGCACAGCCCCACGGTGGGGGCTGGGCAGCCTGTGCCACCCGTGTGACACTGGGGACAGGAGCTGCACCCCCGGAGCTCCCAGCAGCTTCCCCTTTCCGGGGACTTCTCTGCTTGAGGTTTCCTCTCTGCCCAGCTGGGCTGAGTCGCTGCTTCCTTCCCCCTCAGCTGGGCCAGGCTGTGCTCCTGACCCGTCCCTGGGCATGGGGGACAGATCCTGGGGTCCCTCGCTTTGGGGGTGCACACCCAGCACTGCTGCTCTCCATTCCCTGGAGGTGTCCCTTGGGTGTGTCACTCTGGTTGTGTCCCTGAGCTCTCCATTCCCTGGGTGTGTCACTCTGGAGGTGTCCCATGGATTTGTCACCCTGGAGGTGTCCCTGGGCTCTCCATTCCCTGGAGGTGTCCCATGGGTGTGTCACCCTGGAGGTGTCCCTGGGCTCTCCATTCCCTGGAGGTGTCCCCATGGATGTGTCACTCTGGTTGTGTCCCTGAGCTCTCCATTCCCTGGGTGTGTCACCCTGGAGGTGTCCCTGGGGTCTCCATTCCCTGGGTGTGCCACTCTGGAGGTGTCCCCTGTGCTCTCCATTCCCTGTTGGTGTCCCATGGGTGTGTCACCCTGGAGGTGTCCCTGGGCTCTCCATTCCATGTGGGTGTCCCCATGGATGTGTCGCTTAGGAGGTGTCACCCTGGGCTCTCCATTCCCTGGATGTCACCCTGGAGGTGTCCCTGGGGTCTCCATTCCCTGGATGTGCCACCCTGGAGGTGTCCCATGGATTTGTCACCCTGGAGGTGTCCCCTGTGCTCTCCATTCCCTGGAGGTGTCCCATGGGTGTGTCACCCTGGAGGTGTCCCTGGGCTCTCCATTCCATGTGGGTGTCCCCGTGGATGTGTCGCTTAGGAGGTGTCACCCTGGGCTCTGCATTCCCTGGATGTCACCCTGGAGGTGTCCTTGGGCTCTGCATTCCCTGGATTTGTCACCCTGGAGGTGTCCCTGGGGTCTCCATTCCCTGGAGGTGTCACTCTGGAGGTGTCCCATGGATTTGTCACCCTGGAGGTGTCCCTGTGCTCTCCATTCCCTGTGGGTGTCCCATGAAGGTGTCACTCTGAAGGTGTCTCTGGGCTCTCCATTCCCTGGATGTGCCACCCTGGAGGTGTCCCATGGGTGTGTCACCTGGAGGTGTCCCTGCGCTCTCCATTCCCTGTGTGTGCCACTCTGGAGGTGTCCCTGGGGTCTGCGTTCCCTGGGTGTGTCACCCTGGAAGTGTCCCATGGATGTGCCACTCTGGAGGTGTCCCTGGGCTGTCCATTCCCTGGAGGTGTCCTTGGGCTCTGCATTCCCTGGATTTGTCACCCTGGAGGTGTCCCTGGGGTCTCCATTCCCTGGAGGTGTCACCCTGGAGGTGTCCCATGGGTGTGTCACTCTGGAGGTGTCCCCTGTGCTCTCCATTCCCTGGAGGTGTCCCTGTGTGTGTCATCCTGGAGGTGTCCCCATGGGTGTGTCACGCTGGAGGTGTCCCTGGGCTCTCCATTCCCTGTGTGTGCCACTCTGGAGGTGTCCCTGGGGTCTGCGTTCCCTGGGTGTGTCACCCTGGAAGTGTCCCATGGATGTGCCACTCTGGAGGTGTCCCTGGGCTGTCCATTCCCTGGAGGTGTCCTTGGGCTCTGCATTCCCTGGATTTGTCACCCTGGAGGTGTCCCTGGGGTCTCCATTCCCTGGAGGTGTCACCCTGGAGGTGTCCCATGGGTGTGTCACTCTGGAGGTGTCCCCTGTGCTCTCCATTTCCCTGGAGGTGTCCCTGGGCTCTCCATTCCCTGTGGGTGTCCCATGAAGGTGTCACTCTGAAGGTGTCCCTGTGCTCTCCATTCCCTGGATGTGCCACCCTGGAGGTGTCCCATGGATTTGTCACCCTGGAGATGTCCCTGGGCTCTCCATTCCCTGGAGGTGTCCCCTGGAGGTGTCCCTGTGTGTGTCATCCTGGAGGTGTCCCCATGGATGTGTCACCCTGGAGGTGTCCCCTATGCTCTCCATTCCTTGGAGGTGTCACTCTGGAGGTGTCCCATGGATGTGTCACCCTGGAGGTGGCCCTGGGCTCTCCATTTTCTGGATTTGTCACTTTGCAGGTGTCCCTGGGCTCTCCATTCCCTGTTGGTGTCCCATGGATGTGTCACCCTGGAGGTGTCCCTGTGTGTGTCACCCTGGCGGTGTCCCATGGATTTGTCACCCTGGCGGTGTTCCTGGGCTCTCCATTCCCTGTGGGTGTCACTCTGAAGATGTCCCCATGGATTTGTCATTCTGGAGGTGTCCCCTGTGCTCTCCATTCCCTGGAGGTGTCCCTGGGCTCTCCATTCCTTGGATGTGCCACTCTGGAGGTGTCCCATGGATGTGTCACCTGGAGGTGTCCCATGGATGTGCCACCCTGGAGGTGTCCCTGTGCTCTCCATTTTCTGGATTTGTCACCCTGGAGGTGTCCCTGGGCTCTCCATTCCCTGCCTGTGTCACCCTGGAGGTGTCCCCAAGCTCTCGTGTGCAGCAGGACGTCACCTGGCAGGGCAGGGGGCAGGAGCAGCTCCCCACGGATCAGAGGGTGCTGATCCAGCAGGTTCCATCCTCGGGAAGCACATCCCAGCTGGAGGGAGCAAGGGAAGGAGCACAGAGCGGGGCACATCTCCTCAGCTGGGAGCAATCCTGCTCCTGATCCCCCCAGCTCTGGTTCTGGGACAAAGTTTAACTAAATTTTAATTTAAATTTTGTAACCAGCCGAGGCTGTGTGGGGCTGGGAGCCCTCCAGGGTCCCTCAGAGCAGGGGGCTGGAGGGTGGCTGTGCTCAGCTGGGCTTGGGCTCTTTCTCCAGGCAGCACTGACAGAACAAGGGGGCACAGCCTCAAGGGATAAACAGGTTGGATATCAGGAAAAAGTTTTTAATGGAAAGAGTGATAAAGTACTGGAATGGCCTGCCCAGGGAGGTGGTGGAGTCACCATCCCTGGATGTGTTTAAAAGAGCCTGGATGTGGCACTGATGCCATGGGTTAGTTGAGGTGTTGGGGCTGGGTTGGACTCGATGATCTTGAAGGTCTCTTCCAACCTAGAAATTCTGTGATTTTGTGATTCTGTGATTCTTTGATTCTGTGATTCTTTGATTCTGTGACTCTGTGACTGTGACTCTGTGACTCTGTGACTCTGTGACTCTGTGACTCTGTGACTGTGATTCTGTGACTGTGATTCTGTGACTCTGTGACTGTGACTCTGTGACTCTGTGACTCTGTGACTCTGTGACTCTGTGACTGTGATTCTGTGACTGTGATTCTGTGACTCTGTGACTCTGTGACTGTGACTCTGTGACTGTGACTCTGTGACTCTGTGACTCTGTGACTCTGTGACTCTGTGACTGTGATTCTGTGACTGTGATTCTGTGACTCTGTGACTCTGTGACTGTGACTCTGTGACTCTGTGATTCTGTGACTGTGACTCTGTGATTCCGTGACTCTGTAATTCTGTGACTCTGTGACTGTGATTCTGTGACTCTGTGACTGTGACTCTGTGATTCTGTGACTGATTCTGTGATTCTGTGTCTGTGACTCTGTGACTCTGTGACTCTGTGTCTGTGACTCTGTGACTCTGTGACTCTGTGACTGTGACTCTGTGACTGTAATTCTGTGACTGTGACTCAGTGACTCTGTGACTCTGTGACTCTCTGATTCTGTGACTCTGTGATTCTGTGAGTGGCTCATTCCAGGTGTCCTGTGCAGCCAGGATCTGGATCCCAGCTGTGGCCTCCAGAACAGCTGCAGGAAGCAGATCCTTGTGGATCCCTGGGGCTGGATGTGCTTGGCACAGCTCCCTCCATCCCCCTGCGCTCCAGAGTGTGACTGATGTAACCCAGTTCTGCTCCTTCAGACCTGCAAAAGGCATTTTATATTTGTTTTCTGGGTGTGTTGTCTGTTCCCATAAAAAACCTCGTGTCCCTCTCCAAGGTGTGACCCTGGGTGGCCCCAATCCAGAAAACCCCTCCCAGGATCCCCCCGAGGGCGCTCCTGGAAGAAATTTGGGAAACTGCTGGCTGTGGGATGGGGTTTGTGGTGAAAAGCTGCTCTGGGAGTTTGTGTGGTGCTGTTTGGGATTGGATCCCTCTCAATCCCGCTGTCCCAGGAGTTTGCACCTCCTCTTTCCACTGGGGCTGATTCATAAAAACCCCGAGCACATGGAACAGCTGAATCCTCCCAAACCCTCATCCTGTGCCATAAATGGAGAGCTCAGCCTAAAAATAACCCCGGTGCCTGGTGGAGGTGCAGCCCCGAGTGTTGATGAGGTCTTGGGAACCAAAAATAACTCCTGGATCCCAGCAGAGCAGAGGTTTTGCTTTTTGGAGCAGCTCAGGCACCTGAAATGCCTTTGATGCTCACAGGGTTGGAAATGATGGGATGGGAGATGTTCAGGGCATGTCCAGACTCTTCCATCCCCTCCTCCTGCCTTTCCTCATTAATCCACCCCAATTCTCCCTGTTTTTTTTCCACGGGATGATGTAAGGTACAAAAACTCCTTTCAAGAGTTCTTTGTTTTTCCTGTGCAATGATTCAGCCCCCTCCAGTCTGTCCTTCCCCAGCTGCCAGGCTGCTGCAGCCCTGCCCTGCTGAGCTGCTTCCAGCTCCTGCATTCCGGTGAACAAAGCCCTGGGGGATGTTCCAGGCAGCCTTTTCCCCTCCAATCCTTCGGGAATATCCTCCTGGTGCTCCTGCTCCCTGCCTCAGCCTCTTCTGGGCTGCTTCATTGCTGGTGCCTTGCCCTAAGGGGTTAATGCTGCCTTTTTCCAGGGATTTTGGTTTTTTTTTCTTTTCCTGCCTGGATATTTTCAAGCTGGCAACTGGAAATTTTGCAGTGGGATCAGATGGGGTGGGAGAGATGTGAGTGGTGGGAATAGGAGTGGATTCAGTGGGATTTAATTCCATGTCTGTGCCCAGCAAAATTCCAGCCTGTCCCTCCTGCACTTTGTGTGGTGAAGGACCTGAGTGTTTCCATAATAAATATTATTGATCTGATAATATTGATCAGGGAATTCGGGGATTTTGTGCCCAGACCTGGGTGCTTCCATAATAAATATTATTGATCTGATAATATTGATCAGGGAATGATCAGGGATTTTGTGCCCAGATCTGGGTGTTTCCATAATAAATATTATTGATCTGATAATATTGATCAGGGAATGATCAGGGGTTTTGTGCCCGGATCTGGGTGTTTCCATAATAAATATTATTGATCTGATAATATTGATCAGGGAATTCAGGGATTTTGTGCCCAGATCTGGGTGCTTCCATAATAAATATTATTGATCTGATAAATATTATTGATCTGATAAATATTGATCAGGGAATTCAGGGATTTTGTGCCCGGATCTGGGTGCTTCCATAATAAATATTATTGATCTGATAATATTGATCAGGGAATTCGGGGATTTTGTGCCCGGATCTGGGTGCTTCCATAATAAATATTATTGATCTGATAAATATTATTGATCTGATAATATTGATCAGGGGAATTCGGGGATTTTGTGCCCGGATCTGGGTGCTTCCATAATAAATATTATTGATCTGATAATATTGATCAGGGAATTCGGGGATTTTGTGCCCAGACCTGGGTGCTTCCATAATAAATATTATTGATCTGATAAATATTATTGATCTGATAATATTGATCAGGGAATGATCAGGGGTTTTGTGCCCGGATCTGGGTGCTTCCATAATAAATATTATTGATCTGATAAATATTATTGATCTGATAATATTGATCAGGGAATTCAGGGATTTTGTGCCCAGACCTGGGTGCTTCCATAATAAATATTATTGATCTGATAATATTGATCAGGGAATGATCAGGGATTTGTGCCCAGATCTGGGTGCTTCCATAATAAATATTATTGATCTGATAATATTGATCAGGGAATGATCAGGGGTTTTGTGCCCGGATCTGGGTGCTTCCATAATAAATATTATTGATCTGATAAATATTATTGATCTGATAATATTGATCAGGGAATGATCAGGGATTTTGTGCCCAGACCTGGGTGCTTCCATAATAAATATTATTGATCTGATAAATATTATTGATCTGATAATATTGATCAGGGAATGATCAGGGGTTTTGTGCCCGGATCTGGGTGCTTCCATAATAAATATTATTGATCTGATAAATATTATTGATCTGATAATATTGATCAGGGAATTCGGGGATTTTGTGCCCGGATCTGGGTGCTTCCATAATAAATATTATTGATCTGATAAATATTATTGATCTGATAATATTGATCAGGGAATTCAGGGATTTTGTGCCCGGATCTGGGTGCTTCCATAATAAATATTATTGATCTGATAATATTGATCAGGGAATGATCAGGGATTTTGTGCCCAGACCTGAGTGTTTCCATAATAAATATTATTGATCTGATAATATTGATCAGGGAATGATCAGGGATTTTGTGCCCGGATCTGGGTGCTTCCATAATAAATATTATTGATCTGATAATATTGATCAGGGAATTCGGGGATTTTTTGCCCGGATCTGGGTGCTTCCATAATAAATATTATTGATCTGATAATATTGATCAGGGAATGATCAGGGGTTTTGTGCCCGGATCTGGGTGCTTCCATAATAAATATTATTGATCTGATAAATATTATTGATCTGATAATATTGATCAGGGAATTCAGGGATTTTGTGCCCGGATCTGGGTGCTTCCATAATAAATATTATTGATCTGATAATATTGATCAGGGAATTCAGGGATTTTGTGCCCGGATCTGGGTGCTTCCATAATAAATATTATTGATCTGATAAGATTGATCAGGGAATTCGGGGATTTTGTGCCCGGATCTGGGTGCTTCCATAATAAATATTATTGATCTGATAATATTGATCAGGGAATTCAGGGATTTTGTGCCCCTTCATAGGATCCCAGCCTGGTTTGGGACCTTGAAACCCATTCAGTCCCCTGGGCAGGGACACCTCCCACTATCCCAGTTCCTCCAAGCCCATCCCAACCTGGCTTTGGACACTTCTGGTGCAGCATTCCCAAACTTCCCAGCTCCTCCCTTCATCCAGGCTGTGATAACTTTCCTGGCAGGAATTCAGGAACTCCTGGAGGACACAATTCCAGGTTTTTTCCCCACTCCAGCATGATCCCACCTGCCTCCATCCCATCCCATTTTCCTTCTCTATTATTTGTTTTCCTTCTCAGTGGTTTCACTCTCCAAGTTGATGTAAGACACCACTGGGATTTTTATTTTCTGGGAAATTGTTGGTGCATGTCAGAAGTGTCTTCACCTCCCATTGCTCCCAGGAAGCACAACGTGGAGAAATAGGATCTGTTCTGAGCCTGCAGATCTCCCTGTGCCTCATTAAGGGGAATTTTAATCAGAAATTAATTTAATGCTTGGATCTGGGTGGGATCAGGGCTGTGCTGGGTTCCTGCTCTTCCTGCTGCAGCTGGCCTGGGAGGTGGTGCCTGGGACTGGCAGAGAGATGGGGAGAAGGGAGGGATTTTTGGGAAGGAACAATTCCCTCATGGCCTGGGTTTGGTGCTGCCCCATTGGGATGTGGAAATGGAGAACCTGAGGGTGGCTCTGGGTGTTGTCTTTGCTTTGGTGTCCTCAATCACACCATTCCTCCCTGCTGGCAGGAATTCAGACCCCTCTCCCATCCCATTCCAGAGGCTGCTCCGTGCCCTGCAGAAGCACCAGGACCTAAAGGGAGATTATTTTTCCAATGTTCTTCCATTTCCACAGGCAAAATTCTGGGGTTTTGTGTGGGGTGGGACAGAGGGAGGCATTCCCAGTAATCCTCTGTGGGATCAGTGGGATATTTGTGCTGGGTATGACCAAAAGCTCCTTGTGCAGCTGTCCCCATGGGCCTGCAGTGGGAATGTGGGAATTGCCCCCAAATCAGCACCCCGGGAAGGGTGGGTGGGGTTGGAGCTGCTGCTTCCCCCAAAGAACTCCTGGGATGCACCATCCTCCAAAGCTCTTGATCCAAGGACACTCCCAGCCAAACCTGAGCGTCTTTATTGGAATGAGACACAGCAGGTCTGGCAGAAAATTGATTTAATGGATGCTGTTGAGTTCCTTTGCCATTCCGGGTCAGTCTCTGCTGAGAGGATCCCTTGAGTCACTGGCTCTGGGATATTTAAATCACGAGCACAAAACGCCAGCAGCTTTGTGTCCTTCTAAACCCAGCAGCTTTGTGTCCTTCTAAACCCAGCAGCTTTGTGTCCTTCTAAACCCAGCAGCTTTGTGTCCTTCTAAACCCAGCAGCTTTGTGTCCTTCTAAACCCAGCTCCCAGCTTTCCCTGGAGAATCACTGTGGTGTCTGGCAGGGGTGAGGGAGGTGCTGTTTTCCAGGTTATTCTGTGGAAGGATGGAGATGGAGCTGCAGGTGCATCAGGTCCTGTGTGCCACCTCCCTGTGGGTGTTTGTGTCTCTGACTTGGGGTTCAGGTGATATCTGGGACACTTGGATTAAAATCCCAGCCTCACTGAGGTTGGAAAAGCCCTCTTGGATCATCAAATCCAACCTGTGCCACCTTGTCCCCAGCTCAGAGCACTGAGTGCCACATCCAGTCACTCCTTGGGCACCTCCCTGGGCAATTCCAACATTTTCCAACCCTTTCCCTGGAATAACTCCTGCTGGGGAGCCCTGGTGCTTTCTCCCAGCCAGCAGCACCTGCTCCAAAACTCTCCTGCCTTGTGGCTCTGGGGGATGAGAGTTCCAGCATTTTCCAACCCTTTCCCTGGAATAACTCCTGCTGGGGAGCCCTGGTGCTTTATCCCATCCAGCAGCACCTGCTCCCAAGCTCTCCTGCCTTGTGGCTCTGGGGGATGAGAGTTCCAAGGTTTTCCAACCCTTTTCCTGGAGAAACTCCTGCTGGGGAGCCCTGGTGCTTTCTCCCAGCCAGCAGCACCTGCTCCCAAACTCTCCTGCTTTGTGGCTCTGGGGGATGAGAGTTCCAAGGTTTTCCAACCGTTTCCCTGGAATAACTCCTGCTGGGGAGCCCTGGTGCTTTCTCCCATCCAGCAGCACCTGCTCCAAAGCTCTCCTGCCTTGTGGCTCTGGGGGATGAGAGTTCCAAGGTTTTCCAACCCTTTTTCTGGAGAAACTCGTGCTGGGGAGCCCTGGTGCTTTATCCCAACCCAGCAGCACCTGTTCCCAACCTCTCCTGCCTTGTGGCTCTGGGGGATGAGAATTCCAGCATTTTCCAACCCTTTCCCTGGAATAACTCCTGCTGGGGAGCCCTGGTGCTTTCTCCCAGCCAGCAGCACCTGCTCCCAAGCTCTCCTGCCTTGTGGCTCTGGGGGATGAGAGTTCCAACATTTTCCAACCCTTTCCCTGGAATAACTCGTGCTGGGGAGCCCTGGTGCTTTCTCCCATCCAGCAGCACCTCCTCCCAAGCTCTCCTGCCTTGTGGAGAAAGGGGGATGAGAGTTCCAGCATTTTCCAACCCTTTTCCTGGAGAAACTCGTGCTGGGGAGCCCTGGTGCTTTCTCCCAGCCAGCAGCACCTGCTCCCAAACTCTCCTGCCTTGTGGAGAAAGGGGGATGAGAGTTCCAACATTTTCCATCCCTTTTCCTGGAGAAACTCGTGCTGGGGAGCCCTGGTGCTTTCTCCCAGCCAGCAGCACCTCCTCCCAAACTCTCCTGCCTTGTGGCTCTGGGGGATGAGAGTTCCAAGGTTTTCCAACCCTTTCCCTGGAATAACTCCTGCTGGGGAGCCCTGGTGCTTTCTCCCAGCCAGCAGCACCTGCTCCAAAACTCTCCTGCCTTGTGGCTCTAGGGGATGAGAATTCCAGCATTTTCCAACCCTTTTCCTGGAGAAACTCGTGCTGGGTAGCCCTGGTGCTTTCTCCCAGCCAGCAGCACCTGCTCCAAAACTCTCCTGCCTTGTGGAGAAAGGGGAAAACCCTGGATGTGTCACTGGTGCCATGGGTTAGTTGAGGTGTTGGGGCTGGGTTGGACTCAATGATCACCCTGGGGGATGACAGAAACCCCTTTCCTTTCTCTCCCCTGTGGCTGCAGGTGGCACAAGCTGCACTCCAAGGCCGGCAAGAAGGAGAAGGAGCGCGGTGAGATCCTGGTGAGCATCCAGTTCACCCGGAACAGCCTCACTGCCAGCATGTTCGACCTGTCCATGAAGGACAAACCACGCTCGCCCTTCGGCAAGCTGAAGGACAAGGTGACAGGCAAGAAGAAATACGACCTGGAGTCGGCCTCTGCCATCATCCCCAGCAGCGTGGGAGCCCTGGACATGGAGGATGATTTTGAGCTCGGGGGAAAGAAATCCAAATTGAAGGGGCTGTTCCTGAAGAACAAACTGCGGAAGTCATCCCTGACCCAGTCCAACACTTCCCTGGGCTCTGACAGCACCATCTCCTCTGCCAGCCTCAGCCTGGCCACCAATGTCCCCGAGGTGACCAAATCCCCCAGCAGACACGGCAGTCTGTCCACCGAGCGCTCTGGTAAGAGGATCAGGGTTAATCCCCACCCTGGTTTTCCCCCTTCCTTTCTTTGCAAGGGGCTGGTGAGAGTTTCTGGCTGCTCTGTTAACTGATTGCTTACCCAGAATCAGGGAATTGTGGAATTGGTTAGGTGGGAAAAGCGCTCCAGGATTATGGAGTCCAATTGTTCCCTCAGCGGTGCCAAGGCCACCACTGAGTGTGTCCCCAAGTGCCACATGCACAGGGCTCTGAAATCCCACCAGGGATGGGGACTCCAGCCCTGCCCTGGGCAGCTGGGCCAGGGCTGGAGAGCCCTTTCCATGCAGGAATATTCCCATTTTCCACCCTGAGCCTTCCCTGGCCCAGCCTGAGGCTGTTCCCTCTCCTCCTGTCCCTGTTCTCTGGGATCAGATCCCAAATCCCCCCCGGCTGTCCCCTCCTGTCAGGGACTTGTGCAGAGCCACAGGGTCCCCCCTGAACCTCCTTTTTGCTCCAGGATGTCACTGAGAGGTGACACAACCTGCACAAACCCCCTGAAACCTTCTGTGTGCTGGCACTGAGGTGTTTGCCAGAACAGGAGCAATCCCAAATTTTTTTTTCCATGCCTGCACCACGAGCTCCCAGGATCTGAGGGTTCTTCAGGGCTGTTCCTTCCAGCCCCTGGGAGCAGACCCTGCCAGGACAGCCCTTTAGTGGAGAAATTTTCCCTAAATCTTCCCTGGCCCAGGCTGAGGCCGTTCCCTCTCCTCCTGTCCCTGTTCTCTGGGATCAGATCCCAAATCCCCCACGGCTGTCCCCTCCTGTCAGGGACTTGTGCAGAGCCACAGGGTCACCCCTGAGCCTCCTTTTTGCTCCAGGATGTCACTGAGAGGTGACACAACCTGCACAAATCCCCCCTGAAACCTTCTGTGTGCTGGCACTGAGGTGTTTGCCAGAACAGAAGGAATCCCAATTTTTTTTCCATGCCTTCACCACGAGCTCCCAGGATCTGAGGGTTCTTCAGAGCTGTTCCTTCCACCCCTGGGAGCAGACCCTGCCAGGACAGCCCTTTAGTGGAGAAATTTTCCCTAAATCTTCCCTGGCCCAGGCTGAGGCTGTTCTCTCTCCTCCTGTCGCTGTGTCCCTGGGATCAGATCCCAAATCCCTCCCAGCTGTCCCTTCCTTGCAGGGAGTTGTGCAGAGCCACAGGGTCACCCCTGAGCCTCCTTTTTGCTCCAGGAGGTCACTAAGAGGTGACAACCTGCACAAATCCCCCAAGACCTTCTTTGTGCTGGCACTGAGGTGTTTGCCAGAACAGAAGGAATCCCAATTTTTTTTCCACGAGCCTTCACCACGAGCTCCCAGGATCTGAGGGTTCTTCAGGGCTGTTCCTTCCAGCCCCTGGGAGCAGACCCTGCCAGGACAGCCCTGGCTGGGCTGGAAGCTGCTGGCCCTGCCCTGGGTCACTGCTCTCTCTAATGAGGCAAAGCCCAAACAGGGTCCAGCTCCGGTGATTAAAACAATCTGAGCTCTTGGCACTCCCAGGGCACTGATTTACAAACAAAAAAGGCCCTTGTAGGGAATTAATTCTCCCTCAGAAACAAATCTGTCATTAAATGGTTGAATTGGCTGCAGACAGCGCATTGCCAGGTTGGGTGGGAGTCCCTGGGGAGGACGTGTGGCTTCTGCTGGGTGACATTCCTGTGCTGGTGCCACCATCCTTGGGATGAGCCCTCCAGCTACTGGGAGCTTCCCTTCCCATGGAACTGGATGGTTTTTAAGGTCACTTCCAATCCAAACATTCCAAGATTCTGTGGAGGAAGCAGCATCTCCAGCTGGGAGGGCTGAGCAGCTGTGCCAGTTGTTTTCCTCCATGACTTTTACTCCCCAAAACTGGCAATAGCCACAAGGTCACAGAATCACGGAATTGTTAAGGTTGGAAAAGATTTTTAAGATGATCAAGCCCAGCCCTGGAGGGCTCCAAGCAGTGGCCTGGAGCTCATGGCCCCATCATCTCTTGTTCAGTGCAAACTGAAGTCATTGGAAGCTTTAAAACCCTTTAAGGAGCTTCTGGGGAGTTCCTTGCATTTATTGCCAACCTCAGATCCTCTGAGATCCCCTCAGACAATGAGTTTGTCACCTTACAGAGCCTCCTCCCTGCTGTGCTGAGGGACATTTCTGTGTGTCACACCCCTGAGCTGGGCTTTGCATTGCCAAATGCATCCCATGAAGGTCGGGGTGGTTTCCCAGATGGTTTTGGTGTTTGCAGGTGGGAGATGTTATAAATTATTAGAAGCCAATTCAAAACAACAGGATTTATTTAGCAAAATTTCCAACACCGAATTCAAAGCCACAATAAAAACGGGACAACAATCGATGGAATGCTGGGTGGGCAGAGTGACAGCACAAAGGTACCATCCAACCCCGACCACATCTGCCAAGCTTCAGCCTGAGGGTTTTATACAGTTTTATTACCCCCAGGCCAAGTCCATTGAAAGTCCAAATATTCATGTATTTCTTTATTTCCAAATGGAGGTTTGAAAGGATTTCCCATCTGCATGAAAGGATTGCTTGATAGTCTTCCCGGATTTTATCTTCTGGATCCCCACCAAGATTGATATCAGATGTTGAGGAGCTGTGAAGTGAAGGTCCACCCTTGATGGATGGGCCATCCTCTAGTTCAGCCTTGCATTTCAGTTGCAAATGTGTTTCCCTGCACAATAGACTCTGGAATCTTGGAGACTCCCTTGAGTAGCTCTTTTTTTAGTAAACCACATCTTTGATACAATATTATATACACGAATTTATCCATTGTTATAAACGACAGTTCTCCAATATTCCGTTTTTGAGGTTTATTGGAAAATGACAAAATTATTTGGAAAAGAGACAATTCCCACAGTCAAATGGCAGCTCTGAGCCCGGGTTTTGAGCTGCTGGGTGAACTCAGACCCAGCCTCTATCGCACTGGGTCCCCCACAGTTCACACCAACCATCTCTTAAATTTAGTTTTTATAAGGTTTTTAGGCCCTGAGGTAGTTTTCTGTCCAGTCTGAATATGCAGATAGGATTTCTGTCCACCTGGAGTGAGAGTAGAATAGAATTCTGGGACATCTGGTCACATCTCTGGATCTGTCTATGAATTATTCCTGAAGTCTTCACTAAACATGAATTATTGAATGAATTATTCTTGAAGCTCCGGCCAGACGAACATGTCTTGGTTTGGGTTTGGTCAAACATGTCTTGGTTTGGGTTTGGTCGAACACGTCTTGGTTTGGGTTTGGTCGAACATGTCTTGGTTTGGGTTTGGTCGAACATGTCTTGGTTTGGGTTTGGTCGAACATGTCTTGGTTTGGGTTTGGTCGAACATGTCTTGGTTTGGGTTTGGTCGAACATGTCTTGGTTTGGGTTTGGTCGAACATGTCTTGGTTTGGGTTTGGTCGAACACGTCTTGGTTTGGGTTTGGTCGAACACGTCTTGGTTTGGGTTTGGCCTCATCGAGTGTCAGAATTCCAGGAGGATGGAGTGATGGGATTTTCTGAGAGCTGAATCAGTTCTGATGGGTTTTAGTGATCATTATCTGGCACCTCTTTAGCATGGTCCACCCCTCACTGATATGGAGAATACAGTTCTGTTGTTCTATGGGCAGGCCAGTTACCTACTCCCCTTGTTGGTTTCTGTGCAAGGGGGAACCTTTTAGCACACTTAAATCAAACTATATAATTATAACAGTTAAAAAAACTCGAATTAAACTACATATTTATAACATTCATTACAGAGATAACCACGGCCTCACTTGGTGTGTGTTTGTTTCCCTCAGTGAGAGACCTGCTGCCCTCACCGAAGCTGAGCCACAAGCGAGCCCTCAGCGACGACGTGTCCCAGGTCATGGCGGAGCCCCAGGGCCCTCAGGAGAGCCCCAGGAAGGAGCCCGTGTCCCGTTCCTCGCTCTGCATCAACGGCAGCCACGTCTATGGAGAGGAGGCAGCCCCCAGGAACCCCCCCAGCTCTGCCCCCATGGCCGTGCCCGCCCTGCCCCGCAGGCACGACGAAGCTTTCGGCTTCACCCCGCTGCACCCCGACCCTCATGAAGTGTCCTGGGGGCTGGACAGGGCCCAGCAGAGGGACGAGCTCAGGTTCATCCCATCCCCTCCCAGCCTGGCCCTGCAGGAAGAGCTCAAAGTGTCCACCAAAGCCGTGACCCTCAGCAACCACCTGGGCAGGGCCAGGATGGAGATGGAGGAGAGCAACCGCCCTGAGGGCAAAGCCGGCCAGGCCGCGGCCTTCCCCGCAGAGCAGGCCAAGGACACCGAGGATGGAAGGAAGGAGGACAAGAAAACCAAAGGAGGCTTCTTCCACCACGGGGCAGCCCGCAGCGACGCGGGGGGAAAAGGCCAGGGGGACAGAGGGACCCCCACCCACCCCACAGGGGAGGAGAGGAGTAAGAGCGGCGGCTGGTTTGGGGCCAAGGAACCCAAAGAGTCCCCTCAGAAACCCAGGTCAGTGCAAGGGGGTTGTGGAGGTCCAGGTTGGTGGTTCCTGCCCCAAAGTTTCATCTCCAGAGCTCCTGGATGCTCCTGGGAGTGCTCAGGCAAGGTCAGAGCAGGGAAAATGCTTTTCCTTGCTCTTAAATGTCTCAAAGGGAAGGGGATTTTCTTGGATCCTCTCCTAGAAAATGTTTCCTTGGGAAAATGTTTCCTTGCTCTTAAATGTCTCAAAGGGAAGGGGATTTTTCTGGTTCCTCTCCTGGAAAATGTTTCCTTGGGAAAATGGTTTGGGGCCAAGGAGCCCAAAGAATCCCCTCAGAAACCCAGGTCAGTGCAAGGGGGTTGTGGAGGTCCAGGTTGGTGGTTCCTGCCCCAAAGTTTCATCTCCAGAGCTCCTGGATGCTCCTGGGAGTGCTCAGGCAAGGTCAGAGCAGGGAAAATGCTTTTCCTTGCTCTTAAATGTCTCAAAGGGAAGGGGATTTTCTTGGATCCTCTCCTAGAAAATGTTTCCTTGGGAAAATGCTTTTCCTTGCTCTTAAATGTCTCAAAGGGAAGGGGATTTTTCTGGTTCCTCTCCTGGAAAATGTTTCCTTGGGAAAATGGTTTGGGGCCAAGGAGCCCAAAGAATCCCCTCAGAAACCCAGGTCAGTGCAAGGGGGTTGTGGAGGTCCAGGTTGGTGGTTCCTGCCCCAAAGTTTCATCTCCAGAGCTCCTGGATGTTCCTGGGAGTGCTCAGGCAAGGTCAGAGCAGGGAAAATGTTTCCTTGCTCTTCAATGTCTCAAAGGGAAAGGGATTTTCTTGGATCCTCTCCTAGAAAATGTTTCCTTGGGAAAATGTTTCCTTGCTCTTAAATGTCTCAAAGGGAAGGGGATTTTCTTGGATCCTCTCTTGGAAAATGTTTCCTTGCTCTTAAATGTCTCAAAGGGAAGGGGATTTTCCTGGGTTCTGCCAGAAACCACCTCTATTTTCCTCTCAGGGAAGGGAGGGATGCCCTCCATGGAGAGGTTTCCCTCAGCAGAGGTGAGGCTCAGTGTGGTCACACCAAGTGCTTCTGTGGCCTCAAAATACAGATTCATTATCCTTTAATGAGCTAAAAAAGCTTTCCTGGCAGTCAGGCTGGGATGTGGGATATTGGGATGTGTAATCACGCTCTTGTTATGAACCCCACACCCCCTATAGGGTCTGGTCAGGGTGCAGGACTTTGGTTACATGAGGCATCATTAATATTCCCAAAGTTACTAATCCCAACCCTGCTCTTTCCTCTTCCCATCCCACCCAGCCTTCCCTTCTCCCAGTTACAAATCTCTAACTGTTCTTGCTTTGTTTGATGATTCATCCCTCCAAATCCTTGGGTTGTGTGGTGTTTGTGCTGTTCCTGTGAGGAATTTATCACCCATGTCCACCCCTGGAGCTGAGCTGGCAGTCCAGAGGTCGAGGGTGTTTTTAGTGAGAGGCAGGAAATGGGGTTAAAAACATCCAGGGAAAAAAACAACCAGCACTGGGAGCTGCTTCAGTCTGCAGGCTTGGTTTATTAGAGGGATTTTGGAATCTGGGCTGACTTTAACCTAATTTATTAAGCAGAAGGATTTGAGTTCAGTCTGAGCCTCATTTAACAAGAAGGGCACTCCTGGTTTATTCCACACAGCCTGGCTGCCTCATGGGTTAAACCTGTGAAGGGATGAGCAAATCCCTCCAGAGCCAGCCCCAAAATTCCTCCTTCCCACAGGAAAGTGTGCTCGTGGTGGCCTTGAGGCAGAGCTGGGGACACAGGAGCTGCTCCCCTGGGTCAGGAATATCAGGAATTCCTCCTTCCCACAGAAAAGTGTGCTTGTAGTGGCTTTGGGGCTGCACAGGCAGAGCTGGGGACACAGGAGCTGCTCCCCTGGGTCAGGAATATCAGGAATTCCTCCTTCCCACAGGAAAGTGTGCTCGTAGTGGCCTTGAGGCAGAGCTGGGACACAGGAGCTGCTCCCCTGGGTCAGGAATATCAGGAATATCCCATCCCACAGGAAAGTGTGCTTGTGGTGGCCTTGAGGCAGAGCTGGGGACACAGGAGCTGCTCCCCTGGGTCAGGAATATCAGGAATTCCTCCTTCCCACAGAAAAGTGTGCTCGTGGTAGCCTTGAGGCAGAGCTGGGGACACTGGCACAGGCAGGAGCTGCTCCTCTGGGTCAGGAATTTTGGGAATTCCTCCTTCCCACAGAAAAGTGTGCTCGTAGTGGCCTTGAGGCAGAGCTGGGGACACTGGCACAGGCAGGAGCTGCTCCCCTGGGTCAGGAATATCGGGAATTCCTCCTTCCCACAGGAAAGTGTGCTCATAATGGCTTTGGGGCTGTACAGGCAGAGCTGGGGACACAGGAGCTGCTCCCCTGGGTCAGGAATGTTGGGAATATCCCATCCCACAGAAAAGTGTGCTCGTGGTGGCCTTGAGGCAGAGCTGGGGACACAGGAGCTGCTCCCCTGGGTCAGGAATATTGGGAATATCCCATTCCCACAGGAAAGTGTGCTCGTAGTGGCCTTGGGGCTGCACAGGCAGAGATGGGGACACAGGAGCTGCTCCCCTGGGTCAGGAATATCAGGAATATCCCATCCCACAGGAAAGTGTGCTCGTGGTGGCCTTGAGGCAGAGCTGGGGACCCTGGCACAGGCAGGAGATGCTTCCCTGGGTCAGGAATATCAGGAATTCCTCCTTCCCACAGGAAAGTGTGCTTGTAGTGGCTTTGGGGCTGCACTTGAGAGCTTGGGACAGTGGCACAGGCAGGAGCTGCTCCCCTGGGTCAGGAATATCAGGAATATCCCATCCCACAGCTCTGTCCCACAAAGTCCATCCTTGGGAAGGACCAGGCAGGGTGTGGGAGCTCTGTGCCATTCCAGCAGCAGGAGGGACACGTGTGAGGTCATCCCTAGGGATGGCTCTGGCATTCCCTGTCCCTGCAATGCCCAAGGCCAGGTTGGACGGGGTTTGGAGCACCCTGGGGTGGTGGAAGGTCCCTGTCCATGGCAGGGGTGGAATGGGATGGGCTTTAAGGTCCCTTCCAGCCCAAACCAGGATTCTGTGATTCCCAGGAGACTCAAAAGCCCTGGCTGTGGTTTGGTGTCACATCCCAGGGCAAGATTTGTGGTCTCTGCACCCTGTCCTTGAGGAAGGACAGAGCATTCCCACTCAGGATCGTTTTTTAAATTTTTCTATCTAATTTTGGGATAAGGAACCTTCTGGTCAAGGCCTAGAATAAAAAATCAAGGCTTAAAAATCCTGCAGTATCCAGGCAGTGACTGCACAAGTGCCTGAGGCATCCAGGGAAGCTGGGATGGAATGGGATGGAATAGGGTGGGATGGAGCTGCCCTCAGCATCTCTCTGTGGCCTTTTCCTTGGGAAATGGGTGAGAAACCTGCAGGTTTTCCCCTTTTGGAGTCCTGGGAAGGAGGCAGGCAGGGCCATGCCTGCCCAGATCCTCTGGTGGACACTGATTTTGAGGCAGGGATGTCTAATCCAGCTGGAATTCAGTTCCTTGTCCATCCAACCCAGTGGATAATCACCAGGAGTGCCCCTGCTGGTTCCTGACTGCTCCCTGCCTTCCTGGACTCATTCCCAGCACTGCTCCTTTCCCAGAGGGTTTGCACTCCCTGGGTTTTTTAAATCCACTTCACAGTTTAATCTCAGGCTCAGCCAGAGCTTTGCTTGGAGCTGAGCTTTGCTGAGGGCTTTGTCTTGTGAGGAGAGGCTGGGATGGGCTGTGTGGCAGCAGCTCCTCTGGCTGGGATTTTCTCTCCCAAAAATAGGAATGGATTCCAAGCAGCACGAGCTGGAGGGAAGGAGTTCACAAAACCCCTTTTGGGGCTTTTAGGAATATCTGAGTGGGCTTTAAGTGCAGTGTGCAATTGAGAATGGCAAATAATGAGCTTAAAGTGCAGCAGGGAGGATTGAGAGTAGCAACTGGAGGATGGGGAAATGCTGGAGCTGCCTGGCTGGGAAGGGATTTCTCCAGGGATTTGGGATAATTGAGAACCTTTGGGGAGCATTACAGGAATCATTTGATGACTGAGGGATTTGCTGCAGGAAGGCCCTGGAAAGGCTCTGTCCATCATCACAGGGACAGGGTTTGTCTCTGCCCTGGTTTTCCTGGTGCTTCAGTTTTCCTGCCCATTCGTTACTCATCATTACTCATTTTAATTATGCAGAACTGGCTTCTCTGATTTTATTTTGCTTCCTTACACTGAACGACCTCATGGACCAAGCTGGTGATTCAGGTCCAAGCTGTGGAAGAGCTTTTAGGGCTTGGTGGTTTCAAAGTGCCAGAGGGCAGGGATGGATGGGATATTTGGGAAGGAATTCCTGCCTGGGAGGGTGGGAAGGGGCTGGGCTGGAATTCCCAGATTTGCTGGGGCTGCCCCTGGATCCCTGGAATGTCCAAGGCCAGGTTGGATCCACCTGGGACGGTGGGAATTGTCCCTGCCCGTGGATGGGATGAC
Source organism: Acrocephalus arundinaceus (assembly GCA_021534815.1). Lineage (NCBI taxonomy): Eukaryota > Metazoa > Chordata > Aves > Passeriformes > Sylviidae > Acrocephalus > Acrocephalus arundinaceus. Next base: position 131,455 of record JAJEOU010000819.1, read on the forward strand.
TCTGGATGGGATTTAAGGTCCCTTCCAACCAAATAATTTCTGGGATTCTGGAGCCCCTCTGCTCTGGGAGAGCTGGGAATGTTCCCCTGGAGAAGGGAAAACTCCAGGGAATGCTCAGAGTCCCTGCAGGGGCTCCAGGAGAGCTGGAGAGGGACTGGGGCCAAGGGCTGGAGGGACAGGAGCCAGGGAATGGCTTCCACTGGGCAAGGGGAGATTGGGCTGGGATCTGGGGCAGCAATTCCTGCCTGGGCTGGAATTCCCAGATTTGCTGGGGCTGTCCCTGGATCCCTGGCAGTGTCCCAGGCCAGGTTGGAGCACCCTGGGACAGTGGAAGTGTCCCTGCCATGGCAGGGGTGACACTGGGTGGGATTTTTGGTCCCTTCCATCCCAAACCTGATCTCTGGGGTTCCCTGATGTCTCTCTGTGGCTGTTCAGTACCACTGTCACTTCCAGAGCTGGATTAACCCTTGCTCTGGAGAGAAGCAGCCTCTGAACTGAGCAATTTAAAGTCTTTCATTTGCAAAAAGAGTTTTTCCCTCCTGCTCTCCTGACTCTGGAAACTTCAGCTTCTCACCTGTTTGCCCACCTTGGATAGGCCAAGTTTAACCCAGAGCTGAACGTGGTGAGAAAGCATCAAAATCACTCCCTTGGCAAGCCCAGGAACCTCAGCCTGTAATTAGCTGAAAGGTCTGTAATTAGAAGGATGATTAGAGTTTGCCTGCAGCAAAGCCCAGCCTGGCACAGCTCATCTTTACCCACTTGCTCTGCCAAAGCCAAACAAACCCTTCCCAAAATAAGGAACTGCTGGGTTTAACTGGGATTTTTGTGTGCTGGGCGGGTTTTTCTGAGCCCTCAGTGTGGGAGCTGGCTCTGCAAACCTCTCCCTGCTCTCACTGTGGGGAAAACCAGGAATTTCTGCCCTTTTTACACCCCCTTTTCCCTGAATTTTCTCAGCAGAGCAGGTCCCAAAGGCTCTGCTCATCACCCCTGGCTTTGCCCATCCCTGGGAGCTCCAGGCTTTGATTCTGGAGCAGGGGGAAGATGCTGTTTGCTCTTTGGAGCCTGAATCAAAGCCTGGCTGGGGGTTGTTGTTTTGAAGGTCAGTGGTTAAGGGTTGTGTGTAAGGAAGAGGCTCAGCAGGTTTATTTGAGGCAAAGCCTGGGGCTAAAACAATCCTTTAAATGTTTCCAGGGTTTCCTCCAATGTTATCAGAGCTCTGCAGCTCCTGCTTCCTGTGGAGAATCCTGATGATAAAATGAGGTTTCATCTTAGGCCTGGCAACAGGAGAGAAAGGAAATTGTGCTCTGTCCTATAAAAACCAACATCAGCTCCATTTTCAGGTTCAAGCCCTTTCCCAGGGATCCACTCAGTTCCTCCCAGTTCCTTATGTGCTCCCAAAAATTGCTTCTCTGAAGTTCTGGGAATGGGAGGAAGGTTTGGAATGGTTGGGGAAGAGTCCTTGGGCAGGCTGGCAGTGCTGGGATGGAGCACGGATGTTGTGGCAGCCCTGCAGAGCCTGGGAAACTGCAGAGGTTGAGGAAGAGGGAGATGAAGGCCATGATGTGAAAGCAGGGATGAATCCATGGGAGAGGAACACGGCTCTGGAACAGGGATTATGCAGTATCCAGGACTCTGCAGCTCCTGCTTCCTGTGGACAATCCTGATGATAAAATGGGGCTGCATCTTAGGCCTGGCAACAGGAGAGAAAGGAAATTGTGCTCTGTCCTATAAAAACCAACATCAGCTCCATTTTCAGGTTCAAGCCCTTTCCCAGGGATCCACTCAGTTCCTCCCTGTTCCTCGTGTGCTTCTCTGAAGTTCTGGGAATGGGAGGAAGGTTTGGAATGGTTGGGGCAGAGTCCTTGGGCAGGCTGGCAGTGCTGGGATGGAGCACGGATGTTGTGGCAGCCCTGCAGAGCCTGGGAAGCTGCAGAGGTTGAGGAAGAGGGAGATGAAGGCCATGATGTGAAGGCAAGGATGAATCCATGGGAGAGGAACACAGCTCTGAAGCAGGAATTGCATCCAGGACTCTGCAGCTCCTGCTTCCTGTGGAGAATCCTGATGATAAAATGAGGTTTCATCTTAGGCCTGGCAACAGGAGAGAAAGGAAATTGTGCTGTCCTATAAAAACCAGGAGCATCAACTCCAAGCCCTTTCCAAGTGTCCATACCTTGGATTCCCTCAGTTCCTCCCCGTTCCTCGTGTGCTTCTCTGAAGTTCTGGGAATGGGTGGAAGGTTTGGAATGGTTGGGGCAGAGTCCTTGGGCAGGCTGGCCGTGCTGGGATGGAGCACGGATGTTGTGGCAGCCCTGCAGAGCCTGGGAAGCTGCAGAGGCTGAGGAAGAGGGAGATGAAGGCCATGATGTGAAAGCAGGGATGAATCCATGGGAGAGGAACACGGCTCTGGAACAGGGATTATGCAGTATCCAGGACTCTGCAGCTCCTGCTTCCTGTGGAGAATCCTGATGATAAAATGGGGCTGCATCTTAGGCCTGGCAACAGGAGAGAAAGGAAATTGTGCTGTGCTATAAAAACCAACATCAGCTCCATTTTCAGGTTCAAGCCCTTTCCCAGGGATCCACTCAGTTCCTCCCCGTTCCTCGTGTGCTTCTCTGAAGTTCTGGGAATGGGAGGAAGGTTTGGAATGGTTGGGGCAGAGTCCTTGGGCAGGCTGGAGCACGGATGTTGTGGCAGCCCTGCAGAGCCTGGGAAGCTGCAGAGGCTGAGGAAGAGGGAGATGAAGGCCATGATGTGAAAGCAGGGATGAATCCATGGGAGAGGAGCACAGCTCTGGAACAGGGATTGCATCCAGGACTCTGCAGCTCCTGCTTCCTGTGGAGAATCCTGATGATAAAATGAGGTTTCATCTTAGGCCTGGCAACAGGAGAGAAAGGAAATTGTGCTCTGTGCTATAAAAACCAACATCAGCTCCATTTTCAGGTTCAAGCCTCTTCCCAAGGATCCACTCAATTCCTCCCTGTTCCTCGTGTGCTTTTCCAAAGTTCTGGGAATGGGAGGAAGGTTTGGAATGGTTGGGGCAGAGTCCTTGGGCAGGCTGGCAGTGCTGGGATGGAGCACGGATGTTGTGGCAGCCCTGCAGAGCCTGGGAAGCTGCAGAGGCTGAGGAAGAGGGAGATGAAGGCCATGATGTGAAAGCAGGGATGAATCCATGGGAGAGGAACACAGCTCTGGAACAGGGATTCCATCCTGGAGGGTGCAGCTGTGCCTTGGAGCAGCCCCAGGGATGGAGGGGGATCAGTGAGGAGCCTGCAGGGCTGCAGGATGGGGAGCTGCACCCAGAGCTCAGCCCTGGTGTGCTCTGGAACCATCCAGGAAAAGCACAGCCCCACTCCCTCTAAAAAGTGGGAATTGGAGGTTGAAGTTTGTATTTCCCTGGGTTCCTACTGCCCAGATTTCTCCCATTTTTAAAATCCTTTTTTAAAATTATTTTTAAAATTTTTTCTAAATTTTTAAATGAGAAGAGTTTTTGAGGGCAGCTGTCTGTAAAGGAAAGTTTGTCCATTTGGGGGTGATGGACAGGTGAGGCCCAAGAGAAGAACAAAGCGATTATTGCACAGATAATTATTATAGATAATTTATAGATGATGATAGGTGATTTATTAACGAGAAATCCAGTCCTTCCACCTCTGGAATTCATATTTAAAATACAATCCCTGACTCCTTCCCTCAGGTGCTCCCACCCTGTACAAAAATGTCCTGGGCTGCTGTTCCCATCTCTTCCCTTCTGCACAATTCCTGCTGTGCCAGCCCTGCTGCTGGCGGTGGCAGGAAATTCCTGCTCCCTGCCAGGGCTGAGGCTGCTGCAGGATGCTCCAGCCCCTGGATCCTGCTGATTTTCCCCCCAGGGATCCCTGTCTGAGGGAAAATGGGGCCAAAAGCTTTGTTGGGAGTGGCAGCTCACTGCACATCCCTGGATCCAGCCCTCCTAGGAGGGATTTTCCACTTGAGCTTCAGCGCAGCTCTTCCCCTCAGCACATCAGGGCTGGGTTCATCCCTGCCCTTCCCAAATTCCTGCTTTTCCAGCGCATGTGCTGTTTTCTCCTGGTGGTGCAGAGTCCCCCACCCTCCTGCAGCCAGGCTGGGCACTGCAGAGCTCTGCCCTCAACCTAAAATCCAGGCTGGGATCCATGGGGAGAAATCTCCCTGCATTGAACAAGCTGTTTCCAATGGACTTTTTCCATCAGGGAGTTGCTCAGCAATATTTTATTTCCTTTTTTTATTATTGCTGCGAGGCTCAAAGGCGTCTGTGAAGCGCTGCCAAACAAATAAATGAGGGCAGGAAGGTACCCGAGATTTATTTTGGCTGGCAGAGCCGTGTGCTGGGAATGGGAGGGGAAGGAGGAGGAGGAGGAGGAGGAGGAGGAGGAGGGTGAGTCAGCGTTTCAGAGCTGCTTCCACCAGGCTGCTGCAAGTTTAGGTTTCCCTCTAGAGGAATCTGCCGTGCTCCACTCCTGGGAAAGGGAATTCTCCCTCAGGGAGATGGGAAAGAAGCGTTTTGGGGCAGGGCAAGGCTCCAGGCTGGTGCTCAGAGCAGGGATGTTCATCCCAAGGAATGACGATTTGAAATCCCAGTGGGAAGTCACAGATTCTCAAACAGCCTCAGGCTGGATATTGGGAAAATTTCTGCCTCTAAAGGTTTGTCCAGCCCTGGCACAGGGCAGGGCTGGAGTTCCCATCCCTGTGGATGTGACATTTGGGGACCTGGGTTAGTGGTGGCCTTGGCAGTGCTGGGAGTGGTTGGACTCCAAGACCATCGAGGGCTTTTCCAACCTAAACATTCCATGATTTTTCTGCCTGGAATTTGCAGCCAAGAGCCCCTGAGCAAACCCCAGTGGGTCCCAGCAGGATTGGAGTTGAGGAGCAAAAAGGAAATTTCCACAGTGGAGTTGAAGGAAGAAAACAAGAATCCAACAAAAACAAATTCAATTTCTGTCTTTATATATTTAGCAAATATCAGCACCCCGTGAGCACCAAAAGGACTTTACAAAGGTTGGAGGGACAGGAGCCAGGGAAAAGCTTCCCACTGCCAGAGGGCAGGGATGGATGGGATATTTGGGAAGGAATTCCTGCCTGGGAGGGTGGGAAGGGGCTGGGCTGGAATTCCCAGATTTGCTGTGGCTGCCCCTGGATCCCTGGGAATGTCCCAGGCCAGGTTGTGGATCCCCTGGATCCCTGGGAATGTCCCAGGCCAGGTTGTGGATCCCCTGGATCCCTGGGAATGTCCCAGGCCAGGTTGTGGATCCCCTGGATCCCTGGCAGTGTCCCAGGCCAGGTTGTGGATCCCCTGGATCCCTGGGAATGTCCCAGGCCAGGTTGTGGATCCCCTGGATCCCTGGCAGTGCCCAAGGCCAGGTTGTGGATCCCCTGGATCCCTGGCAGTGTCCCAGGCCAGGTTGTGGATCCCCTGGATCCCTGGCAGTGTCCCAGGCCAGGTTGTGGATCCCCTGGATCCCTGGCAGTGCCCCAGGCCAGGTTGTGGATCCCCTGGATCCCTGGGAATGTCCCAGGCCAGGTTGTGGATCCCCTGGATCCCTGGCAGGGTCCCAGGCCAGGTTGTGGATCCCCTGGATCCCTGGCAGGGTCCCAGGCCAGGTTGTGGATCCCCTGGATCCCTGGGAATGTCCCAGGCCAGGTTGTGGATCCCCATGATCCCTGGCAGTGTCCCAGGCCAGGTTGTGGATCCCCTGGATCCCTGGCAGTGCCCAAGGCCAGGTTGGACACTGGGGCTTGGAGCACTCTGGGACAGTGGGAGGTGTCCCTGCCCATGGATGGGGTGGGATGGGATGGGATTTAAGGTCCTTTCCAACCCAAACCATTCCAGGATGACTTGGGGAATGAAGCCAGGATCATCTCAGGGGTTTGAGGAGGCCTTGAAGCTGTTCCTGCACCTGTGCAGGTGGGGATTGGTGCAGTTCCAGCCTGATGCTCCTGCTGAGGAGGGAACTTCACCCACTCAGCTTCTGGCAGCTGGGACAGTCATTAGCAGGCAGTGCTCATTAGGAGCCTGCAGCTGATTAATGCTCTGCAGCTTTTTGGAGCCCAGCAGAGCTGGATCAGGCCCTGGCTGCTCTTACTCAGCACCAAGGATGTTCAGGCAGAGCACAAAGGATGAATCTCAGTCTGGAGCAAAACGTGGGAGCAGCGCCAGCAGGACAGGCAGGGCTGGGCAGGGCTGTGTGACCCTCACAGCCACCCCGAGATCCTGGGGGTGGTTGGACCTTGTCCCCTTCCCGTGTCCCCTTCCCGTGTCCCCTTCCCGTGTCCCCTTCCCGTGTCCCCTTTCCTTGTCCCCTTTCCTTGTCCCCTTTCCTTGTCCCCTTCCCTTGTCCCCTTCCCGTGTCCCCTTTCCTTGTCCCCTTCCCGTGTCCCCTTCCCGTGTCCCCTTCCCGTGTCCCCTTCCCGTGTCCCCTTCCCGTGTCCCCTTTCCTTGTCCCCTTCCCTTGTCCCCTTCCCTTGTCCCCTTCCCTTGTCCCCTTCCCGTGTCCCCTTCCCTTGTCCCCTTCCCTTGTCACCTCCCCTTCCCAGCTGGGAAGGAACCTTTGCCATGGATTGCCCTGTTAAAGTTTAATTGTGGATGTTGTGAACTCACCCAGCTGCGTGGGCAGGTACTGAGGACTGTTCTCCTCCTCTGGGGAGCTGAAATTTGAGGGGGATTAGGGAAAAAGGTCCAAACCTCTCTGATTTGCAGGCTGGGAATGCCAGGAGAGGTTTCCCTCCACACAGAGAGCAGCTGCCAGTCTGGAGTGGTTTGTGCCTCAGGGTCCATCAGCTTCTCCCAAAACTCCTGGAGCCTTTCAGTGCTCACCCAAACCCCTGGGAGGAGCTGGGCTGGAGCTGGGGGTGCCCTCCTGGCAGAAGAGGACACGGAGCAGGGCAGGGACCAGGCTGGGCACAGCCACCACCGCTGCTTTGTGACAGCAGGAGAGGGCACCCACGAGCTGTCTGTGCCCCGGAGGGAGCTGCAGCTCCCGGTGAGGATGAAAGGCTCGAGGCTTTTCTGTGTCCCTGGGCTGCCAGCTCCCTTTTGTGGTGTCTGGGTGGGGACCCATGGGTGCTGGAGCAGAGCCGCTCACTGGGAGTGTTCTCTGTCCCCAAACTGGGATGGGGGACATTGGTGGCATGGGTGGCTTTAATGGGCACCTTTCCAAGGAGCTGCTCAGAGGAGGATTTAGAGCTGCCAGGAGTGTCCCCATGGTGGGGACATCACTCCTGGGCCGAGGTGGTGCCAGCCCAACGCCCTCCCTGCTTTCCACCCAGCAGCTGCACCATCACCAGCATCAGCTTTGCCTCAAGATGGCATTTTGTGCTTTCAAATGTGTCTGAGGCGTTTGGTGTATCCACAATAACGTGGAAATAGTTGTTCAAGCAGCTTTGTGATCCTGCAGTGCCACCTGCAATCCCTCCCAGCAGCTGGGGAGGGAAATCCTGGGGCTGGACATACCCTGGGCACCTTGGCAAAGCAATTAATTTATTTAAACCTTGCTGTGCCCAGAGCTGGCTGATCCATGCCCATATTTCTCCCCCAGCCAAGAGGGGAACTCTGTGGAGCTTGGCTGGTGCAGGAGGCACCAATCCCACGGGATCTGTGATGGGGCAGGGATGGGTGGCCCTGTGCTGGGGATGGGATTGCTCCTCACAAGGGTGAGCAGGGGATGGGCCCAGCGTGGCACCCTTGGTGATGTGAAAACCTCTGAGCCTCCTCGGGGTGGTGAATCCACATTGCTGGAGTTGTTCCCAGAGGAAGATGAAGGAAATCCCAAAGAAAAGTCCCTCAGTCCTGCCTGAACAGGCACCAGGGCACTGTCAGCCTCACTTGGGGTGAGATTCTGAATTCCAGATGTGCTGAATCCCCTTGGATTGGGATCCCCCGTGGGGTTTCAGGGATCTTGGGCACAAATGATGTGACAAGGGGCATGTGGGAGGTGGGGCAGAGTCCAGAGTGGGGACAGGACCCTGTCCTGGCCACGTTCTCCTCCCTGCTGGGCTCCTGTTCCTCAGCCTCCCTCAGTTCTGTGCCTCCCTCTGTGCAAGTGTGAGCTCCCTGTGTGCTCCCATGCTGGCAAACCAGCGAGGAGGCACTGGGGGGAGCTGGGGAAGGCTCCTCTGTGTGCCTGGAGTGGTTCAGGTAACCCTGGTGCAAGAGCTGGGGCAGCTCCTCGTGCTCCACCTGCCCTGGGTGCCACCAGCACCGGGACAAACTCCCCGGGCGAGTCCTTGGGCTGCAGGAGGTGGGGAAACCTCTCTGGCTGCTGGGAATGTGGAGGAGTGTCCTGGGAGCAGGGCTGCCCCTTCCCGTGTGTCGTGCATGCCCTTTCCACGCCCTGACTCCATAACCATCGCTGTGCCTAACAAGAGCCAGGCATGGATTTGGTCATGGCGCTGCTTTGGAGGTGGCGTGTGTGGTGTGTGCTTGCAGCTCTGTCACAGCATTAACCAGGAGGACTGTTCTGTCTTCCCTCCACAGCCTGGAAGTGTCTCCTCAGGTAGAAACCAGCTCAGATGCTCCTTCTCATTGTGCTCCCCGCTCCCCTGCCCCGTGCCCTGCCGCCCTCCCCGCTGGCATGCCGAGCTCTAACCTCCCTGCCGCTCCTGGAGACAGCCAGGCCGGATGCTTGTCCCCCACCAACCCATTCCTCAACTCCCTGCAGAGCAATCCCTTCTTTGAGGAGCTCCTCGCTGACCAGGTACTAAATTCTCCTTCACCTACTCACTTTCTCTCTAGTTTCCCGCCTGGGCCGCGTGCTGCGCCAGAGGTCGCTGGGAGCTTTTATTCCTCTGAGGATTGCAGTCCCTCTGCCTCCCCAAGGCAGGCAGACCCCGGGAGGGAGTCTCCAGCCCAAAGCGTTGGTGTCCCCGTGCCAGAAACCACTCCCCCAGCACCGGGAGAGCTCCCTCCTGCCACCGACACCGACACCGACCCCGCCGTCCCCCCGCCGCCCTCGGAGTGGGACGAGACCTTCGATGCCTTTGCCACCAGCAGGCTCAAACCGGAGCGGAAGAAGGAGAATTTCTTTGCCTCGGTGGCAGCAGAGGGCATGGCTTTCATCGATGACCCCGACAGAGCCAGCCCTGCAGAGAGCTCGGCCGAGCCGCCATGCCAGAAGGGCTCCAAAGCGTTTGAAAAGGCCGAGTCGCCCATCAGTGCTGAAATCCCCGCAGCTCTGCGCTCTTGGACAAATTTCTCCGCTTTAGACGTGGGGGCCAACCTGGTGAGCACCACGCAGGAGGCCACGGTGATCGAGGACGTGCTGAGCCCCGTGTCCGTGGGCTCCATGGCCGGGAGGAGGAAAAGCAGCACGCCCATGGTCTGGACAGCCGCCTTTGCCTCGGGCAACCCTGGGGATAAAGAGGCCTCAGCAGCACTGAGCACTGAAAATAGCACCAGGGAGGAAGGGGACAGCGGTGAGGAGGAATCCTGCACTGCAGGGACCAATGGCTGGATGACCATAGCCACAGAAACCGCTGCTGACCCCTCCGAGAGCGCGGCCGAGGAGCGTGAGGCCACCTTCAGCCCACGACCGCCCTTCCTGGCCGAGGGCACCTTTGAAGCCCAGGGCTCATCCCATGTCTCCACCCGTGTGTTACCCAGGAGCTCCTTGGCCCCCGAGGCCCTGCCCAGCAGCCCCGTGGTGGCCGTGCCCCCGCGGGTGCTGGGGGACGTGGAGGCGCCGAGGTTCCCCGAGGCTGACGCGGAGCTCGGGGCCGACGGCAGCGAGGGCGCCTTGGACATCCGCAGCTCGGTGTTCCGGCTGCAGGCCAGCATGCGGCTGCAGGCCAGCGACGGCCTCCTGCAGCTCAGCTCCGACATCCGCCAGAGGCACGAGGTGCTGTCCCCGTGGGCAGCACCCCAGGGCCCGCCCGTGCCACCCCCCAAACCCCCCCGGTGGTTCGCGGCCGCGGGGGCCGTGGGGGACGGCGAGGAGGGGGAGCCTGGTGGCACCCAGCGAGGCAAAACGGAGCAAGGGGAAGACTCAGAGGGCTCGAAAGCAGAGATGGAATTGCCAAGGAGCCGTGGGAGCAGCGAGCCCGTGGTGCTGGGGCCTCCCAGCCTGCCCACACCAGCAGCGGGTGCTGCTGAAGGTGGGAGTGAGTTCCCAGCACCCAAGGGTGCCAGAGCTGCCACTGTGGACTCAGCAGCTGCCTTGGAGACAGGAGCCAGCGAGCTGGGGACAGGGGACACCTCTGTGGGGGATCACCCATCAGAGATGAACGAGACAGATGTGGCCGAGCAGTTTGAGACTTGCACATCCAAGTTCTCCCTGGATGGACTGGAGCAGTCTGGAGCTGAGGAGAGCTGGAGCCAGCCCGGTTTGTCCCCTCACATATCGGGGGCCACAGACAGTGCCAAGTGGGAAACAGCCTCCAGACAGGAGCTGTTCCCTGAGGAGCTCAGTATTTCAGGACTGAACCCACCTTCCATGCTAGACCCGGGCCAGCCGGCCAGCTGGACGGTTCTAGAAGAGCAGGAGGCAGCTGGGCATCCACAGCCCCAAAGGTCAGAACGTGGGCACAGCCCATCCCAGCTGGAGCTGGCGTGCCAGGATGGTGAGGGGCGAGCAGGAGAGCAGCCCGAGCCCGAGGAGGCAGAGCAGGGCAGCGAGGAGCCCCAGGGGCACTGGGCACAGAGCAGGATAGACTTCAAAAAAGCCGATTTCTGGAAGCCAGATAGAGCAGAGGAGAGGCACACACAGGGAGCTTCATCCCTGAGGAATCCCTTCACCCTGGCGCTGAGCCCCAACTCCCCGAGCAATCCCTTCGTGGAGAAGCCCCCAGCCCCTCTCCCTGTCCAAGCTGTGCTGCCCGAAAAGCTTGAGCAGGGCGACTTCAGCTTCCTCAGCCTGCAGGAGGAAACCCCCGGGCACGGCTTGCAGCCCACTAACGCTACCCCCCTGCATGCCAGCCAGCCCTTGGCCTTCTCCACCCCTTTCCTCGTGGCTGCCACTAACCCCGAGCCGTGTGGCCTCCCCCGGAGCCCCGCGGGGCTCCCCGCCAGCCGCGCCGCCGCCCGGCCCCGCCCGCAGCCCGGGGACGCACAAGCTTCAGCGCTCCTGGTTCTGCCCAGGGAGACACGGCCGGCTGAGAAGCCCCTTGGCCAGCAGACGAGCAGGTGAGCACTGCGGGGAAGGCGAAGGGTGTGCGTGTGTGTGTGGGACAGCTGAGCCCCGGCTCCTCCTGCCCTTAGCGGGGCTCCACCCAGCCGGGCTCGCTGCGAGCTCCTCTTCCATCACCTTCCCCTGGTGGCAGAGCCGCTGGGAGCCTCGGCTCTCTGGGATGCTGGGGGAATGTTCCCTGGCTGGGGTAAAGGGGTGGATGCACCCGGGGAGCTCAGAGCTGCACCCACATTTCACTCCTTGCTGGTTTGGGCTCCATCGTCCTGCCCGTGCTTGCAGAAGAAATGCCTTCCCCGTGCCTGCCAGGAGAGCTTGTGGCTGTCTGTGCTCTCCTGAGCTCCCCCATGGCATGTGCACAGCTGCTGCCCCTGCCCTTGCCATCCATTCAGCTTTGGCTGCTTTCCTTCCAGGTGCCCCTTGGGTACTGAAAACCTCCCTCTCTCCATAGCCAAAAAAAAGAGTTTTTTCACCAGGGTAAAATGCCCTTTTCCCCTCCATCCTGCCGAGATTCCCACTGGTGATGAAGTGGGATTTAGCCTTGAGGGTGATGGGAGTGGGAAGGGTGGAAAGAAGGGAATGTTCCTCCTCCCAGGTCTGCACAAATGCCATGAGGCAAAGTGGTGAGTTCAGGGCATGGAGAGTGTCCTTGCTCTGTGTCCTCCAGCTCATCTCATTGTCCTGGCACTCCTTCCCTCTGCCTGCCCGAGCACCAAGCTCTCCTGGGGATTTACCAAGCTCCAGCAGGGATTTATTGATCAGCCTCGCTGATCCTGAGGCAAATGGAGTTTCCTGGGGGTGCTGAAATGTAAAATCCCACCTGCCCCAGGAGCAGGAGTGGTTGTGGCCCTGGGGAGAGGAGGGGAGGGAGGATGGGGCCAGCAGAACTCACTGAGCTCCACTCCTTCCACAAGGGTTGAGCAGGAGGTGCAAAATGATCTCAGGAGCACACCCAGCACCTGGTTGGGTCTGTCAGATGATTTTTTAAAAATTATTATTTAGGCCAGATCCTCCAATCATTTTTAATTGGATTATTCATCCTCCAGCAGATATCCTTCTTCAAAATTTGCAGAGATGCTGCACAGAAATTTGAATTTTGTTGTGTTTCATGGAAAGAGAAGTGTCCTGCAATCCCAAAGGGATGAGTGAGGCAGTGAGGGAAGTGCAGGAATCTCTGTGCTGGTGGTGCCTGCTCCTGGTCATCCCCAGCCTTGTCTGTGCATCCATCCAGGCTGCTGGGATGGAATGGGATCCACGAGCTGGATATCCTGGATATCAGTGCTGGTTTTTCTCATGACACGTGGAACATCCCTGCTCAGGTTCCTGCAGCACATTTTGGGTACTTGCTGTGACTGAAGAACCTCTGCAGATCTCCTGAGGCTTGGGGAAGGCTCTGAGGCTCTGAAGTGCATTTTAGGACTGGGCAGGTGTGATAACTCTCCCAGGGTGAGGGAGGAAGGCTGGGAGGGATCTTTTCCCAATCCCTGTGGCCACGCTTCCCTTGCCAGGATCATCTCCTGTTGGAATGGCCATTGATGAGGGAAAGATGGTTGAAAAAAGGTGGAAGGAAAAAGGAAAAAGGAAAGATTCAGACTTGGAATGGGCATTAAATCCTGGCTGGGATAAAAGTGTCTGCAGGGGAGCAGGTGAGAGTTTGGGGTGAGGGGGTTCAGTGCCTCCTCAGGAGAGCTGGAAATGGGACTGGGGTCCCACAGCCCCTTCCCAAGTGGCTCTTTGGGCATCTTGTGGGGCTGCTGGGGCAAGGGAGCATCAGCTGCAGCTCCCAGGTGTGGGGAGGGGCCTGTGCATCTCTTGGAATCCAGCAGCTGTGCAGCTCCTGCCTGCACTGCAATCCAGCAGTTGTGCAGCTCCTGCATTGCAATCCAGCAGCTGTGCAGCCCCTGCACTGCAATCCAGCAGCTGTGCAGCTCCTGCCTGCACTGCAATCCAGCAGCTGTGCAGCTCCTGCACTGCAATCCAGCAGTTGTGCAGCTCCTGCATTGCAATCCAGCAGCTGTGCAGCTCCTTCCCTTGGAATCCAGCAGCTGTGCAGCTCCTGCACTGCAATCCAGCAGTTGTGCAGCTCCTGCACTGCAATCCAGCAGCTGTGCAGCTCCTGCCTGCACTGCAATCCAGCAGCTGTGCAGCTCCTGCATTGCAATCCAGCAGTTGTGCAGCTCCTGCTCATTCCTTGCATTCCAGCAGTTGTGCAGCCCCTGCCCTGCAATCCAGCAGCTGTGCAGCTCCTGCACTGCAATCCAGCAGTTGTGCAGCTCCTGCACTGCAATCCAGCAGCTGTGCAGCTCCTGCACTGCAATCCAGCAGCTGTGCAGCTCCTGCCTGCACTGCAATCCAGCAGCTGTGCAGCTCCTGCCTGCACTGCAATCCAGCAGCTGTGCAGCCCCTGCCCTGCAATCCAGCAGCTGTGCAGCTCCTGCACTGCAATCCAGCAGCTGTGCAGCTCCTCACTGCAATCCAGCAGTTGTGCAGCTCCTGCACTGCAATCCAGCAGCTGTGCAGCTCCTGCATTGCAATCCAGCAGCTGTGCAGCTCCTGCCTGCACTGCAATCCAGCAGTTGTGCAGCTCCTCACTGCAATCCAGCAGTTGTGCAGCTCCTGCATTGCAATCCAGCAGTTGTGCAGCTCCTGCCTGCACTGCAATCCAGCAGTTGTGCAGCTCCTCACTGCAATCCAGCAGTTGTGCAGCTCCTGCACTGCAATCCAGCAGCTGTGCAGCTCCTGCACTGCAATCCAGCAGCTGTGCAGCTCCTGCACTGCAATCCAGCAGTTGTGCAGCTCCTGCCCTTCCCTTGGATGTGGGGCTGGCCCAGCCTCTCGTGGCACTTGCAGGTGACAGGACTGGGGATGTCCCAGGTGCCCAGGTGGTGGCACAGGCTGTGCCCCCCTCGTGTCAGCAGTGCAGAGAATCCCTGACAATGAGGGTCAGGTTATGTCACCTCACCCTGGTGATCCTCGTGGAGCCCCTGGAACTTGGAGAGTGGCCTGGCATGTCCAGGGCCAGGCCTGGGAGAGCTGATCCTGAGCCCAGCCATTCCTGTTCCTCCTCTGGAGCCTTTCTGCATGGAGAGCTTGGCCTGGGAGAGCCAATCCTGAGCTCAGCCATTCCTGTTCCTGGTTTGGAGCCTTTGTCCAGGAGGAGCTTGGCCTGGGAGAGCCAATCCCGAGCCCAGCCATTCCTGTTCCTGGTTTGGAGCCTTTCTCCAGGGAGAGCTTGGCCTGGGAGAGCTGATCCCAAGCCCAGCCATTCCCATTCCTGGTTTGGAGCCTTTCTGCATGGAGAGCTTGGCCTGGGAGAGCCAATCTTGAGCTCAGCCATTCCCATTCCTCCTCTGGAGCTTTTCTCCAGGGAGAGCTTGGCCCCTGGGAGAGCCAATCCTGATCTCAGCCTTTCCCATTCCTCCTCTGGAGCCTTTCTCCAGGGAGAGCTGGCCCCTGGGAGAGCGATTCCCTTGGATTTGTCCTCTGCTGTCTGCTCCTCTGTGAGGAGCATTTTTGATGAGCATTTCCAGGCTTCCTTTGGGAGTTGCTGAGGGAAATTCGCCCGGTTTTTCCCTGTGCTCTGCAGTGACCTTGGGAGCGCTGCTGAAAGCTGGGACAGGGCAAGGCTGGCTCAGAGAGGGGGACAGGGCTGGGCCAGGGTCACCCTGAGATGTTCCACCTTAAGCTCCATCATAGCTCAGATCCACTTGGGATGCAGCTCTGGATGAGGAGCAGCTGATTCCACACTCGAGTTGATGTTCATGGACCAGGAAAGGAAACTGGCTCAGCCTCTTGGCAGGTCCACCAGCACTCCAGGCCTGGCTCTGAGGTGTGAAGCTGCCCTGGAAGGATCTAGAAGGACCTGGTGGCACCATCCCAGGACAAACACAGCTCGAGGAATGTTTCCAGCTCCTGGATCCTCCCAGAGACAAAGGGAGGAGGCAGAGCCCTGCTCAGCTGAGCCCTGCACACAGGGAAGAGTAGGAAAATGATTTCTTCTTCTTTGGCAGCCCTGCAGCAGTGACTGTTCCATGGATGGGATATTCCATCCCACACCTGGCTGGGAATATCCCCCTGCTCTCAAACACATCCAGGCATTCCCACTGGTCAGCTTCGTCCCAGGGAGATCCCAGCCACGCTCTGTGCTGCCTGTGGGGATGCACAAGGTGACAGTGACATTTTGGGGTTCAGGCCTGGCTGTGCTGAGCTCCCCCAGCCCTCACATCTTGCAGGGTCCTGGTGGTTGCAGCTCCTGGTCAGGGTTTAGTCCCAGTGGGCAGTGCTGGAGTCTCACGTGCAGAACAGAAACTCCTCCAGCCTTGGGCACCGTCAGTGACTCCACCTCAGGGCTGTGGGATCCCTCTCCAGCCTTTCCAGCTGCCCGGAAATCCTGGGCTCTGTCCTTGTGCTTGGACAGCTCAAGGGATCAGGGAGTGTCCTGAGCTGGGAGAGACCCACAGGGATCACCCAGTCCCACCCCTGTCCCTGCTCAGACCCCAACAATCCCACCCTGGGCACCCCTGGAGCGCTGTCCAAGCTCTCCTGGAGCTCTGGGGCCGTGCCCATTCCCTGGGGAGCCTGGGCAGTGCCAGCACCTCTGGGGATGAACCTTTCCCTAAAATCCAACCTAAATCCCTCCTGTCCCAGCTCCAGCCCTTCCCTGGGCACCAGAGGGAAGAGATCAGAGCTGCCCCCGTGCTGCCCCTGGGGAGGAGCTGATCCCTTGGCTTGTTGGAGCAGGTTGGTGGCTGCCAGTGCTGTCCCCTCACAGCACATGGACAGCAGGAGGCACCATCGTGGTGGAAGAGGAATTCCACATCCTGGTATGTCCTGATCCCATCAGCATGGAGGAGGCAGGAGGACACAGCACCGCTGGGACACACAGCTGGGGGGTTGTCACCTGTGAGACAGCCCATCATCCTGGGCTTTGCAGAGCTCCCACGTGGAGGCTTGGATGTTTCCATCCCAGTGGATGGAGGCTTGGATGTTTCCATCCCAGTGGATGGAGGCTTGGATGTTCCCATCGCAGTGGATGGAGGTTTGGATGTTCCCATCCCAAAGGATGGAAGTTTGGATGTTCCCATCCCAAAGGATGGAAGTTTGGATGTTCCCATCCCAATGGATGGAAGTTTGGATGATTCCATCCCAGTGGATGGAAGTTTGGATGTTCCCATCCCAATGGATGGAAGTTTGGATGTTCCCATCCCAATGGATGAATGTTTGGATGTTTCCATCCCAATGGATGAATGTTTGGATGTTCCCATCCCAATGGATGGACGTTTGGATGTTCCCATCCCAATGGATGAATGTTTGGATGTTTCCATCCCAATGGATGAATGTTTGGATGTTCCCATCCCAATGGATGAATGTTTGGATGTTCCCATCCCAATGGATGGACGTTTGGATGTTCCCATCCCAATGGATGAATGTTTGGATGTTCCCATCCCAATGGATGAATGTTTGGATGTTTCCATCCCAATGGATGGACGTTTGGATGTTCCCATCCCAGTGGATTGACGTTTGGATGTTCCCATCCCCAAGGATGGAGGTTTGGATGTTCCCATCCCAATAGATGGATGTTTGGATGATTCCATCCATAGGATGAAAGTTTAATGTTCCCATCCCAATGGATGGAAGTTTGGATGTTTCCATCCCGAGGATGGATGTTTGGATGTTTCTATCCCAATGGATGGAGGTTTGGATGTTCCCATCCCAGAGGTTGGACCTTTGGATGTTCCCATCCCAATGGATGGATGTTTCCATCCCAATAGATGGATGTTTAGATGTTTCTATCCCAGAGGATGGATGTTTGGATGTTCCCATCCCAATGGATGGATGTTTCCATCCCAAGGGTGGAAGTTTAGATGTTTCCGTCCCAATGGATGGAGGTTTGGATGTTCCCATCCCAGAGGATGGAAGTTTGGATGTTCCCATCCCAATGGATGGATGTTCCCATCCCAAGGATGGAAGTTTGGATGTTCCCATCCCAAGGATGGAAGTTTGGATGTTCCCATCCCGAGGATGGTGCACAGCTGCTCCTGTTCCTTGCAGGCAGGGAGCTTCAGGTCACTTCTCTTTCCATCATGCTGAGAAGGAACTGGACTTTGTTCAAGCCCAGAAAGAACCTTTTGGGTCAAACGTGAGGCAAAAATAAATGAAAATATAATTCCCCCTTAACTGGCTACTTTTGGCCTCGTGGAAGGGGACAAATTCCGTGGTGGCTTCCAGGCAGGTGACATTCAACTCCTGTGCTGCAGCATCAGTGGTGACCCCAGACTGATCTGGGGCTCCCAGGGCAGCAGAGAGCTGCTCTGGGCAGGGAGGGCAGCAGCCTGTGATCACACTGGAGCTGGGATTGAGCCCCTGGCCCTGGTGATCACACTGGAGCTGGGATTGAGCCCCTGGCCCTGGTGATCACACTGGAGCTGGGATTGAGGCCCTGGCCCTGGTGATCACACTGGAGCTGGGATTGAGCCCCTGACCCTGGTGATCACACTGGAGCTGGGTTTGAGCCCCTGGCCCTGGTGATCACACTGGAGCTGGGATTGAGGCCCTGGTGATCACACTGGAGCTGGGATTGAGGCCCTGGCCCTGGTGATCACACTGGAGCTGGGTTTGAGCCCCTGACCCTGGTGATCACACTGGAGCTGGGATTGAGGCCCTGGCCCTGGTGATCACACTGGAGCTGGGATTGAGGCCCTGACCCTGGTGATCACACTGGAGGTGGGATTGAGGCCCTGGCCCTGGTGATCACACTGGAGCTGGGATTGAGGCCCTGACCCTGGTGATCACACTGGAGGTGGGATTGAGGCCCTGACCCTGGTGATCACACTGGAGCTGGGTTTGAGCCCCTGGCCCTGGAGCTGTGACCCACAGCGTTCCCAGCACAGCTGTGGGCACCAATATCTCAGCCAAACACCCGTACTGGGGCTCCTTATCTCCTGGCTGTGTGGGAGCAGCTCCAGGGGCTCTCCTCGGAGCAGGAGAGCTTTGAGCAGCACAGACATCAGGGTTCAGCTGTTCCTCAGCCTCCTGGGCTGTGCCATCCCCGCACAAACCCCAGGAGAGGGAGCAGCTGGAGGTGCTGATTGTCCCCCGTTGTTCCCCGCAGCCCCCACCCCGTGAAGCCCCTGAGTGCTGTCCAGGAAGGCTCCAGTGAGAAGAAGCAGCAGCAGCCCAGGGCCAGCCTGAGTTCAGCACTGAGCAATGGCCTGGAGAAGCTGAAGATGGTGACCACGAGCAGCGTCCAGCCCGTGGCTCCGGCCTCCCACCCGGACAGATCCGAGCCCAAGTTAAAGGTAGGAGCTGGGCCAGAGCTGCCCCAGGTGTGCTGGTGGCAGGGAGCAGCTGTGGGGGAGGCAGAGCATGGATGTGAGTGGATCCAGGCCTGTGGGTGTTATCTTTTCCTGTGCACCTCCTCACCCCATCCTTCTCCCATCACCTGCTTTGCTTTGGGGCTGTGACTCTGCAGTGTCTTGAGTGAATCCCTGTTTGTAGGAACATGGAATGGGTTGGGTTGGAAGGGCCACAAAGCTCATCCAGTGCCACTCCTGCCATGGGCAGGGACACTTCCCACTGTCCCTGGGTGCTCCAAGCCCCAGTGTCCAGCCTGTTCTTCACGAGATCACAGAACCACCAGGGTTGGAAGAGACCTTCAAGATCATCGAGTCCAACCCAGCCCCAACACCTCAATTAAACCCTGACACCCAGTGCCACATCCACTCTGTGTGTCCCCTGGTGCTCTCTGAGCACTCTGTGAGTCCCCTGGTGCTCTCTGAGCACTCTGTGTGTCCCCTGGTGCTTTCTGAGCATTGTGGGGTCCCCTGGTGCTTTCTGAGCACTCTGTGAGTTCCCTTGGTGCTCTCTGAGCACTCTGTGAGTCCCCTGGTGCTCTCTGAGCACTCTGTGAGTCCCCTGGTGCTCTCTGAGCACTCTGTGAGTCCGCTGGTGCTCTCTGAGCACTCTGTGTGTCCCCTGGTGCTTTCTGAGCACTCTGTGAGTCCCCTGGTGCTCTCTGAGCACTCTGTGAGTCCCCTGGTGCTCTCTGAGCACTCTGTGAGTCCCCTGGTGCTTTCTGAGCATTGTGGGGTCCCCTGGTGCTTTCTGAACACTCTGTGTGTCCCCTGGTGCTTTCTGAGCATTGTGGGGTCCCCTGGTGCTTTCTGAGCACTCTGTGGGTGCCCTGGTGCTTTCTGAGCACTCTGTGAGTCCCCTGGTGCTTTCTGAGCACTCTGTGAGTCCCCTGGTGCTCTCTGACCACTCTGTGTGTCCCCCGGTGCTTTCTGACCACTCTGTGTGTCCCCTGGTGCTTTCTGAGCACTCTGTGAGTCCCTTGGTGCTTTCTGACCACTCTGTGAGTCCCTTGGTGCTTTCTGAGCACTCTGTGAGTCCCCTGGTGCTTTCTGAGCACTCTGTGAGTCCCTTGGTGCTTTCTGAGCACTCTGTGAGTCCCTTGGTGCTTTCTGAGCACTCTGTGGGTCCCTTGGTGCTTTCTGACCACTCTGTGAGTCCCTTGGTGCTTTCTGAGCACTCTGTGAGTCCCTTGGTGCTTTCTGAGCACTCTGTGGGTCCTGTGGTGCTTTCTGAGCACTCTGTGAGTCCCCTGGTGCTTTCTGAGCACTCTGTGAGTCCCTTGGTGCTTTCTGAGCACTCTGTGGGTCCCCTGGTGCTTTCTGAGCACTCTGTGTGTCCTGTGGTGTTTTCTGAGCACTCTGTGAGTCCCCTGGTGCTCTCTGAGCACTCTGTGAGTCCCCTGGTGCTCTCTGAGCACTCTGTGAGTCCCCTGGTGCTCTCTGAGCACTCTGTGAGTCCGCTGGTGCTCTCTGAGCACTCTGTGTGTCCCCTGGTGCTTTCTGAGCACTCTGTGAGTCCCCTGGTGCTCTCTGAGCACTCTGTGAGTCCCCTGGTGCTTTCTGAGCACTCTGTGTGTCCCCTGGTGCTTTCTGAGCACTCTGTGAGTCCCTTGGTGCTTTCTGAGCACTCTCTGAGTCCCCTGGTGCTTTCTGAGCACTCTGTGAGTCCCCTGGTGCTTTCTGAGCATTGTGGGGTCCCCTGGTGCTTTCTGACCACTCTGTGAGTCCCCTGGTGCTTTCTGAGCACTCTGTGAGTCCCTTGGTGCTTTCTGAGCACTCTGTGAGTGCCCTGGTGCTTTCTGACCACTCTGTGAGTCCCCTGGTGCTCTCTGAGCACTCTGTGAGTCCCCTGTGCTGCTCCAGTTTGGAAAGACAGGCAGGGAAAGTCGGAGTGCTCTGTCTGCACCCTACAAACATCACCAGGAACACCAGGATTTAATTCCAGCCCCTCAATTCCTGTCCCTCTTGCCTCCCCCCAGGACCCTGCCCAGCTGGACCACTCAGCCAAGTATTACCACCTGACCCACGACGAGCTGATCCAGCTGCTGCTGCAGAAGGAGGGCGAGCTGAGCAAGAAGGAGGAACACATCCAGGAGCTGGAGAACTACATCGACCAGCTGCTGGTGCGCATCATGGAGCAGTCCCCGACGCTGCTGCAGATCCCCCTGGGCGGGGGCCAGGCCCCCTGAGCCCCCCCGGGCACGGCCCTGCCCCGGTACCCGCGCTGCCGCCACCATCCCCGCGCTCCCTCCTGCATCCCCACACTCAGCAGGAAGGGGGAGCTGCTCCTTCCCAGCCCAAGCTTGGCCCAGCTCGGCTCCAGGGAGCTGTAGGGTGATGGGCTGCCAGCACCCACCCTATGGGGAGGAGCAGAGCCCTCCCCGTGACTCGCTGTCACCAAGTGCCACCTGCCAGGCACTCCTGCCAGAGCTTTAAGTGACCCCTGGACATCTGAGAGCTGGAAATCATCTCCCTGTGACTTCATCCTGCTCCTCCTCCTCCTCCTCTCTCCCCTGAGGTGCTGGGTGACATTGGGGACACGCAGAGCCAGTGAGGCTCCCCCAGCAGGTTCCTGTGGGACAGCCCTTCCCCTCCTGCCCCAGTTACCCCCAGGGAAAGGGGGAAGAGCCACCCCCAGTTTGTGCCACTCCCTGAGCACGGGGAGATGCTCCCCAAAGGGGCAGAGCCACACTCTGAGGGCCTGGGGTGGTGTCAGGGCCAGCATGGCTCTGTCACAGCTCCAGTGACACTGCCTGGGTCCCTCCTGGGACTGGGGATGTGGGGAAGGGAATGTGGGATCCAGGAGAACTGCAGGAGCTGCTCTGCATCCCCCACACCCAGCACGGGCTGAGGAGAGCAGGATCCACCCTGAATTTCCACTCAGGATTCCCAGGAATGGCTGCTCAGGGCTGCCCCACCTGCCTCTGCCCAGGAAAACACCCCCGGAGCGAGGCCTGGGGCTGTGACCCCCCTGCAGGGCCCCTGTGGGCACCCCAAACTCTCCTGGCACAGCCCACAGTTCCCAAATCCTCACAGGGATTGATCCCCAGCCAGGGCAGGGCCCAGCAGCTCCCCCTGAGCACATCTGGGGTCAGCCTCAGGGCTGTGGGGCAGCTCTGTCCACTGCTGGGCCCTGAGTGACCACTGCTGGGCTCTGAGTGACCTTCTGAGCCCTGAGTGACCACTGCTGGGCCCTGAGTGACCACCCCAAGGGCTCTGAGTGACCACTGCTGGGCCCTGAGTGACCATTGCTGAGCCCTGAGTGACCACCCCAAGGGCTCTGAGTGACCACCCCAAGGGCTCTGAGTGATCTTCTGAGCTCTGAGTGACCACTGCTGAGCCTGAGTGACCACCCCAAGGGCTCTGAGTGACCACTGCTGGGCCCTGAGTGACCATCCCAAGGGCTCTGAGTGACCTTCTGAGCCCTGAGTGACCACTGCTGGGCCCTGAGTGACCACTGCTGGGCTCTGAGTGACCTTCTGAGCCCTGAGTGACCACTGCTGGGCCCTGAGTGACCACTCCTGACCCTGAGTGACCTTCTGAGCCCTGAGTGACCACTGCTGAGCCTGAGTGACCACCCCAGGAGCTCTGAGTGACCACTCCTGACCCTGAGGGACCTTCTGAGCCCTGAGTGACCACTGCTGAGCCTGAGTGACCACCCCAGGGGCTCTGAGTGACCTTCTGAGCCCTGAGTGACCACCCCAGGGGCTCTGAGTGACCTTCTGAGCTCTGAGTGACCACTGCTGAGCTCTGAGTGACCTTCTGAGCTCTGAGTGACCACTGCTGAGCCTGAGTGACCACTGCTGGGCCCTGAGTGACCACTGCTGAGCCTGAGTGACCACTGCTGGGCCCTGAGTGACCACCCCAAGGGCTCTGACTGAGTGACCACTGCTGGGCCCTGAGTGACCATCCCAAGGGCTCTGAGTGACCTTCTGAGCCCTGAGTGACCACCCAAGGGCTCTGATTTCCCTGCCTGGATTCATTTGGAGGTTCTGTGGAAAAGGAGAGGAAGGATGTTGTTCCCTCCCTCATCCTGCCAGGGTTTTGGCTGCTCCTGCAGGCAGAGGGGCAGTTGGAGTGGGATTTCAACATGAAAGGCTTCTCCCCCCTCTTTATCCCCCAAAGTCACTGTGCTCTTTTAAAACCTCTCTGCTCTCCTCTTCACTTGCTTCAATCCAGACTTTGAGGAATGGTGCCTTTTGCCATAGGCCAGTAGCAGCTCCCTACCCCAAAAAAGCTCTGAAATCCCATTCCCAGTCCCACACCACCTGCCTGGGGCAGGGTCCTGCTCTGTTTTCCTCCTCAGCCAAGAAAAGGGAGTTAAATGTTACCCACAGACAGCAGAGCCTCCCCACACCCTGTGCAGGAGCTCTGGGTCATTCCTGGAGTTGTGCACAGCAACTCAGGAGAGGTGCAGGCAGAGATTCCAAGATAAAACAGGAAGGGCAGGCTGAGCATTCCAAGATAAAACACAGCTGGAGAAATATTGGGTCAGGAGAAAAGGAGCTCTGGTCCTCCTGAGGAGAAGGATTTGTTCCTTGGGACAACACCAGGGAAATCCCTGAGGGTTTGCACTGCTCCAGCTGCTCCTCCTGTGTTCCTGTTCCTCCTCCCTCTGTGTTTCTGGGCTGGGATGGAGTGTCCAGGGTTTCTCCTGTTTCAGGAATTTCCAGGAGCCTCTCTGGCTGTAGGATCAGACCTGGCAGCCCCAGCCCCTCCCTGGGTGGGAATGCAGCACTGGGAAAGCAGCAGGGCACGAATGAATTCCCAGGAATGGGCACTTGGAAAAGGGACAGGAATTCCTCAGGAGGGCATTGACACCTCCCAGGGCAGCCAGGGCCCCTCTGTGGCTGTAGGATCAGACCTGGCAGCCCCAGCCCCTCCCTGGGTGGAATGCAGCACTGGGAAAGCAGCAGGGCACGAATGAATTCCTAGGAATGAGCGCTTGGAAAAGGGACAGGAATTCCTCAGGAGGGCATTAACATCTCCCAGGGGATCCAGGGCCCCTCTGTGGCTGTAGGATCAGACCTGGCAGCCCCAGCCCCTCTCTGTGTCCCTGAGAGCTGCAGTCAGGGATGAGCTGTGGGAACGCAGCACCGGGAAAGCAGCAGGGCACGAATGAATTCCCAGGAATGAGCACTGGGAAAAGGGACAGGAATTCCTCAGGAGGGCATTAACACCTCCCAGGGCAGCCACTGCACTCAGACATCCTGTTCCTGGCCCCGTGTCCCTGCAGGGATGGGTGCTGGCGCTCCCCACACAAGTGCCAATGTTTTTGTGGATCCCAGGCACCTCCTTCCCTCCTCTCCCTCCTCTCCCGTCGTGTCTCACCGCCTCCCTCAGCCCCCTCGGCCTTAGTCAGCCCTGCCTCGTTGTGCTCCAAAAGCCCCTGAACGTTTTGCACTTGAATAGGAAAAGTTTCTCTCAGAGCTCAGCGGGTTGTACCAGGTGTGCAGCCCTGCCAGCAATGGGTGCTTCCATATTTTCTGCCTTTCCAGAGAAAAGTGCTTCTACATCTCCTGCCTTTCTAATTAAAAGTGCTTCCACATCTCCTGCCTTCCTAATTAAAAGTGCTTCCATATCTCCTGGTTTTAGCAATACCTGTTCTATTCCTTCATCTCCTGCCTTTCTAATTAAAAGTGCTTCCACATCTCCTGCCTTTCTGATTAAAAGTGCTTCTACATCTCCAGCTTTTCCAGATAAAAGTGCTTCCACATATCCTGCTTTTCCAGATAAAAGTGCTTCCACATCTCCAGCCTTTCTAATTAAAAGTGCTTCCATATCTCCTGCCTTTCCAGAGGAAAGTGCTTTCACATCTCCTGGTTTTAGCAATACCTGTTCTATTCCTTCATCTCCTGCCTTTCCAGCAATAGGTGCTTCCATATCTCCTGCCTTTCTGATTAAAAGTGCTTCCACATCTCCTGCCTTTCCAGAGAAAAGTGCTTCCATATTTCTTGCCTTTCCAGATAAAAGTGCTTCCACATCTCCTGCTTTTCCAGATAAAAGTGCTTCCACATCTCCTGCTTTTCCAGATAAAAGTGCTTCCACATCTCCTGCTTTTCCAGATAAAAGTGCTTCCACATCTCCTGCTTTTCCAGAGAAAAGTGCTTCCATATCTCCTGGTTTTAGCAATACCTGTTCTATTCCTTCATCTCCTGCCTTTCCAGCAATAGGTGCTTCCGTATCTCCAGCTTTTCCAGGAGAATCACAGAACCAGGAGCAATACCTGCTCCTTCCATCTCCTGCCTTTCCAAGGATACCTGTTCCCTCACCTCCAACCTTTCCAGCAATGGGTGTTTCCATATTTCCCATTTCCAGCAATTCCTGCTCCTTCCATCTCCTCTCTTTCCAAGAATACCTGTTCGCTCTTCTCCTGCCTTTCCAGCAATAGGTGCTTCCATATCTCCCATTTCCAACAATTCCTGCTCCTTCCATCTCCTGCCTTTCCAGCAAAACCGGTACCTTCTTCTCTTGCCTTTCCAGCAGTAGGTGCTTTCATATCTCCTGCTTTTCCAGCAATTCCTGCTCCTTCCATCTCCAGCCTTTCCAAGAATACCTGTTTGCTCTTCTCCTGCCTTTCCAGCAATTCCTGTTCTATTCCCTCATCTCCTGCCTTTCCAGCAATGGGTGTTTCCAAAGCTCCCATTTCCAGCAATAACTGCTTCCATAGCTCCCATTTCCAGCAATTCCTGCTCCTTCCATCTCCTGCCTTTCCAGCAAAACCTGTTCCCTCATCTCCTGCCTTTCCAGCAATGGGTGTTTCCATGTCTCCTGCCTTTCCAGCAATTCCTGCTCTTTCCATCTCCTGCCTTTCCAGGAATACCTTTTCTATTCCCTCTTCTTCTGCCTTTCCAGCAATTCCTGATCCATTCTCTCATCTCCAGCCTTTCCAAGAATATCTCTTCCCTCCTCTCCTGCCTTTCTAGAAATTCCTGTTCTATTCCCTCATCTCCTGCCTTTCCAGCAATGGGTGTTTCCATGTCAGGTTTTAGCAATACCTGTGCTATTCCCTCATCTCCTGTTTCAGCATTACCTGTTCCCTCATCTCCTGCCTTTCCAGCAATACCTGTTCCACTTTCTCTTTTCTTTCTAGCAGTAGGTGTTTCCACAGCTCCTGTTTCCAGCCATACCTGTTCCATTCTCTCATCTCCAGCCTTTCCAAGAATTCCTGTTCCCTCACCTCCAGCCTTTCCAAGGATACCTGTTCCCTCATCTCCTGCCTTTCCAGCAATAACTGCTTCCATATCTCCCATTTCCAACAATTCCTGCTCCTTCCATCTCCTGCCTTTCCAGCAAAACCTGTTCCCTCTTCTTCTGCCTTTCCGGCCATTCCTGTTCTATTCCCTCATCTCCTGCCTTTCCAGCCATACCTGTTCCATTCCCTCACCTCCAGCCTTTCCAAGAATACCTCCTCCCTAATCTCCTGCCTTTCCAGCAATTCCTGTTCTATTCCCTCATCTCTTGCCTTTTGAGCAATGGGTGTTTCCATATCTCCTGCCTTTCCAGCAATGGGTGCTTTGACATCTCCTGCCTTTCCAAGAATACCTGTTCACTCTTCTCCTGCCTTTCTAGAAATTCCTGTTCTATTCCCTCATCTCCTGCCTTTCCAGCAATGGGTGTTTCCAAAGTTCCCATTTCCAGCAATTCCTGCTCCTTCCATCTCCAGCTTTTCCAGCAATACCTGTTCTATTCCCTCTTCTCCCACCTTTCTACCAATAGGTGCTTCAACATCTCCTGCCTTTCCAGCAATTCCTGATCCATTCCCTCACCTCCAGCCTTTCCAAGGATACCTGTTCCCTCACCTCCAGCCTTTTCACCAATTCCTGTTCTATTCCCTCGTCTCCTGCCTTTCCAGCAATGGGTGCTTCCATATCTCCTGTTTCCAGCAATTCCTGCTGCTTCCATCTCCTGCGTTTCCAGCCATACCTGTTCCATTCCCTCACCTCCAGCCTTTCCAAGAATACCTCCTCCCTAATCTCCTGCCTTTGCAGCAATGGGTGCTTTGACATCTCCTGCCTTTCCAGCAATTCCTGATCCATTCCCTCATCTCCTGCCTTTCTAGAAATTCCTGTTCTATTCTCTCACCTCCTGCCTTTGCAGCAATAACTGCTTCCATATCTCCCATTTCCAACAATTCCTGCTCCTTCCATCTCCTGCCTTTCCAGCAAAACCTGTTCCCTCTTCTTCTGCCTTTCCAGCCATTCCTGTTCTATTCCCTCATCTCCTGCCTTTCCAGCAATAACTGCTTCCATATCTCCTGCCTTTCCAGCCATACCTGTTCCATTCCCTCACCTCCAGCCTTTCCAAGAATACCTCCTCCCTAATCTCCTGCCTTTCCAGCAATTCCTGTTCTATTCCCTCATCTCCTGCCTTTCCAGCAATGGGTGTTTCTGTATCTCCAGCCTTTCAAGCAATTCCTGTTCCATTCCCTCATCTCCTGCCTTTCCAGCCATACCTGTTCCATTCCCTCTCCTCCAGCCTTTCCAAGGATACCTCCTCTCTCTTCTCCTGCCTTTCTAGAAATTCCTGTTCTATTCTCTCATCTCCTGCCTTTCCAGCAATGGGTGTTTCCAAAGTTCCCATTTCCAGCAATTCCTGCTCCTTCCATCTCCAGCTTTTCCAGCAATACTTGTTCTATTCCCTCTTCTCCCACCTTTCTACCAATAGGTGCTTCAACATCTCCAGCCTTTCCAGCAATTCCTGATCCATTCCCTCACCTCCAGCCTTTCCAAGGATACCTGTTCCCTCACCTCCAGCCTTTTCACCAATTCCTGTTCTATTCCCTCGTCTCCTGCCTTTCCAGCACTAGGTGCTTCCATATCTCCTGTTTCCAGCAATTCCTGTTCTATTCCCTCACCTCCAGCCTTTTCAAGAATTCCTGTTCCCTCACCTCTAGCCTTTCCAGCAATGGGTGCTTTGACATCTCCTGCCTTTCCAGCAATTCCTGTTCCATTCTCTCATCTCCAGCCTTTCCAAGGATACCTGTTCACTCTTCTCCTGCCTTTCCAGCCATACCTGTTCTATTCCCTCATCTCCTGCCTTTCCATGAATAACTGCTTCCATATCTCCCATTTCCAACAATTCCTGCTCCTTCCATCTCCAGCCTTTCCAGCAATTCCTGTTCACTCTTCTCCTGCCTTTCCAGCTATTCCTGTTCTATTCCCTCACCTCCTGCCTTTCCAAGAGTTCCTGTTCCCTCATCTCCTGCCTTTCTAGAAATTCCTGTTCTATTCCCTCATCTCCTGCCTTTCCAGCAATGGGTGTTTCCAAAGCTCCCATTTCCAGCAATAACTGCTTCCATAGCTCCCATTTCCAGCAATTCCTGCTCCTTCCATCTCCTGCCTTTCCAGCAAAACCTGTTCCCTCATCTCCTGCCTCTCCAGCAATGGGTGTTTCCATGTCTCCTGCCTTTCCAGCAATTCCTGCTCTTTCCATCTCCTGCCTTTCCAGGAATACCTTTTCTATTCCCTCTTCTTCTGCCTTTCCAGCAATTCCTGTTCCATTCTCTCATCTCCAGCCTTTCCAAGAATATCTCTTCCCTCCTCTCCTGCCTTTCTAGAAATTCCTGATCCATTCCCTCACCTCCAGCCTTTCCAAGGATACCTGTTCCCTCACCTCCAGCCTTTTCACCAATTCCTGTTCTATTCCCTCGTCTCCTGCCTTTCCAGCACTAGGTGCTTCCATATCTCCTGTTTCCAGCAATTCCTGTTCTATTCCCTCACCTCCAGCCTTTTCAAGAATTCCTGTTCCCTCACCTCTAGCCTTTCCAGCAATGGGTGCTTTGACATCTCCTGCCTTTCCAGCAATTCCTGTTCCATTCTCTCATCTCCAGCCTTTCCAAGGATACCTGTTCACTCTTCTCCTGCCTTTCCAGCCATACCTGTTCGCTTTTCTCCTGCCTTTCCAGCCATACCTGTTCTATTCCCTCATCTCCTGCCTTTCCAGCAATAACTGCTTCCATAGCTCCCATTTCCAACAATTCCTGCTCCTTCCATCTCCAGCCTTTCCAGCAATTCCTGTTCACTCTTCTCCTGCCTTTCCAGCCATTCCTGTTCTATTCCCTCACCTCCTGCCTTTCCAAGAATTCCTGTTCCCTCCTCTCCTGTTTGCAGCACTCCCTGCCCCTCCCATCTCCAGCAGCCCAGGTGTGCCCGGGTCCCTCGGTGTGCCCAGGTCCCTCGGTGTGCCCGGGTCCCTCGGTGTGCCCGGGTCCCTCGGTGTGCCCAGGTCCCTCGGTGTGCCCGGGTCCCTCGGTGTGCCCAGGTCCCTCGGTGTGCCCGGGTCCCTCGGTGTGCCCGGGTCCCTCGGTGTGCCCAGGTCCCTCGGTGTGCCCGGGTCCCTCGGTGTGCCCGGGTCCCTCGGCTCTGGAGCTGAGCGGGGCTGCACAAGCAATCAATGAGCAGTGCTGGATGTCCCTGAGTGTCCCCATGTCTGTCCCCGAGTGTCCAACAGCCCAGAGGCACCTCCTGTGTTTGGGAAAGGCGTCCCACAGTCTCTGCTGTGCTGGAAATGTGGGGTTTCCCCCCTCACCCCACAGTTTTTGTTGTGTGTGTAGGAGCAGCCCTGGAGTGGGGTCTGTGGTGTTGGTGTTCAACCTCCACGTTCCCAAGGGATGGTTTTGAGGATCTCTTCCTCAGAGAGGGAGGGGATGAGGAGGAGAATTGGGGAAATGTTCTCAAGTTGCCCATCTGGGATTTATCTCCGTGTTTAGTGACAAAATTCCCTGTTTGATGTTTATTTGGGATCCCAGAAACAGGAGCAGCGTCCCTGGCTGTGCTCTGATCCATGGGATTTATTTCCATGTTTAGTGACAAAATTCCCCTGTTTGATGATTTATTTGGGATCCATGGGGCAGGAGCAGCGTCCCTGGCTGTGCTCTGATCCATGGGATTTATTTCCATGTTTAGTGACAAAATTCCCTGTTTGATGATTTATTTGGGATCCATGGGGCAGGAGCAGCGTCCCTGGCTGTGCTCAGAGCCACGGGATTTATTTCCATGTTTAGTGACAAAATTCCCTGTTTGATGATTTATTTGGGATCCCAGGGGCACGAACAGCGTTCCTGCTCCGTGTTCCTGGCCATGCTCTGATCCATGGGATTTATTTCCATGTTTAATGACAAAATTCCCTGTTTGATGATTTATTTGGGATCCCAGGAACAGGACCAGCGTTCCTGCTCCATGTTCCTGGCCGTGCTCTCAGCTCTGTCCCGCTCTGCTGAGCCCAGCACACCCCAAAGATTTTCTGGGCCAGCAGCAGCTTCTCCCTGTTGTGTTTTCAGCCCAGCCATAACAATTCCCTGTGGTTTTGCTTTTCTCCTGGAATTTGTTTTTCCACGGAGGCTGCAGCAGGGTGCTGAGCTCTGCCTCTGCTGCCAGCCCACAGTTGAGTTTTTGCTTCTCGAGAACTTTGGCCAATGATTTCTTTTCTCCTTGCCTGGTGCTCCTGGCCACGCCTGGGCCAGAAGAACCACCAAGGATTATCCTCAAACTGGAACAAACCTGAAGGATTGTGGATTCTCCAGTGCGAGCTCAGCCTTGTCTGGGGAAGGAACCATTGTGTTTGGGGTGAAAAACCTGGAAAAACATCCCCAGGTGGGAGAAGTGTCGGGGTTTTTTGGAGTTGTTGGTCTCCCTGCTCCTCACGTCCGCAGGAAATGGGTTCTGTGTGTCTCATGTTTTAAGAGTTGCGACTAATGTTTATAAAGAGCTTGTTATTTACGTTTTAAGCACTTTAAAAAAGAAATAAAAGTTGTTCAAGCTGTTCCTAGACACTTGTGATTCATTGACAACAGCGTCTGTGCTGACGGCGCCTGGACACTGAGTGACATTTCTGTTTGTTTGCTGCAGGAGGAGGAGGAGGAGGAGGAGGAGGAGGAGGAGGAGGAGGATGATGAGGAGGAGGAGGGTGTCCAACTCCTGCAGCAGCTTTTCCACCTGCCCTGACAGCCCCTGAGTGCTGAGCAGTGGGAATGCTGCAGGAACCTCGAGTTCCTCCCCAAATTCTGCTCCTGGCTCAGGTGGGAGCACCTGAAGGGTTCAGGATCATTTTGGGTTTCTCTGAGCATCCCCGGAGCCTGGCTGGGATTGGAGTGAGGGTGGGTTGGGTCAGGGTGGATTTTGGGGAATTCCTTCCTGGAATGGGATGTCCTTGGCACAGCTGCCAGGGCAGAGCTGGAGTCCCCATCCCTGAGGGATTTCATTCCCTGAGGGATTTCATTCCC
Source organism: Acrocephalus arundinaceus (assembly GCA_021534815.1). Taxonomy (NCBI): domain Eukaryota; kingdom Metazoa; phylum Chordata; class Aves; order Passeriformes; family Sylviidae; genus Acrocephalus; species Acrocephalus arundinaceus. The sequence continues at coordinate 162,159 of JAJEOU010000819.1, forward strand.
TGTGGGATTTCATTCCCTGAGGGATTTCATTCCCTGGGGGATTTCATTCCCTGAGGGATTTCATTCCCTGTGGGATTTCATTCCCTGTGGATGTGGCACTTGGGGACACAGGGCAGCGCTGGCAGTGCTGGGGGTGGTTGGGATGGATGATCTCAAATGGATTTTCCAACCTGGACAATTCCAGGATTCATTCAGCACAGCAGGAGGGTCAGGGTTTGGGGCTGCATTCCTGAGGATTTGGGGGAAATCAGCAGCTGGAAAGGGGAGAGACCCGGGAAGGGAAGGGAAAAGGGGGAAGGGGAAAGGGAAGGGAAGGGAAGGAAAAAGGAAAGGAAAGGAAAGGAAAGGAAAGGAAAGGAAAGGAAAGGAAAGGAAAGGAAAGGAAAGGAAAGGAAAGGAAAGGAAAGGAAAGGAAAGGAAAGGAAAGGAAAGGAAAGGAAAGGAAAGGAAAGGAAAGGAAAGGAAAGGAAAGGAAAGGAAAGGAAAGGAAAGGAAAGGAAAGGAAAGGAAAGGAAAGGAAAGGAAAGGAAAGGAAAGGAAAGGAAAGGAAAGGAAAGGAAAGGAAAGGAAAGGAAAGGAAAGGAAAGGAAAGGAAAGGAAAGGAAAGGAAAGGAAAGGAAGGACCCGGCTCCATCAGTGCTCCCAGGAACTCTGACATTCCTCCCTGCCCTTTGCACCGATCCCGACTCCTCCTGCCGCTCCTCTCCCCCATCCCTCCCACCTTTCAGCTTTTCCCTCCCAGCTCCCTCTCCTCTCTCCATTCAATCCTTCTCCTCCAAGAAAATTAACTCCCTTAAGCCGCTGGAAATGACTCTGCTGCTCCCTCCGAGGAGCTTCCTCAGCTCTAATCCCGGGTTTATTTTTCCTCCAGCTGGACGCAGCCCCTGTGGGGCTGGGGGGATCACATTAACCCTGCACGGCTCGGGAGGGAAATGTTTGCTGTGCTGAGCTGTGAAAGGGAATCCATGCCAGGAAAGGAACCCCAGGACCAACTGGGGCAGTCACTGGGAGAACTGGAAACTGGAAAAAAAGAGGATTTAAAGCTTTTATTGCTGCTGAACCCCCGTGCTTGGTTCCATCATGTCTGGGCCTGCCTTAACTCGGGACTGATTAATAATTCCTGGGATTGCTGTTCCAAGCTGGAATTTCACTGCCCAACACAAATTTTCTCCAAATCTGCCTTTACAGATGGGAGCTGACAAGGAACGTTCCTGTGACTGTGTCCCAGAGCCAGCCCAGCCCCACACCCAGCTGTCCCCTGTGGGGAGGGGGCCTGGGACCCCAAAACTCCCTCCTGGGCTGGGGGGAACCCCAAAGCTGCTCTCAGTCCCCTCCTCAGCTGGGCAGGGAGAGGAAACACAACAAAAACTCATTTGGGGATAAGGGCAGGGAGGGACCCCTCAGAGCTCAGCAATGACCGTCACCAGCAAAGAGATTTTGAGGAAATAATTTTAATTTATTACCAATCAAATCAGAGTAGGGCAATGAGAAATAAACCCAAATCTTAAATCTCCTTCCTTCCCAGGCTCCATTTCCCTCCTGATTCTGTCTCCTCCTCCCAGGGGTGCAGGGAATGGGGAATGGGGCTCAGTCCATCCCACACTGGCTCCTTCCTCCTCAGGGGGGATTCTCAGGTCTCCCCCTGCCCTGGGTCCCTCCCAGGGGACACAAATCCCAGGAGCTGCTCCCGATGGATCCTTTACCTTGGGCTGCAGATCTGCAGGAATTGCTCCAGTGTGGGCCCCTTGTGGGGTCATGGGGCCTGCCTGGGCCCTGCTCCAGTGTGGGCCCCTTGTGGGGTCATGGGGCCTGCCTGGGCCCTGCTCCAGTGTGGGCCCCTTGTGGGGTCATGGGGCCTGCCTGGGCCCTGCTCCAGTGTGGGCCCCTTGTGGGGTCATGGGGCCTACCTGGGCCCTGCTCCAGTGTGGGGCTTCCTATAGGGTCTGATCCCCTTCAGGGGCTTCCTATGGGGTCACATCTCCTTCAGGGGCTTCCTATAGGGTCTGATCCCCTTCAGGGGCTTCCTATGGGGTCACATCTCCTTCAGGGGCTTCCTATAGGGTCTGATCCCCTTCAGGGGCTTCCTATGGGGTCACATCTCCTTCAGGGGCTTCCTTTAGGGTCACACCTCCTTCAAGGGCTCTCATGGGGTTCAGTCTCCTTCAGGGGCTTCCTGTGGGGTCTGACACCCTTCAGGGGCTTTTCTTGGGGTCTGATCTTCTTCAGGGGCTTCCTTTAGGGTCTGACCTCCCTCAGGGGCTTCCTTTAGGTCAGATCCCCTTCAGGGGCTTCCCATAGGGTCAGATCTCCCTCAGGGGTTTCCTGTGGGGCCAAATCTCCTTCAGGGGCTTTCCATGGGGTTCAGTCTCATTGAAGGGCTTCCTATGGGGTTTGATCTACTTCAGGGGCTTCCCTTGGGGTCACACCTCCTTCAGGGGCTTCTCATAGGGCCAAACCTCCTTCAGGGGTTTCCCATGGGGTTCATTCTCCTTCAAGGGCTTCCTATGGGGTCTGACACCCTTCAGGGGCTTTTCTTGGGGTCTGATCTTCTTCAGGGGCTTCCTTTAGGGTCACACCTCCTTCAGGGGCTCCCTATGGGGTCACACCTCCTTCAGGGGTTTCCCATGGGGTTCATGCTCCTTCAGGTGCTTCCCATGGGGTCTGACCCCCTTCAGGGGCTTCCTGTGGGGTCTGACACCCTTCAGGGGCTTCCTATGGGGTTCAGTCTCATTCAAGGGCTTCCTATGGGGTCTGACCTCCCTCAGGGGTTCCCTATGGGGTCACACCTCCTTCAGGGGCTTCTTATGGGGTCAGATTTCTTCAGGTGCTTTCCATGGGGTTCAATCTCCTTCAGGGGTTTCCTATAGGGTCTGACACCTTTCAGGGGCTCCCCTTGGGGTCAGATCTCCTTCAGGGGCTTCCTTTAGGGTCACACCTCCTTCAGGGGCTTCCTATGGGGTCACACCTCCTGCAGGGAATTCCCTTGGGGTTCAGTCCCTTTCAGGGGCTTCCCATGGGGCCAAACCTCCTTCAGGGGCTTCCTATAGGATCTGACCTCCCTCAGGGGCTTCCCATGGGGTCATAACTCCTTCAGGGGCTTCCTGTGGGGTCTGACTCCCTTCAGGGGCTTCCTATAGGGTCACACCTCCTTCAAGGTTTTCCATGGGGTCACACATCTTTCAGGGGCTTCCTATGGGGTTCAGTCTACTTCAAGGGCTTCCTATAGGGTCTGACCTCCTTCAGGGGCTTCCCTTGGGGTTCAGTCTCTTTTGGGGGCTTCCCATGGGGCCAAATCTCTTTCAGGGAATTCCCATGGGGTCACACCTCCATCAGGGGCTTCCTGTGGGGTTCATTCTCCTTCAGGGGTTTCCCATGGGGTTCATTCTTCATCAGGGGCTTCCCTTGGGGTCAGACCTTTGTCAGGGGCTTCCTTTGGGGTTCAATCTTTTTTAGGGGCTTTCTGTAGGGTCTGACCTCCTTCAGGGGCTTCCTATAGGGTCACATCTCCTTCAGGGGTTTCCCATGGGGTTCATTCTCCATCAGGGGCTTCCCTTGGGGTCAGACCTTTGTCAGGGGCTTCCTATAGGGTCACACCTCCCTCAGGGACTTCTTTTAGGGTCAGACTTCTTTCAGGGGCTTCCTTTCGGGTTCAATCTTTTTTAGGGGCTTCCTATCGGTATGATCTCCTTCACGGGCTTCCTATAGGGTCTGACCTCCTTTAGGGGCTTCCCATGGGGCCAAACCTCCTTTAAGGTTTCCCTTGGGGTCTGATCTCTTTCAGGGACTTTCCTTGGGGTCTGACCTCCTTCAAGGGCTTCCTGTGGGGCCAAACCTCCTTCAGGGGCTTCCCATGGGGTCACAACCTCCAGAATCTCCCCACAGGAGCCACCCCTGGACCCCCCCACCCAACCCCATTTCCTGGATCAGCTCACCCCATGGCTGGGGGGGGTTCCACCCCACACATCCCCAAAAAAAAGGAAAAAATTGGAAAAAATCCTTATTTTTGACTGGGGAAAGAACCCCCCCCCTCCTTCCCCAAAGCAGAGAAACACAAGTTGTCAGTCGGGATGGATCTGGTGGGATTGATATCAGCCAAAGAATTGATATTCTTTCTGGGATTTAACCAAAAAAGTGATAGTCTTATGTCACTCCAAATGTGGTTTGAGATAAACAGATTCTCTCCCCTCTGTTGTTACCAAACATTCCGTGTGTCAACACCGGGGACGGCAGCGATTCCCTGGCTCGGCTGCGGGGAGGGAGGGAGGGAGGGAGGGAGGGGGGAGTTCCCCGGGATTTGGGGCAGCATCCACAATCCTGGCAAATCCAGGGATGGAACCTTTGGGGAACGGGGAGCGACCTCCCAGAGCTTTTGGCAGCGCTGGTTTTGTATTTGTGGTTTTATTTTTGCTTTAAGATGGAGATGGGGAGAAGGAAATGACCCTGAGGGAAGGATGAGTTTGGGATCTGGGGGGTCCCTGCAGAGCTGTGGGGTCAGGGCAGGCTGGGGACACCTCGAGTGACAGCCCCGAACCCCCAGGAGTGGCAGGGATGGGGTGGGAGCAGGGTGGGATCCTGGATGGGATCCTGGATGGGATCCTGGATGTGCTCCTGGATGGGATCCTGGATGGGATCCTGGATGGGATCCTGGATGGGATCCTGGATGGGATCCTGGATGGGATCCTGGATGAGATCCTGGATGGGATCCTGGAGGGGATCCTGGATGGGATCCTGGATGGGATCCTGGATGTGCTCCTGGAGGGGATCCTGGATGGGATCCTGGATGTGCCCCTGGATGGGATCCTGGAGGGGATCCTGGATGTGCTCCTGGATGGGATCCTGGATGGGATCCTGGATGGGATCCTGGATGGGATCCTGGATGTGCTCCTGGATGGGATCCTGGATGGGATCCTGGATGGGATCCTGGATGTGCCCCTGGATGGGATCCTGGATGGGATCCTGGATTTTTAAATTCAGGTAAAATTTTCTTTGTTTAATTCTTTAATTCTTTTAATTCAGGTAAAACTTTCTTTTTTTAATTCTTTAATTCTTTTAATTCAGGTAAAATTTTCTTTGTTTAATTCTTTAATTCTTTTAATTCATGTAAGATTTTTTTTTTAATTCTTTAATTCTTTTAATTCAGGTAAAATTTTCTTTTTTTTAATTCTTTAATTCTTTTAATTCAGGTAAAATTTTCTTTGTTTAATTCTTTAATTCTTTTAATTCAGGTAAGATTTTCTTTCTTTAATTCTTTAATTCTTTTAATTCACGTAAGATTTTCTTTTTTTAATTCTTTAATTCTTTTAATTCAGGTAAAATTTTCTTTCTTTAATTCTTTAATTCTTTTAATTCAGGTAAAATTTTCTTTGTTTAATTCTTTAATTCTTTTAATTCAGGTAAAATTTTCTTTTTTTAATTCTTTAATTCTTTTAATTCAGGTAAAATTTTGTTTAATTCAGGCAAAATTTTCTTTTTTTAATTCTTTAATTCTTTTAATTCACGTAAAATTTACTTTGTTTTAATTCTTTAATTCTTTTAATTCATGTAAGATTTTCTTTGTTTAATTCTTTAATTCTTTTAATTCAGGTAAAATTTTCTTTTTTTAATTCTTTAATTCTTTTAATTCTGGTAAAATTTTCTTTGTTTAATTCTTTAATTCTTTTAATTCAGGTAAAATTTTCTTTGTTTAATTCAGGTAAAATTTTCTTTTTTTACTTCTTTAATTCTTTTAATTCAGGAAAAATTTTCTTTTTTTAATTCTTTAATTCTTTTAATTCAGGAAAAATTTACTTTGTTTAATTCAGGTAAAATTTTCTTTTTTTAATTCTTTAATTCTTTTAATTCAGGAAAAAATTTCTTTTTTTAATTCTTTAATTCTTTTAATTCAGGTAAAATTTTCTTTGTTTAATTCAGGTAAAATTTTCTTTGTTTAATTCTTTAATTCTTTTAATTCACGTAAGATTTTCTTTTTTTTTTTAATTCTTTAATTCTTTTAATTCACGTAAGATTTTCTTTGTTTAATTCTTTAATTCTTTTAATTCAGGAAAAATTTTCTTTTTTTAATTCTTTAATTCTTTTAATTCAGGAAAAATTTACTTTGTTTAATTCAGGTAAAATTTTCTTTTTTTAATTCTTTAATTCTTTTAATTCAGGTAAAATTTTCTTTGTTTAATTCTTTAATTCTTTTAATTCAGGAAAAATTTACTTTGTTTAATTCAGGTAAAATTTTCTTTTTTTAATTCTTTAATTCTTTTAATTCAGGTAAAATTTTCTTTTTTTCCGCTGTATTTTTTAATTCCTCCTTAGATGGAAATCCTGCTCCTGACCTGCTCTGTCACCGCTGCCTTTGCTTCTCCTCCACCAACCCTTCCCTGCCCCAGCCACATCTCCCTCTGTTTGCTGTCCCTGGGAGGATTGATCCTAATCCTCCAAACAATTTCTCCGGCATTTCAAGGTCCGGATATTTTTTATCCCACTAATCTGGGCAGGAGAATTCCGCAGGCGGCTCCGTGTGCCCCCCGTGCCCCCAGCCCTGCACGACCTTGGCTTTATCTGCACAAATCCTTATCAGCTCCACGTGCTGCATTGGTGATGTTATAAATGCACAGCATAAAGTTGGGTTTTCACAAATATTAAAATAAATACTTTATGTAGAATATAGGAAGATTGTACATACAACAACATTCATTTTAATGAATATATTTCCTTTATTAATATTTCATTTTAATTTCATTTTCATTTATTATTATTTCATTAATTTTCATTTTAATGAAAATATTTTCTTTATTCACAAAATTTAAAATGTGATAAATGTATATTTTTTATGATTGTAACTCAGTGTTAGAAGACTGAAGTCTTTTGTTTTCCTGCATGAAGATTGCTGACCAAGAAAGAAATTAAACTTCTGTTATCAAGGATCTTGTCCAAATAAAGAAGAATTTATGGACCTGGGCTATCAGACAATGGAGCCACCCAAGGATGGAATGGTTGGGGGGAGTTGGGACTAAACAAAAGAATTCACACTCAAAAAGAATGTTTGAATCATGCACGTGAATTTTTAAATATGCAACAGGCTGATGTTTTTAAAGAACAAACTCTTTGTTAAGGGTGTGCTGGCTGGTTCTGTGCCAGGCACACTCAGCCAAAAAACTGAATTTTGCTTTTGTCTCTCCTAATTGTCTATTTTCTTTATTAAACTTAATTTATAAAATGAATTATTTATATTTATTATTATTTATATTTAATTTTTTATTATTATTATAACTATAACAATAATATTTATTATTATTAATTATTATTTGTAAATTATAAAATTAATAAATTAATAACTTTAATAAACTTTATTAAACTTCTAAATTTTTCCAAGAAACTGAACCTCGTTTTTTCACAGTGAGCAGCGCTGAGCCTGGGGCTCCCAGCGGAGCAGGAATCTGCAATTCCATAAGGAAACAGATTTGTGGGATTGGTGGGGTTGGGGAAGAACTCAGAACATCCAGGTCAACCATCCCAGCACTGCCAGGGCCACCAGTGCCCCGTGTCCCCAAGTGCCACATCCATGGCTTTAAATCCCTCAGGGATGGGGACACCAAACCTCCTTGGGCACCCTTTCCATGTAGGAATGTTAGAGTAGGAATAAACAAATATAGTTTGTTTATATGCAGTGCTTTTTATTATTTTGGGCCCAAGAGAACCGGGGTTTTAATACCCAAATCCAGTTCTGTGGAGAGACATTCGGATTTACAATTTATACCTTTTGGTCACATAAAATATCAATAATTAACTTCAATATTTTCTATTCTTCTTATTGATTCTACTGAAACATAAGATTTTGAGTTTCAAAAGAATATCAGGGTTACAATTGTTCTCTATATTCCTATGTCATTCCTTGATTAGGCCTAATTACACTTAATAGCTATATTTATACATGGTCATAGTTGTGTATTTAAAAAATTACATGCATGATTTAAACATTCTTTTTGAGCGTGAATTCTTTTGTTTAGTTTTAACTTCTCTCTTGACTATTTTATTTGGTAGACTTATTTATGTGTGGCACATTCTGTCTGATAGCACAGGTCCCATAAATTCTTCTCTTGGGGTTCTGGTCATTTTTATTTGGACAAATACTTGATAACAGAAGTTTAATCTCTTTTTTTGTTAGTAATCTATGCAGGAAAACAAAAGACTTCAGTCTTCTAACGCTAAGTTACAATCATAAAAAATACACATTAATTATATTTCTAACTTTTATTAATAAACGAAAATACAGTACAATATTCTTACATTATAGATACAGTATTCATTTTAATATTTGTGAAAAGCCAACTATAAACTCTGCATTTATAACACCCCTGAGCCTCCTTTGCTCCAGGCTCAGCCCCTTCCCAGCTCCCTCAGGGATTCTCCAGCCCCTTCCCAGCTCCCTCAGGGATTCTCCAGCCCCTTCCCAGCTCCCTCAGGGATTCTCCAGCTCCTTCCCAGCTCCCTCAGGAATTCTCCAGCCCCTTCCCAGCTCCCTCAGGAATTCTCCAGCCCCTTCCCAGCTCCCTCAGGGATTCTCCAGCTCCTTCCCAGCTCCCTCAGGAATTCTCCAGCTCCTTCCCAGCTCCCTCAGGAATTCTCCAGCCCCTTCCCAGCTCCCTCAGGAATTCTCCAGCCCCTTCCCAGCTCCCTCAGGAATTCTCCAGCCCTTCCCAGCTCCCTCAGGGATTCTCCAGCTCCTTCCCAGCTCCCTCAGGAATTCTCCAGCCCCTTCCCAGCTCCCTCAGGAATTCTCCAGCCCCTTCCCAGCTCCCTCAGGGATTCTCCAGCTCCTTCCCAGCTCCCTCAGGAATTCTCCAGCCCTTCCCAGCTCCCTCAGGAATTCTCCAGCCCTTCCCAGCTCCCTCAGGGATTCTCCAGCCCCCTTCCCAGCTCCTCAGGAATTCCTCCAGCCCCTTCCCAGATCCCTCAGGAATTCTCCAGCTCCTTCCCAACTCCCTCAGGGATTCTCCAGCCCCTCCCAAGCTCCCTCAGGAATTCTCCAACCCCTTCCCAACTCCCTCAGGAATTCTCCAGCCCCTTCCCAGCTCCCTCAGGAATTCTCCAGCCCTTCCCAGCTCCCTTCCCTTCCAGCCTTTCCATTTTTTTTCCAGCCTTTTTGTCAGAGATGTCAGGGATGAAAATTTAATAATTTGGAGTAGTTTTTCAGCAGTTTTTGGGCTTTTATCTTTCAGTGCTTTATTATTTGCTCAGTCTATTACACAATTAAGACAAAACTCCTCTGTCCGTGTCCCGTTCACCGGGACCCCCCTCAATCTGGATCCCCCCTTTCCCCGCTCGCCCCCGCGGGTCCCTAGCGGGACTACATTTCCCATGGTGCCCCGCGGGCAGCGCGCTCCCCATTGGCTAGCGGAGCAGGCGCGGCCCCGCCCCAGGCAGCGCCCGGCGGACTCCATGTCCCGGCGTGCCCCGCGGCAGCTGCTGTTGGCCGCAGCCAATCAGCGCGGGGCCGGCCGGGGGGCGGGGCCCGGCGGCGGGGGAGGCTGTTTAAAGTGGCGCTTGCGGGATGGCGGAGCCGGCGGACTATCCCCCGTTCCAGCTGGGGAAGCCCCGCTTCGAGCAGGTACGGCCGGCGGCGGGAGGCGGCGGGGGGCACACCGGGATGGGCGGCGGGAACCGCCCCCACCCCGCGCGCGGCATCGCCCCCCCCACCCCGGGCGCGGAGACCCTCGCTCCCCGCTCCGCTTCGCCCCTCCCTCTCCGCGGAACCGCGCGCTGATTGGCCCGCAGCCCCCGCGCCATTGGCCGGCAGAGCTGTCACTCAGAGCCACCGCCCCCTGCCCGCGGCGGGTCGCCCGGCGGGCGGGCACTGGCGCGTCCCAGTGCGCCCCTGTGGCGCGGGGCGCAGCGCGGCGGGCCGGGGTCCCGGGGGTCACGGGTTCGAGCCCCGCAGGCGCTCCCCGGGGCAGCGGGGACCGGCCGGGTCTTGTTGTCGCATGGCGGGGGCTCGTCCTGCCCTCGAGGGGCCGGTGTGAGGGAATCCAAGGTGCTTGGGAGGGGAAGAGCAAGTTTGGGTTGAAATGGGGCATGCAGATGTGGGGTGGGAGGTAGAGATGCTCCAGGTGAGTTGCTTTGCAACCTCCAGCAGCAGGTCCAGGTTGGTGATAATGGATCTGAAGGTTTGGGTTGTGAACCACACCCACAGGATGTAAGGGTAAAATAGTTAATGGGCGGATCAGAACAGCTGGTTTTTTACACAACTTCATGTCTGGGGATGGAGAGACCAGCTCTTTGTTCAGGCCCACAACCTTCCTCAGGTGGGCAGTGCAGGGCGCACAGGATATCCTGCTGGCCACCCACCGTGTGTGGATGACCAGGACAGCTTGTGGAACC
>JAJEOU010000819.1:172551-268234 GCA_021534815.1 Acrocephalus arundinaceus
TTTTGTGTTCATTTTGTGTCCATTTTGTGACCATTTTGGATCCATTTTGTGTCCATTTTGTGTCCATTTTGTGTCCATTTTGTGTCCATTTTGTGACCATTTTTGGTCCATTTTGTGTTCAGTTTGTGCCCATTTTGTGCCCATTTTGTGTCCATTTTGTGTCCATTTTGTGTCCATTTTGTGTCCATTTTGTGTCCATTTTGTGACCATTTTGTGACCATTTTGGGTCCTCCTTGGGTGCAGCCCTGCCCAGGCCCTGCCCTGCCCAAGCTGTCCCCTAAAGCCCTTTCAATAAATATTTATTTTATTCTCTGGCTCTGCCCAGTCTCTGTTCCAGCTCAGCCTTCCCAAGGCATCAAGTTGGCCATTCCAGGAGGGAGGTATTTGCCCAGGATATGGAGGTTTTTAGCTGGAATTTGGAGGTTTTTGTCTGAAGTATGAAGGTTTTTGCCCAGGATAGGGAAGTTTTTTCCCGGAATGTGGAGGTTTTTGCCTAGGATATGAAGGTTTTTGCCTGGAATAGGGCGGTTTTTGCCCGAAATATGGAGGGGTTTGCCTGGAATGTGGAGGGTTTTGCCTTGATTATGGAGGTTTTTGCATAGGATATGAAGGTTTTTGCCTGGAATATGGAGTTTTTTGCCCAGGATAGGGAAGATTTTTTCCCTGAATGTGGAGGTTTTTGCCAGGATTTGAAGGTTTTTACCTGGAATATGGAGGTTTTTGCCCAGGATAGGGAGGTTTTTGCCTTGATTATGGAGGTTTTTGCCCAGGATAGGGAGGTTTTTGCCTGGAATAGGGAGGTTTTTACCAAGGATATGGAGATTTTTGTGTGGAATAAGGAGGGTTTTGCCTGGAATATGGAGGTTTTTGGCCAGAACATGAAGGGTTTTGCCCAGAATATGGAGATTTTTGCCTGGAATATGGAAGTTTTTGCCTGGAATATGAAGGGTTTTGCCCAGGATAGGGAGGTTTTTGCCCAGGATATGGATGTTTTTGCCGAGTTTGTTCTGGCTGCTGCCAAACCTGGACTTTGCACAGCCTCTGCTCCGCTGGGCAGCTGCCGATCCCTGCCAGGAGATGGAAAAGCACAGAATCCACCAGGGAACGGGGTGGCACTGCCAGAGTGAGCTCAGCCACTGGAAAAGGGCCCTGGACCCAATCCCAAGCACAGGAATGGCTGCTGTTCCTGCTGTTCCTGCTGCTCCCCTGTTCCACGGGTCTGGAATGTTTGCAGGACAATAATCAGTCACCAAGTGGTGATTTCATGTTGGGCTTCCAAGGAAACAACAAAGTCCCCTTTGATGTGGGCAGGAAAGGGAGGGAAGGAGTTTTCCCTGGATTTGTGGATCCTGGATGTGATCCTGAGGCTCCCAGGAGCTCTCAGAGGAGCCACCCACCCCTGGGGACAATATTCCATGTTTTTGGGATGTCCTCCAGCACCAGTGTTGCCCAAACCACGGAGCTGGGGCTGAAATGTTGATGTCCCTCAGCTGGAGGAGGGACAGCCCGCAGGAGCCTTTGGAAAACAGTGCTTGGATTCAAATATTTGGGAGCCACCGCTGCTTTTCTGCAGGCTGGGTAAAGTTTAACCCCATGGAAGCTGCCCTTTGGATCCTGATTTTTCCTCTTGAGCTTGGGCAAACCCAAAGAATCTTTCTGCCCTCGTGGGGTTTTAAACTTTAAAAAATGGAAATATATTCTATGGAAATTTATATTTTTTCAAGAAAAAATTTATATATTGATATGCATATAAAAATGTATAATTTTGAATATTCTCTATGTAATATTGCATGTAGATAGTATCTATTATATACTATATATAGTAAATAGAATAGATAATATAATAGTTAATATAATATAATATAATATAATATAATATAATATAATATAATAGTTAATGTAATATAATATAATATAATGCAATATAAATAATAGTGTAATACAATGTAATACCATAATACAATATAGGATATATAATATAATATAATATAATAAAATAAATTATAATATAATATAATATAATATAATATAATATAATATAATATAATATGTATTAAATATATATTGATATTCATATATATAGGTCTGGTTTTATATATTCTTTATATAATATTGCATGTATGTGGTATTGATTATATGTACTATATATACTAAATATAATAGATAATATAATAGTATAAAATAATGCAAGATATATAATATAATACAATATAAATAATAATGTAATATAATGTAATACAATATGTGTAATATACTATAATATATTATATATGTGTAATATACTATAATATATTAAAATGATCTTTGATTTTATATATTCTTTATATAATATTGCATGTATATAGTATCTATTATATGTACTATATATACCAAATATAATAGATAATATAATAGTTAATATAATAGTATAGTATAATGCAAGATATATAATATAATATAATATAATATAATATAATATAATATAATATAATATAAATAATAATGTAATATAATGTAATACAATATATGTAATATACTATAATATATTAAAAATGTAAATATTGATATGCATATATATGTCTGATTTTATATATTCCCTGTATAATATTGCATGTATATAGTATCTATTATATATACTATATATACTAAATATAATAGTTAATATAATAGTTAATATAATATAATGCAATATAAATAATAATATAATACAATGTAATACAATATATGATATATAATATAATATATATAAAATATATATAGATATGCCTATATGTATGTATGATTTTATATATTCTCTGTATAATATTGCATGTATATAATATCTATTATATGTACTATATATATTAAATATAATAGATAATATTATAGATAATATAATAATATAATACAATGCAAGATATATAATAGTTAATATAATATAATGCAATATAAGTAATAGTTAATGTAATACAATATAATACAATAAATATAATATAATATAGTATAATACATTAAAATGTATATATTGATCTGCATATATATGTCTGGTTTTATATGGTTTCTATATAATATTGCATATATATTGTATCTATTATATGTACTATACATATAACATAATAAATATATAATAAATATATATAATAAATAAATATAACCGATAATATAATAGATAATATAATAGTTAATATAATATAATGCCATCTAAATAATAGTTCATGTAATATTATGTAATACAATATTATATTATATTATATTATTTGATATTAAATTATATATAATATTTCATGTAATGTAATATAATATTTATATTATGTTACATTATATTACATTATATTACATTATATTATATTATATTATATTATATTACATTATAATACATTACAATATATTATAATATATTATATTATATTATATTATATTATATTATATTATATTATATTATATTATATTACATTATATTATAATATATTATAATATATTTTATTATATTATATTGTATTAATGGAGCAACACCTGCCCATCCAGGTGTTGAATCTGTTGATCCTTGATGTCCTTTCCATCCCAGCCCCTGCCTTGGTTCCACGCTGGGATTTCCCTGGCACAGACACCGTGTTAAAAACAATTCTGTGTTTTTAATTCCTGGCTGCTGTTCCTCTTGCAGAGCCGCCTGAAGGAAGCGGTGCAGCTGCTGGAGGATTACAAACATGGGACTCTGCCCCCAGGAGTCACCAACAAAGAGGTCAGAGGGAAAAACTAATTTAAAAGTTACATTTCTACTTCTGAATTCCTAATTTTTATGGTTAAATTTCCACTCCTTCCTGCACTTCAGTGGGGAGGATGAGGGGGGTTCAGGTGGGCTCTGCTGAAGGACATTTTTGGTGTTTCTGTGGTAAAACACAAACTTCTCATGCAATCAACAGCAAAAAAAGTGATTTTTTCTTTAGCTGGATGAAAGCTTTTTGTCAGTCCTGTGAGTTCTTGTGGCAGCAGCTGTGGGGCCTGTTCCTGTCACAATAATTTCCATTCCTGCCCTTGGGATGGGAGCAGGGTTGGAGATTCCTGAGAAAAATCTCATTTTGGGGCTTTGGGACAGAGGGATGGGCTGGGGGATCTCTCCAAGACCACCTCAGTCCCATTTTCTGGATTTTTTCCCCATATTCCTCTGCACATGGAACTTGTGGGAGCAGAGAGGATTGTAGAGGAGTCAAAGTGCTTTTGGAGTATTTTACCTCCAAATCAACGCCATGAACCAAAAAACAACAAAAAAAAATTAATGTTTTTGTGTTTATTACCTCAAACTCCTCCCCATTCCTGTCCATGTGGAGACTCCTGACCCTGACCCAGCCCAGGGGATTTTTTATGGCTCTGTCTGTGCATCCAGCAAAAAAATTATTCAGTTGAGTGTGATTTAAAGTCATATAAATGTGAATTGATATCAGAGCTGCCTGAGGGGTGTGTAAGGAGCAGCAATTCCAGAGGACCCAAATAAACAGGGATGGAAGTTCTGGGGAGCTTTTTCTCCTCACCTTGTAGATCAAAAAAAAATTTTTTATTTTTTTCCCTGCTCTCAAGTGATAATTTCTTCTCCTCAAAGACAAATATGGGAGGTGAATGAAGGAAATGGAAATTTCTGGGAAGGGGCAGCTGGTGTGGGAGGTGCTGTGCTGTGGAAGCTTCCACAAAAAACAAACGGGAAATTGTCACAGGGCGTTGGCCTGGTGCTCTCCTGATGTCACTGCAACCTTCCAACCAGCAGCTGATGGGAGGGAGAAAGGGATGGGAAGGAGAAAGGGTTGGGATGGAGGAAGGGTTGGGATGGAGGAAGGGTTGGGAAGGAGGAAGGGTTGGGAAGGAGGAAAGGTTGGGAAGGAGGAAAGGTTGGGAAGGAGGAAGGGTTGGGATGGAGGAAGGGTTGGAAGGAGGAAGGGTTGGAAGGAGGAAGGGTTGGAAGGAGGAAAGGTTGGGAAGGAGGAAAGGTTGGGAAGGGGAAAGGTTGGGAAAGGAGGAAGGGTTGGGATGGAGGAAGGGTTGGAAGGAGGAAGGGTTGGGATGGAGGAAGGGTTGGAGGAGGAAGGGTTGGGATGGAGGAAGGGTTGGGATGGAGGAGGGTGGAGGAGGAAGGGTTGGAAGGAGGAAGGGTTGGAGGAGGAAGGGTTGGAAGGAGGAAGGGTTGGGATGGAGGAAGGGTTGGAAGGAGGAAGGGTTGGAAGGAGGAAGGGTTGGAAGGAGGAAGGGTTGGGATGGAGGAAGGGTTGGAAGGAGGAAGGGTGGGAAGGAGGAAGGTTGGGAAGGAGGAAGGGTTGGGAGGGGAAGGGTTGGAAGGAGGAAGGGTTGGAAGGAGGAAGGGTTGGAAGGAGGAAGGGTGGGAGGAGGAAGGGTTGGGAAGGAGGAAGGGTTGGGAAGGAGGAAGGGTTGGGAGGAGGAAGGGTGGGAGGGGAGGTTGGAGGAGGAAGGGTTGGGGGAAGGAGGAAGGGTTGGGGGAGGAAGGGTTGGGATGGAGGAAGGGTTGGAAGGAGGAAGGGTTGGAAGGAGAGAAGGGTTGGAAGGAGGAAGGGTTGGTGGAGGAAGGGTTGGGAAGGAGGAAGGGTTGGAAGGAGAAGGGTTGGAAGGAGGAAGGGTTGGGAGGAGGAAGGGTTGGAAGGAGGAAGGGTTGGAAGGAGGAAGGGTTGGGATGGAGGAAGGGTTGGAAGGAGGAAGGGTTGGAAGGAGGAAGGGTTGGGAAGGAGGAAGGGTTGGAAGGAGGAAGCTGCAGGACTGGGGAAGAGAAGGGGCTGGAAGGAGGAAGGATTGGAAGTAACAGTTGGGAAGGAGGAAGGGTTGGAAGGAGAAAAGGGCTGGGAAGAAGAAAGAAAGGGTTGGAAGGAGAAAGAAAAGGTTGGAATGAGAAAGAAAAGGTTGGAATGAGAAAGAAAAGGTTGGAATGAGAAAGAAAAGGTTGGAATGAGAAAGAAAAGGTTGGAATGAGAAAGAAAAGGTTGGAATGAGAAAGAAAAGGTTGGAATGAGAAAGAAAAGGTTGGAATGAGAAAGAAAGGTTGGAATGAGAAAGAAAAGGTTGGAATGAGGTTGGAATGAGAAGAAAGGTTGGAATGAGAAAGAAAAGGTTGGAATGAGAAAGAAAAGGTTGGAATGAGAAAGAAAAGGTTGGAATGAGAAAGAAAAGGTTGGAATGAGAAAGAAAAGGTTGAGAAGGGGAAGGGGTTGGGAAGGAGGAAGAAAGGATTGGAAGGAGGAGGGTTTGGAAGGAAAAAGGGTTGGGAAGGAGGAAGGGCTGGGCTGGGAAGAAGGGTCTGGAAGGAGGAAGGGTTGGAAGGAGGAAGGGCTGGAAGAAGAAAGAAAAGGTTGGGAAGGAGAAAAAGGATTGGAAGGAAAAAGGGTTGGAAGGAGGAAGGGTTTGGAAGGATGGAGAAAGGGTTGGAAGGAGAAAGAAAGGGATGGGAAGAAGGGGTTGGAAGGAGAAGGGGCTGGAAGGAGAAAGAAAGAGTTGGAAGGACGAAGCTGCAGGGTTGGAAGGAGGAAGCTGTGGGGCTGGGGAGGAGAAGGGGCTGGAAAGAGAAAGGGCTGGGAAGGAGGAAGGGTTGGAAGGAGGAAGGTTTGGGAAGGAGAAAGAAAGGGTTAGAAGGAAAAAGGTTGGGAAGGAGAAGGGGCTGGAAGGAGGAAGCTGCGGGGCTGGGGAGGAGGAAGGGTTGGAAGGAGAATGGGTTGGGAAGGAAGGAGAAGGGGTTGGAAGGAGAGAGAAAGGGTTGGAAGGAGAAAGGGTTGGAAGGAGAAAGAAAGGGATGGGAAGAAGGGGTTGGAAGGAGAAGGGGCTGGAAGGAGAAAAAAGGGGTTGGGAAGGAGAAAGGGTTGGAAGGAGAAAGAAAGGGATGGGAAGGAGAAAGAAAAGGTTGGGAAGGAGAAAAAGGGTTGGAAGGAGAAGGGGTTGGAAGGAGAAAGAAGGGTTGGGAAGGAGAAAAAAAGGGCTGGGAAGGGGAAGGGGTTGGGAAGGAGGAAGAAAGGATTGGAAGGAGGAGGGTTTGGAAGGAAAAAGGGTTGGAAGGAGGAAGGGCTGGGAAGGAAAAAGGGTTGGGAAGGAGGAAGGGCTGGGCTGGGAAGAAGGGTCTGGAAGGAGGAAGGGTTGGAAGGAGGAAGGGCTGGAAGAAGAAAGAAAAGGTTGGGAAGGAGAAAAAGGATTGGAAGGAAAAAGGGTTGGAAGGAGGAAGGGTTTGGAAGGATGGAGAAAGGGTTGGAAGGAGAAAGAAAGGGATGGGAAGAAGGGGTTGGAAGGAGAAGGGGCTGGAAGGAGAAAGAAAGAGTTGGAAGGACGAAGCTGCAGGGTTGGAAGGAGGAAGCTGTGGGGCTGGGGAGGAGAAGGGGCTGGAAGGAGGAAGGGTTGGAAGGAGGAAGGGTTGGAAGAAGAAAGAAAGGGTTGGAAGGAGGAAGGATTGGAAGGAGGAAGGGCTGGAAGAAGACAGAAAGGGGTGGAGGGAGGAAGGGTTGGAAGGAGAAGGGGTTGGGAAGGAGAAAGAAAGGGTTAGAAGGAAAAAGGGTTGGGAAGGAGAAGGGGCTGGAAGGAGGAAGCTGCGGGGCTGGGGAGGAGGAAGGGTTGGAAGGAGGAAGGTTTGGGAAGGAGAATGAAAGGGTTGGGAAGGGAAAAGGCTTGGGAAGGAGAATGGGTTGGGAAAGAAGGAGAAGGGGTTGGAAGGAGAAAGAAAGGGCTGGAAGGAGAAAGAAAGGGATGGGAAGAAGGGGTTGGAAGGAGAAGGGGTGGGAAGGAGAAAGAAAGGGTTAGAAGGCAAAAGGGTTGGAAGAAGAAAGGATTGGAAGGAGAAAGAAGAGGTTGGGAAGGAGAAAAAGGGTTGGGAAGGAAAAAGGGCTGGAAGGAGAAAGGGTTGGGAAGGAGAAGGGGTTGGAAGGAGAAAAGATTGCGAGGAGAAAGAGTTGGAAGGAGAAAGAAAGAGTTAGAAGGAAAAGGATTGGGAAGGAGGAAGGGCTGGGAAGGAAGGAGGATTGGAAGGAGGAAAGATTGGAAGGAGGAAGAATTGGAAGTAGGAGGCTGCAGGGCTGGGGAGAAGGGGCTGGAAGGAGGAAGGATTGGAAGGAGGAAGGGTTGGAAGGAGGAAGGGTTGAAGAGAGAAGGGGCTGGAAGAAGGAAGGATTGGAAGGAGGAAGGATTGGAAAGAGGAAAGATTGGAAGTAGGAAGCTGCGGGTCTGGGGAGAAGGGGCTGGAAGGAGGAAGGATTGGAAAGAGGAAAGATTGGAAAGAGGAAGGATTGGAAGTAGGAAGCTGCGGGTCTGGGGAGAAGGGGCTGGAAGGAGGAAGGGCTGGAAGGAGGAAAGATTGGAAAGAGGAAGGATTGGAAGGAGGAAAGATTGGAAGTAGGAAGCTGCGGGGCTGGGAGGAAGGGGTTGGAAGAAGGAAGGATTGGAAAGAGGAAGGATTGGAAAGAGGAAGGATTGGAAAGAGGAAAGATTGGAAAGAGGAAGGATTGGAAAGAGGAAAGATTGGAAAGAGGAAAGATTGGAAATAGGAAGCTGCGGGGCTGGGAGGAAGGGGCTGGAAGGAGGAAAGATTGGAAAGAGGAAGGATTGGAAAGAGGAAGAATTGGAAGGAGGAAGGGCTGGAAGGAGGAAGGATTGGAAAGAGGAAGGATTGGAAAGAGGAAGGATTGGAAGTAGGAAGCTGCGGGGCTGGGGAGGGAGGCAGCAGCAGTGAGGCAGCAGCAGTGACTCAGTTCCATCTGCCTGAGGCAGATGACACACCAGCCACTCTCGGTGACAAACCACGCAGACTTTTGACCTACATTTTGCAGAGTGACAAAGGCAGGCTCTTCCCAGAGTTCATTCAGAATTCCCGTGGGGGAGAGGCAGCACAGGGGGGGAGGCTGAGCAGCCTGGGAGGTTCTGAGTGGAAATCCAGGTGAGGGAGGGTTGGATTATCTGTGGGTTTTTATTTAGAGATGGGGCTCCTGAGAGGTGTTTTAAAGATTTTTATTCCATTTTCAGTCTCATGTGAAGGGTGAGATGGTACAGATGTTATAATTCACGCCATCAAAATTAGAAGCCAAACTATTTACTAATTACAATCCATTAAAAGCATTTTTTGGCCTATCAGCTTTTGCCACACAATGCTGCTAATGCTTCTAAGCCAATCATATAAAAAAACCCCTTGTGGGTCTTATTAAAATACATCTTTTATAGTTCTGGTTCTCTAAAATATCTGATCTATTTACAAAGTCATCATTTAAAATTTGTTTCTAGCTCAATTTCTCTCTCAACAATGTCTGTCCTATCCCATGGCCTTTCTAAGTCAGGATATTTGATCTCAGAGTTTGCATATAGATGTACAAAACTATGTGAGCTTTCAGGCAGAAATTGAGAATTCTCTATAAATTCTAAATTCTCTATAAATCCATTTCCCACAAGGGAGGGGAGAGGCAATGATGGGCAAAGGCCTTTGCTGGGAAATGTTCTCACATCAGCATAAGGAGAATGGGTTTGGTGGTGGAATTGTGCCACAGCTCACATTGGTTACAGTGATGGCAGTGATGCCTTGGGAGGGCTGAGCTGGAGCAGAGACTGGACAGAGCCAGAGAATAAAATAAATATTTATTGAAAGGCCTTTAGGGGACAGCTTGGGCAGGGCAAGAGCCTGGGCAGGGCTGCACCCAAGGTGGACCCAAGGTGGGTCCATTTTGTGTCCATTTTGTGTCCATTTTGTGCCCATTTTGTGACCATTTTGGGTCCATTTTGGGACCCTTTTGTGACCATTCTGTGACCATTTTGTGTCCATTTTGTGTCACTTTGTGACCATTTTGTGTCCATTTTGTCTCCATTTTGTGTCATTTTGTGACCATTTTGTGACCCTTTTATGACCATTTTGTGCCCATTTTGTGCCCATTTTGTGCCCATTTTGTGTCCATTCTGGGTCCATTTTGTGTCCATTTTGTGCCCATTTTGTTTCCATTCTCTGACCATTTTGTGTCCATTCTGTGTCCATTTTGTGACCCTTTTATGACCATTTTGTGTCCATTTTGTGACCCTTTTGTGTCCATTCTCTGTCCATTTTGTGTCCATTTTGTGACCATTCTGTGTCCATTTTGTGTCTCTTTTGTGACCATTTTGTGCCCATTTTGTGTCCCTTTTGTGTCCATTTTGTGACCATTCTGTGTCCATTTTGTGTCACTTTGTGACCATTTTGTGCCCATTTTGGGACCATTTTGGGTCCATTTTGTGCCCATTTTGTGTCCATTTTGTGCCCATTTTGTGTCCATTCTCTGACCATTTTGTGTCCATTTTGTGACCATTTTGGGTCCGTTTTGAGTCCATTTTTTGATCATTTTATAACCATTTGCGGCCCACCTTGGGTGCAGCCCTGCCCAGGCTCTTGCCCTGCCCAAGGTGTCCCCCAAAGGCCTTTCAATAAATATTTATTTTATTCTCCAGCTCTGTCCAGTCTCTATTCCATCTCAGCCTCCCCAAGGCATCTATAGCAACGTCTGATCGTGCTGCGCTTCACAACCAGCGCGAGAATCGCGATCACCTCGGGAGGCTTTAAAAAGAACGCTCTGGGCAGAGCTTTAATGCATTAACTCTCCAAGGATCCAACACTTCCCCCCTGAGGAAGCAGCTCCCAGCTCAGGCAGACGAGTTGTTTTGACAGAGCTCTTCACCAAGCTCCGGGCTGAGCTTTTCTGCCGGAGCAGCGTTTGACAGAGCTCGAATCCCTTTGCGTTCCTCATTGGGAAACCGGCGGCTCCCGGCGAGGATGGCAGGAGCTGCAGCCTCCCAGCAGCTCCCTGGCGCCCGCTGAGATGGTTGCACCACATGAGGAGTGGCAAACGCAGAGCCTAAAGCTATGTCACAGCAAGCAGCTCCTCCACACGCAGCTTCTTGACAGGGTTCTGGTGGAACCAGCCTTGCTCCGCTGCGTTTCCCAGGCAGCTTTTTCCAAATGAGCTGGAATGGAACAGTTAGGGGCTAGCTAAAGATAAAAAAAAAACCCAAAAAGCTCTGAAGAGCTGTAATTGTGCTTTCAGCACTTCCCCAGGGCAGCCTCTGAGCTCGTTTCCAGAATAAATGCTGGAGCGCTGTGGATGTGACACTTGGGGACACGGTGGTGGCAGTGCTGGGGATGGTTGGAATGGATGATCTCAGAGGGCTTTTCCAGCCCTGAGCAATTCCATGATTCTCCTGCCCAGTTTCCCTGCTGTTCCCAGTGCCAGCTCTGCCCCTTCCAAGCCTCTCCCACCCATCCCGAGGCTCCTGCTCTTCCTCCTGAACTGGATTTCACTGCCTGGGGAAGTGGCCATTAACTCAAGGTGGGAAAAATCCCATTTCTGGGGCCTCATTAGCAAAAATGAAGAATTGATCCCTCACCTGTCGATAGCTGCTGCACTGCTGAGAGCTCCTGATTGAGGGGGGACCGTGGGGTTTATTCCTACCTTAGAAAGATGTTTTAAAACCAGGATTTTTTAGCCTGGCTGTATCAATTATGTGGTCAGCAAAACAGAGGAGAAGGAGCTGCTTGATCAGTGGAGCAAGAAAACATTTCTCCATTTCTTCAGCTCAGCTTATTTCCTTGAGTTTTTATTGAAATATTTAAAAGCCAGATTTGTTTTTTTATTAAACACGCAGCTGAGTGTTTGTTAAAATGCCCCCAACCCCAAAGAATCCCCCACACTTCATTAATCCCCCTCTCCAGCAGCCTCTTAGGATTTCTGAAGTTTTCCTTGAAATGAAAAGTTTTCTTGGGTGATGCACCTGTTTGGGGTGGGTTTGTGCTCTCTTGGTTGTTTGGGTTAAATATTTGAGGAGGAGCAGAGAAGATGTTGGGAGGAGAAAGGCCCTGATGGCCTTGGGGAGGTTTGGTCTCCTTGGGGGTGGAATTTGGATGCTGGAATTCCATGGATCCAGAGATGTTTGATGGAAACAGCAGCAGTTTCTTAGCAGGGCTTAAAGCTTTAGAATTTTAGATGTTTTTGCTGTGAAAAGCACAAGAGAATGGTTGGGCTTGGTGAAATTCCTCTGCCCTGGTCCTGTCTGTGCTCCTGGGGCTCCTGCAGGGGTTGGGGTGGAGGAGCTGCTGGGGCAGCTGCTGCTCCCTGTGTCCATCCCCAGGGGAAGGGGGAGAACAGGACCCTGAGGAGGGAAAGGAAATGTGGAGGGAGAAACTGCTCCGGGTGTCATCTATGAACCAGCTTCTCCAGCTCTGTGGGTGTTGCATTCATGGAATCCTGGAATGGTTTGGGATGGAGGGGACCTTAAATCCCACCCAGTGCCACCCTAAGCATGGCAGGGACACCTCCCACTGTCCCAGGTGGATCCCAGCCCCAAATCCAACCTGGGACTTCTAGGGATCCAGGGGCAGCCCCAGCAAATCTGGGAATTCCAGCCCAGGCAGGAATTCCTGCCCAAGATCCCAGCCCAATCTCCCCTTGGAATTGGTTGGAACTGGTTGGAGCTGGTTGGAACTGTTTGGAATTGGTTGGAAATTGTTGGAGCTGGTTGGAATTGGTTGGAAATTGTTGGAGCTGGTTGGAATTGGTTTGAATTGGCTGAAATTGGTTGGAAATGGTTGGGACTGGTTGGAAATGTTTGGAATTGTTTGGAGCTGGTTGGGACTGGTTGGAAATGGTTGGAATTGGTTGGAAATGGTTGGAACTGGTTGAAAATTGTTGGAATTGGTTATAAATTATTGGAATTGGTTGGAATTGTTTGGAGCTGTTTGGAAATGGTTGGAATTGGTTCAGGGGCAGCCCCAGCAAATCTGGGAATTCCAGCCCAGGCAGGAATTGCTGCCCCAGATCCCAGCCCAATCTCCCCTTGCCCAGTGGAAGCCATTCCCTGGCTCCTGTCCCTCCAGCCCTTGGCCCCAGTCCCTCTCCAGCTCTCCTGGAGCCCCTGCAGGGACTCTGAGCATTCCCTGGAGTTTTCCCTTCTCCAGGGGAACATTCCCAGCTCTCCCAGCCTGGCTCCAGCCCTGTTATTGCCCCTCTGTTTTCCTTCAATTTGCATTTTGTGCTCCTCACTGAGCCACGGGATCCCAGAATCCCAGACTGGTTTGGACTGGAAGGGCCCTTAAGGATCACCCAGTGCCACCCCTGCCAGGGCAGGGACATTTCCACTGTCCCAGGCTGGGAGTGGTCCCACAGTACCTGAGCTGCCTTGGCAGCCACAATTCCTCAGGGATGGGGACTGGGAGGTGCTGAGGAATTCAGAATTTCAGAAATCTCCAAATCCCAAAATCCTGAAACCCCCAAATCCCCAAACCCTGAATTTCCTCCTCTTTGTGGCACAGCTGCTTCTCCTGGGGGATTTTTGTGCTCCAGAAGGGCTGAAATCCTGAAACCCCGAAATCCCAAAATTCTGAAATCCCAAAATCTCCAAATCCCAAAATCCTGAAACCCCAAAATCCTGAAATCCCCAAATCCTGAATTCCCTCCTCTTCATGGCACAGCTGCTTCTCCTGGGGGATTTTTGTGCTCCAGAAGGGCTGAAATCCTAAAATCCTGAAACCCCAAAACCCCAAAATCTCCAAATCCTGAATTCCCTCCTCTTCGTGGCACAGCTGCTTCTCCTGGGGGATTTCTGTGTTCCAGAAGGGCTGAAATCCTGAAATCCTGAAACCCCAAAATTCTGAAATCCTGAAATCTCCAAATCCCAAAATGCTGAAACCCCGAAATCCCCAAACCCTGAATTCCCTCCTCTTTGTGGCACAGCTGCTTCTCCTGGGGGATTTTTGTGCTCCAGAAGGGCTGAAATCCTGAAACCCCAAAATCCCAAAATTCTGAAATCCCGAAATCTCCAAATCCCAAAATCCTGACATCCCCAAATCCTGAATTCCTTCCTCTTCATGGCACAGCTGCTTCTCCTGGGGGATTTTTGTGCTCCAGAAGGGCTGAAATCCTGAAATCCTGAAACCCCAAAATTCTGAAATCCGGAAATCTCCAAATCCCAAAATCCTGAAACCCCAAAACCCCAAAATCCTGAATTCCCTCCTCTTCGTGGCACAGCTGCTTCTCCTGGGGGATTTTTGTGCTCCAGAAGGGCTGAAATCCTGAAATCCTGAAACCCCAAATCCCAAAATCCTGAATTCCTTCCTCTTCGTGGCACAGCTGCTTCTCCTGGGGGATTTCTATGCTCCAGAAGGGCTGAAATCCTGAAATCCTGAAACCCCAAAATTCTGAAATCCGGAAATCTCCAAATCCCAAAATCCTGAAACCCCAAAATCCCCAAAATCCTGAATTCCCTTCTCTCATGGCACAGCTGCTTCTCCTGGGGGATTTTTGTGCTCCAGAAGGGCTGAAATCCTGAAACCCCAAAACCCCAAAATCCCAAAATCCTGAATTCTCTCCTCTTCATGGCACAGCTGCTTCTCCTGGGGGATTTTTGTGCTCCAGAAGGGCTGAAATCCTGAAACCCCGAAATCCCAAAATTCTGAAATCCCGAAATCTCCAAATCCCAAAATCCCGAAACCCCAAAACCCCAAAATCCCCAAACCCTGAATTCCCTCCTCTTTGTGGCACAGCTGCTTCTCCTGGGGGATTTCTGTGCTCCAGAAGGGCTGAAATCCTGAAATCCTGAAACCCCAAATCCCAAAATCCTGAATTCCCTCCTCTTTGTGGCACAGCTGCTTCTCCTGGGGGATTTCTGTGCTCCAGAAGGGCTGAAATCCTGAAATCCTGAAACCCCAAAATCCCAAAATCTCCATATCCTGAATTCCCTCCTCTTCGTGGCACAGCTGCTTCTCCTGGGGGATTTCTGTGCTCCAGAAAAAAACCCTTTCCAAGGCTGTGGGACCTTGGATGTGCTCAGGGTTTGGGCACCAAGGATCAGCCTTGAGAGATTTTCAGGTGGGTATCAGCACTGGGGGAGATTTCATGATGAACTTCAGGTTTGTTCATCACTTCTTCTTCCCCCAAAATACTTCAGTTTTCTTAGCTGGAATTCCCTGCAGTCATTCCTTGTTTGAACTGCATTTCCTTCCACTTGAAGGTTGAATTTTTGCCTTGGAAATTGGGGTAGGAAGAAATGGTTTGATATCAGCACCCCAAATGTTGACCAGCAGCAGCCCAGGATGCTGGAAAGCTGCTGGAAATTGGGATCCAAGCCCTGATTTCCCTCACTTTTAGGTTCTCACCACTCCACCCTAAAATTGTAGTGCCTAAACAAGCAGTGGGTGCAGTGCAGAGGTGAAGGTTCCTCACCTGTGACAGTTCTGGCTTCTTTTTCTCTGCTGCCAAGGTCAGGGTGAATAATACACAGGAAATGCAAGTTTTGAGTTTGGACTTGGATATTTATTATTTATCTATTTACAGACTCACCAGGCATGAGCTCTAACTCACAAGTTAGAGAAATGAGGTAAAATTGATGTGTCTGTAACTCTTTCCGAGGTTATTTAAATGTTAATTACCCAATAATGAGGTGACACCGGTATTATTTATATTTGTGACCCAATAATGACCACCCAAGGCCAGCAGTGCAGACCCTTTTCACCCAATTACTGAAAACCACCCAAACCCATGAAAAAGAAGGAAGAAAAAGGTGAATAAGAAGGAAAAAGGTGAAGAAGAAGGAAAAAGGTGAAGAAGGAAGAATAAGGTGAAGAAGGAAGAAAAAGGTGAATAAGAAGGAAAAAGGTGAAGAAGAAGGAAAAAGGTGAAGAAGAAGGAAAAAGGTGAAGAAGAAAGAAAAAGGTGAAGAAGAAAGAAAAAGGTGAAGAAGAAGGAAAAAGGTGAAGAAGAAAGAAAAAGGTGAAGAAGAAGGAAAAAGGTGAAGAAGAAGGAAAAAGGTGAAGAAGAAGGAAAAAGGTGAAGAAGAAGGAAAAAGGTGAAGAAGAAGGAAAAAGGTGAAGAAGAAGGAAAAAGGTGAAGAAGAAGGAAAAAGGTGAAGAAGAAAGAAAAAGGTGAAGAAGGAAGAAAAAGGTGAAGAAGGAAGAAGAAGGTGAAGAAGAAAGAAAAAGGTGAAGAAGGAAGAAAAAGGTGAAGAAGGAAGAAGAAGGTGAAGAAGAAGGGCTTAGACAATGCCCCAAATCCTCCATCTTGACTCACATATATTACTGTACATACTAAAACCTTAAATCTAATTTTTTCACCCTCTGAGATCACACAATTCTATTCAAACTCCACACCCACAACCCGGTGCCATCACTCAATTTTGGGAGCCTGTCCCAAGGCCTCAGGTCAAACGTGGTGCTTGCCTGAGAGTCAGTGATTGTTGGCACAGAAAATCTGGAATTTTCAGCCTCCAGGGTTCCACCACTCATCCCCCTGTCCATGCCCCGTGTCCCTTGTCCCCACCGCGGGCTGGCACCGGGGCTCCTCCGGGTGCTGCTGCCAGCAGAGAGAGGCAAAGAGCCACACTGCAGCAGCAGCAGCAGCAGCAGCAGCAGCAGCAGCAGCTCGGGGGGCTCTGCAGGGGGAGCGATGCATTTCCCCAGCCGGCTTTGGGGTTTTTAATGCCCACAGGAGCTTTAAAGGGGCGGCTCGTTAATTAAATGCTCCCCCGGGGTCGGCGGGGTGGAGGAGATGCTCTGTACCTCAACAAGATGGGGGTGTCCCTGTCCCCCAGGAGGATGTGGGTGTCCCTGTCCCCAAGGAGGTGCCCCTGTCCCCAAGGAGGTGCCCCTGTCCCCAGGAGGATGTGGGTGTCCCTGTCCCCAGGAAGTGCCCCTGTCCCAGCAGGGTGGAGGTGTCCCTGTCCCCAAGGAGGTCTCCCTGTCCCCAGCAGGATGGAGGTGCCCCTGTCCCTCAGGAAGTCCCCAGCAGGATGGAGGTGCCCCTGTCCCTCAGGAAGTCCCCAGCAGGATGGAGGTGCCCCTGTCCCTCAGGAAGTCCCTAGCAGGATGGAGGTGTCCCTGTCCCCAGGAAGTGCCCCTGTCCCCAGCAGGGTTAGGGTGTCCCTGTCCCCAGGAGATGCCCCTGTCCCCAGGAGGGTGGAGGTTGCCCTGTCCCCAGGAGGTGCCTCCATCCCACAGCAGGGTGGAGATGCCCCTACCTCCAGGAGTGTGGAGATGCCCCTGTCCCTCAGGAGGTGCCCCTGTCCCCAAGGAGGTGTCTCTGTCCCCAGGAGGTGTCTCTGTCCCCAGGAGGTGTCCCTGTCCCCCAGGAAGTGTCCCTGTCCCCAGGAAGTGCCCCTGTCCCCAGGAGGTGTCCCTGTCCCCAGGGAGATGCCCCTGTCCCCAGGAAGTGCCCCTGTCCCCAGGAAGGGTCTCTGTCCCCCAGGAGGTGTCCCTGTCCCCAGGAAGTGTCCCTGTCCCCAGGAAGTGCCCCTGTCCCCAGGAGGTGTCCCTGTCCCCAGGGAGATGCCCCTGTCCCCAGGAAGTGCCCCTGTCCCCAGGAAGGGTCTCTGTCCCCCAGGAGGTGTCCCTGTCCCTCAGGAGGTGTCCCTGTCCCCAGGGAGATGCCCCTGTCCCCAAGGAGGTGTCCCTGTCCCCAGGAGGTGTCCCTGTCCCCAGGGAGATGCCCGTGTCCCCAAGGAGGTGTCCCTGTCCCCAGGAAGTGTCCCTGTCCCCAGGAAGTGCCCCTGTCCCCAAGGAGGTGCCCCTGTCCCCAGGAAGTGTCCCTGTCCCCAGGAAGTGCCCCTGTCCCCAGGAGGTGTCCCTGTCCCCAGGGAGATGCCCGTGTCCCCAAGAAGGTGTCCCTGTCCCCAGGAAGTGTCCCTGTCCCCCAGGAAGTGTCCCTGTCCCCAGGGAGATGCCCCTGTCCCCAAGGAGGTGTCCCTGTCCCCAGGAAGTGCCCCTGTCCCTCAGGAGGTGCCCCTGTCCCCAAGGAGGTGTCTCTGTCCCCAGGGAGATGCCCCTGTCCCCAGGAAGTGCCCCTGTCCCCAGGAAGGGTCTCTGTCCCCAGGAGGTGTCCCTGTCCCCAAGGAGGTGTCCCTGTCCCCAGGGAGATGCCCGTGTCCCCAAGGAGGTGTCCCTGTCCCCAGGAAGTGCCCCTGTCCCCAAGGAGGTGTCCCTGTCCCCAGGGAGATGCCCGTGTCCCCAAGGAGGTGTCCCTGTCCCCAGGAAGTGCCCCTGTCCCCCAGGGAGGTGTCCCTGTCCCCAGGAAGTGCCCCTGTCCCCAGGAAGTGCCCCTGTCCCCCAGGAGGTGCCCCTGTCCCCAGCAGGATGGAGATGCCTCTGTCCCCAAGGAGGTGCCCCTGTCCCCAGGAAGTGCCCCTGTCCCCAAGGAGGTGCCCCTGTCCCCAGCAGGATGGAGATGCCTCTGTCCCCAAGGAGGTGTCCCTGTCCCCAGGAAGTGCCCCTGTCCCCAGGAAGTGCCCCTGTCCCCAGGAAGTGCCCCTGTCCCCAGGAGGTGTCCCTGTCCCCAGGAAGTGCCCCTGTCCCCAGGAAGTGCCCCTGTCCCCAGGAAGTGTCCCTGTCCCCAAGGAGGTGCCCCTGTCCCCAAGGAGGTGTCCCTGTCCCCAGGAAGTGCCCCTGTACCCAGGAAGTGCCCCTGTCCCCCAGGAGGTGCCCCTGTCCCCAGCAGGCTGAGGCTGCTGCCTGTTCCATCACTCCCAAGTTCCCCTGTGAGCTGGCTCGGCGTTGCTCCGTGCCCAGACTATTGGAAGGGGAGGTGTGAAGCCATGGCAGCAGTGCCACGGCTCTGTCTCTCCCTCTCCTTCTCCCGGCCATGTGTTCCCACCTCCCAGCCTTGCACTGGCACAGCTGGCTGCTCCGGGGAGCTGAGCTTAATAAAAACTCCAGCTCCCTTCCCCCTCTCCCGAAATGCTTCATTTTCCTCTTTGCTTCTCCGTGTGAGGGGTGGGATGTGGGATCAGGGATGTGATGCCCTGACAGGAGCCAGCTTGAGCTGTTGAAGGGGAGATAAACCTGAAGTGGAGGCTGGAAATTAATCCAGGGAGCATAAAACTGGCAATAATTATCATAAAAACCGGCTGACATCCTGAGCTGTGGATCCTGGCTGGCTAAACCCCAGACACTGGGGTTTAGGATTTTTTGATCCACATTTCCCTCTTTTGCTGTAGGATCGTAGGGTGGAGGGGACATGGGGAGGTCACCTAGGCCAGCACAGCTCCCTGGAATTCTGCCTGTTCATTTTGGGGGGTGTTCACTTGCACCTTCTGTCAAAATGCAAGAATTTACCTGCACCTCCTGTCAAAATGCAAAAATTTACCTGCACCTCCTGTCAAAATGCAAAAATTTACCTGCACCTCCTGTCAAAATGCAAAAATTTATCTGCACCTTCTGTCAAAATGCAAAAATTTACCTGCACCTCCTGTCAAAATGCAAGAATTTACCTGCACTTCCTGTCAAAATGCAAGAATTTACGTGCACCTTCTGACAGTCAAAATGCAAGAATTTACCTGCACCTCCTGTCAAAATGCAAAAATTTACCTGCACCTCCTGACAGTCAAAATGTGAGAATTTACCTGCACCTCACATCAAAATGCAAAAATTTACCTGCACCTCCCTGTCAAAATGCAAAAATTTACCTGCACCTCCTGACAGTCAAAATGGGAGAATTTACCTGCACCTCCTGTCAAAATGCAAGAATTTACGTGCACCTTCTGACAGTCAAAATGCAAAAGTTTACCTGCACCTCCTGTCAGTCAAAATGCAAAAGTTTACCTGCACCTCCTGTCAAAATGCAAAAATTTACCTGCACCCCCTGTCAAAATACAAAAATTTACCTGCACAATGCAGGAACCCCAATTTATGAGCAAAGTGGCCCAGCTCAGTCACTGAGTTTGTACCCTCAGCTTCACCCCTCAGCACCAGGGAGAGCGAAAAAAAGGGAAAAAAATCAAAAATAAGCCCGAGGTGAAGCAGGCAGCCCCTGATTTTATACCTTCAGCTTCACCCGTCAGCATCAGGGAGAGCAAAAAAAAGGGAAAAAAATGAAAAAAAACCCTGAGGTGAGCACTGTGAAGGAGGCAGCCCCTGATTTTGTACCCTCAGCATCAGGGAGAGCAAAATAAAAGGGAAAAAATCAAAAATAACCCCGAGGTGAGCTCTGTGAAGGGGGCAGGCCCTGATTTTGTACCCTCAGCTTCACCCCTCAGAATCAGGGAGAGCAAAAAGAAAGGGAAAAAAAGGAAAAATAACCCTGAGGTGAGCACTGTGAAGCAGCAGCCCCTGATTTTGTACCTTTAGCATCAGGGAGAGCAAAAAAAAAAAGGGAAAAAATCAAAAATAACCCTGAGGTGAGCAGTGTGAAGGAGGCAGGCCCTGATTTTGTACCCTCAGCTTCACCCTCAGAATCGGGGAGAGCAAAAAGAAAGGGAAAAAATCAAAAATAACCCTGAGGTGAGCACTGTGAAGCAGCAGCCCCTGATTTTGTACCTTTAGCATCAGGGAGAGCAAAAAAAAAAGGAAAAAAAATCAAACCTAACCCCGACCTGAGCGCTGTTCTCCTGCCAGCCCCTGATTTTGTACCTTCAGCTTCACCCCTCAGAATCAGGGAGAGCAGAAAAAAAGGAAAAAAATCAAAAATATGCCCGAGGTGAGCACTGTGAAGCAGGCAGCCCCTGATTTTGTACCCTGAGCTTCACCCCTCAGCATCAGGGAGAGAAAAAAAAAAGGGGGAAAAAAAGAAAAATAAGCCCAAGGTGAAGCAGGCAGTCCCTGATTTTGTACCCTCAGCTTCACCCCTCAGCATCAGGGAGAGCAGAAAAAAAGGAAAAAAATCAAAAATAACCCCGAGGTGAGCACTGTGAAGGAGGCAGTCCCTGATTTTGTACCCTCAGCTTCACCCCTCAGCATCAGGGAGAGCAGAAATAAAAGGGGAAAAAATCAAACCTAACCCCGACCTGAGCGCTGTTCTCCTGCCAGCCCCTGATTTTGTACTTTCAGCTTCACCCCTCAGCATCAGGGAGAGCAGAAAAAAAGGAAAAAAATCAAAAATAACCCCGAGGTGAGCACTGTGAAGGAGGCAGCCCCTGATTTTGTACCCTCAGCTTCACCCTCAGAATCGGGGAGAGCAAAAAGAAAGGGAAAAAAAGGAAAAATAACCCTGAGGTGAGCACTGTGAAGCAGCAGCCCCTGATTTTGTACCTTTAGCATCAGGGAGAGCAAAAAAAAAAGGAAAAAAATCAAACCTAACCCCGACCTGAGCGCTGTTCTCCTGCCAGCCCGATTTTGTACCTTCAGCTTCACCCCTCAGAATCAGGGAGAGCGGAAAAAAAGGGAAAAAAATCAAAAATAACCCCGAGGTGACCACTGTGAAGCAGGCAGTCCCTGATTTTGTACCCTCAGCTTCACCCCTCAGCATCAGGGAGAGCAGAAATAAAAGGGGAAAAAATCAAAAATAACCCTGACCTGAGCGCTGTTCTCCAGCCAGCCCCTGATTTTGTACTTTCAGCTTCACCCCTCAGCATCAGGGAGAGCAGAAAAAAAGGAAAAAAATCAAAAATAACCCTGAGGTGAGCTCTGTGAAGGAGGCAGCCCCTTCCTGCCAGCGTTGGCGGAGCCTGAACCGTGCTGTGTCACTTGTGACTTCTCACTCCTCAGCCTCTTCCAAATGCACTTTTGGCAACCGGCTGCTTTGAAACTGTTTCATTTCTCCCCCCCATTAAGATCGGGGAAGTGAAAAGAGGCTCGGCGCTTTAATGGGCACGGATTTATTGAGGGTTTATTGCTGTGCTGCTGGCCTCAATCAGGTTAGCAGCGGGGAGAGGCCTCACGCTGCCCCAGACACAGCAGAGAACAGCGAATCCATCAGGGCCTAAAGAGCCGCCCTTTTGGGGAATAATGGCTTTTCCTGACAGTGTTGATGAAGAGCGAAGAGGTCCATTTGCAGTAAACTGTAATTTTTTCCCCCTCTGCTCTCCTGCAGGATGCGATTGAACCGGGTTGCGGCCTTGTCCTGCTGCTCCCTTTTCTTGGCCCTTTGCCGGCCTTGGCTTTTCCACCCTCCAAAATCGGAAAATTCTCGGTGTCACTGAGACCAGTGGGGTTTGGGCATCGTTTTAGAGGGGAAAAGGCACCGAAGGAGCTGCAAGGATCTCCCTGATCCCCGGGTGCTGCTCCTGCTGCTCCTCATCCCAAACCAGCTCTGGTGCAGCTCAGGATTTTGGGGCTTTGCAAAAAGAAAAAGGGACACTACACCATGATCAATATGATCAAAGTAGGCTATTTTAATAGATTTTCCAGCTTCTTTTATACAATTCTTAACCTTAATCACACATTACATGCTACTTTATAAATTGGTATTTATAAATTTTGTCCATGACATCCATTACATCCTCATCCCAAACCGGCTCTGGTGCAGCTCAGGATTTTGGGGCTTTGCAAAAAGAAAAAGGGTCACTACTCCATGATCAATATGATCAAAGTAGGCTATTTTAAGGCTATTTATTTCCAGCTTCTTTTATACAATTCTTGACCTTAATCACACGTTACATGTTACTTTATAAATTGGTATTTATAAATTTTGTCCATGACATCCATTACATCCTCATCCCAAACCGGCTCTGGTGCAGCTCAGGATTTTGGGGCTTAGCAAAAAGAAAAAGGGACACTACTCCATGATCAATATGATCAAAGTAGGCTTTTAAATAGATTTTCCAGCTTCTTTTATACAATTCTTAGCCTTAATCACACATTACATACTACTTTATAAGTTGGTATTTATAAATTTTGTCCATGACATCCATTACATCCTCATCCCAAACCGGCTCTGGTGCAGCTCAGGATTTTGGGGCTTAGCAAAAAGAAAAAGGGTCACTACTCCATGATCAATATGATCAAAGTAGGCTATTTTAAGGCTATTTATTTTCCAGCTTCTTTTATACAATTCTTAGCCTTAATCACACATTACATGCTACTTTATAAATTGGTATTTATAAATTTTGTCCATGACATCCATTACATCCTCATCCCAAACCGGCTCTGGTGCAGTTTGGGATTTTGGGGTTTTGTGAAAAGAAAAAGGGACACTACTCCATGATCAATATGATCAAAGTAGGCTATTTTAATAGATTTTCCAGCTTCTTTTATACAATTCTTAACCTTAATCACACATTACATGCTACTTTATAAATTGGTATTTATAAATTTTGTCCATGACATCCATTACATCCTCATCCCAAATCGGCTCTGGTGCAGCTCAGGATTTTGGGGCTTTGCAAAAAGAAAAAGGGACACTACTCCATGATCAATATGATCAAAGTAGGCTATTTTAAGGCTATTTATTTCCAGCTTCTTTTATACAATTCTTGACCTTAATCACACGTTACATGTTACTTTATAAATTGGTATTTATAAATTTTGTCCATGACATCCATTACATCCTCATCCCAAACCGGCTCTGGTGCAGCTCAGGATTTTGGGGCTTAGCAAAAAGAAAAAGGGTCACTACTCCATGATCAATATGATCAAAGTAGGCTTTTAAATAGATTTTCCAGCTTCTTTTATACAATTCTTTGCCTTAATCACACGTTACATGCTACTTTATAAATTGGTATTTATAAATTTTGTCCATGACATCCATTACATCCTCTTCCCAAACCGGCTCTGGTGCAGCTCGGGATTTTGGGGCTTAGCAAAAAGAAAAAGGGACACTACTCCATGATCAATATGATCAAAGTCGGCTATTTTAAGAGATTTTCCAGCTTCTTTTATACAATTCTTTGCCTTAATCACACGTTACATGTTACTTTATAAATTGGTATTTATAAATTTTGTCCATGACATCCATTACATCCTCATCCCAAACCAGCTCTGGTGCAGCTCGGGATTTTGGGGTTTTGTGAAAAGAAAAAGGGTCACTACTCCATGATCAATATGATCAAAGTAGGCTATTTTAAGAGATTTTCCAGCTTCTTTTATACAATTCTTAGCCTTAATCACACGTTACATGCTACTTTATAAATTGGTATTTATAAATTTTGTCCATGACATCCATTACATCCTCATCCCAAACCGGCTCTGGTGCAGTTTGGGATTTTGGGGTTTTGTGAAAAGAAAAAGGGACACTACTCCATGATCAATATGATCAAAGTAGGCTATTTTAAGAGATTTTCCAGCTTCTTTTATACTTATTTCTTATAAGTATAAAATATACTTAATTCTTAGCCTTAATGATGAATTACATGCTACTTTATAATTGGTACCCCTAAAAACACTCATTAGGCTTTTAGTCTCTATTGGTTAATTCTTCTTACATCCACAGCAAAATTATACAGATCATTTTTTTCTGGCTTTCTTCTGATTCCCACATTTCTGACGGTAAAGTTGTTTGCCATCTTTTGTTCTTCTTCATCCGTGACTTTCTGCATCTTCTCCTTCCTGGTGTGTGACTCCTTCATCCCTGAGATGGTTCCAGGCCTGTCCTTTTGGATAATCTGGATTGCTCATGTGCCCCCATGGTTGGAGGAATTCATCCTCCACAGGAGCTTGGTGTGCCTCAAATGGGATGAAACAAATCTGATCTGGAGCGAGCTGAGCTGGGTTGGGGTGTTGGACACCCCTAAAGGTCCCATCCAACCCCAACCATTCCACGGTTCCTGTGGTGTCCAAGCCCTTCTCCAAGCCTGGTGCAATGATGGTTTTCAGTGAATGATTCTCACTCTGCTGAAGTCTTTCCAGGAGAGTGCTGGGAGGATTAATTAGTTAATGTTTATTGAGTGCTGCGAGGCTGCGTCGTGTTATTTCAGAGCTGCCTGGTTTTATCTGTGGGGACTCGGTTCTGCTTCCACCCACACTGGGTTTGGGATCTGCCAGCAGCTCCTGGTGCTGGGAATCAGCAGGGCCAGGGTAGTGCCCGTGTCCTGTGCTGGGGCACCTCCAGTGCTGGGGCAGCTCTGGAGGACCTGGAGAATTCCTGAGGGAGCTGGGAAGGGTCTGGAGAATTCCTGAGGGAGCTGGGAAGGGGCTGGAGAATTCCTGAGGGAGCTGGGAAGGGGCTGGAGAATTCCTGAGGGAGCTGGGAAGGGGCTGGAGAATTCCTGAGGGAGCTGGGAAGGGGCTGGAGAATTCCTGAGGGAGCTGGGAAGGGACTGGAGAATTCCTGAGGGAGATGGGAAGGGTCTGGAGAATTCCTGAGGGAGCTGGGAAAGCGCTGGAGAATTCCTGAGGGAGCTGGGAAGGGGCTGGAGAATTCCTGAGGGAGCTGGGAAGGGGCTGGAGAATTCCTGAGGGAGCTGGGAAGGGGCTGGAGAATTCCTGAGGGAGCTGGGAAGGGGCTGGAGAATTCCTGAGGGAGATGGGAAGGGGCTGGAGAATTCCTGAGGGAGCTGGGAAGGGGCTGGAGAATTCCTGAGGGAGCTGGGAAGGGGCTGGAGAATTCCTGAGGGAGCTGGGAAGGGTCTGGAGAATTCCTGAGGGAGATGGGAAGGGTCTGGAGAATTCCTGAGGGAGCTGGGAAGGGGCTGGAGAATTCCTGAGGGAGATGGGAAGGGGCTGAGCCTGGAGCAAAGGAGGCTCAGGTGGATATTGGGGAAATTCCTGCCTGGAAATGGTGGTGAATATTGGAAGTGCCCAGGGCAGGGGTGGATTCCCCATCCCTGGAGGGATCTCAAAGCCCTGAGCTTGTGGCACTTGGGGACACGGTCAGTGGTGGCCTTGGCAGTGCTGGGGTTGGTCTGGCTTTGTCATTGTTTTAAATCTTTTCCAATCCAAATAATTCCCTGATTGCACTCAGTTCTCGGAATGCTCAGAATGGCAAAGGAATTTTCCTTTGGCATCCCAGCAGAGCTTCAGGTGCCTCTGGTGCCGACTCATTTCAGGGTCAGGAGGGGCAGAAAATGATCAGAGCCCTTTGTGGTTTATCCAACTCGTGGGATCAGCTGAGCTTTGTGTCCTGAAGAACCAAAAATTTCCAATGCAAAGATTTCAGGAGCAGGGCTGCAAAAACTCCGGTGGGGAGATTTCCTATGAGGAACAAGAGGAGATATAAGAAGGGATTATCTCATTTCCAGGTTTTTCAGGCATTCCAGACAGCAGATCCCACATCTGTGAGCAGCTGGAATTGGGCTGTTTGTTTCTCCACCTTATTTCATTCGTTTAAACAACCGGGATGATTGGGAAGGCACATCTGGATGGGAGGCACAGGAAGGGAGCTTGGTGTGCTCCAGCAGGAGCTCTGCTGCATCCCACGTTCTGCACCACCCAATATTTGGAATTCAGTGTGGGCTGGATGATCCGAGCTGTGCTTTAATAAAACCTCACAAGCCCCGGAGTGTGAAACCACTGGCAGTTCCTGACGGGGTGCAAACTCGGGGCTGTTACCTCGTTAAAATCCGCATTTCCTGGGTGCAGGCGGGGCCCGGTGGAAGGTGAGAACTTCCCTGGTGGAGCAGGAAAGGAGCAGCTTTTGGAACAGAACTGGCTGGACAGATGAAATAAATTAACTAAAAATACTCATTTTTCATTGATTTCCTTTCCAATTTCACCCTTCCAAAGAGGATTTTGTGTAATGGTGCAAAGCCCAACCCAGCAGACCCCACTAAAAGGGATTTAAACCTTTCCATGTTGGGTTCATCTACCCTGTAACTCCTAATTAGTTCTCTGTCTATAATTGTGCCTTTTCATAATGAGTGATTAATGAGTGATTAATCAATAAAGGCTTTTCTCCAGGGAGTTATTCCTGGTGTGGCATAGCCAGGGCAGGCACACGTGGATTTAGGATCAGTTCTTGCAGGGTGGCACCAGGTGGCTCTAAGATGAAGGAGGATTGGGTTGGATTAGAAATGAGGCAGATTTTTATGGTGGGGGTGACAAATAAATTGTGAAATGTTCCCGTGTTTAATAGGAGGAGGCTTCATCCATTAAGGGGATCTGGAACCCTCCGTGCTGCTTTTATAGTGACAGGTGTTGGTGATGAGATTGGGGCTGGATGGATTCTTTAAATAAATTCTTTTTTTTTTATATATATAAACTATCTCTAAGCTGCAATTCTGCTGCTAAATAAGGATTGCTAATGAATGTCCTGACAAGCAAAGATCACGTCTATTCCCAAGATTTATTCCAGTCTCTGTCTCCTCATCACAGCTTTGGTTCTCTTCAGATTCTGGGGGTCTTGGAGACCCTGCCTCAAACATCAGAATGGAATTGAGGGTAATGTGTCTGGATTACTGAATTCAGCTCCTGAATTCATAAAATCCCAGAATCCTGGAATGCTTGGGGTGGGAAGGGGCCTTAAATCCCACCCAGTGCCAGCCCTGCCATGGCAGGGACACCTCCCACTGTCCCAGGTGGATCCAAGCCCCAAATCCAACCTGGCCTGGGACTTCCAGGGATCCAGGGGCAGCCCCAGCAAATCTGGGAATTCCAGCCCCACCAGGAATTCCTGCCCAAGATCCCAGCCCAATCTCTCCTTGGAATTGGTTTGAATTGATTGGAAATGGTTGGAACTGGTTGGAATTGGTTGGAAATGGTTGGAGCACAGCAATTCCAGCCCCGCCAGGAATTGCTGCCCCAGATCCCAGCCCAATCTCCCCTTGCCCAGTGGAAGCCATTCCCTGGCTCCTGTCCCTCCAGCCCTTGGCCCCAGTCCCTCTCCAGCTCTCCTGGAGCCCCTGCAGGGACTCTGAGCATTCCCTGGAGTTTTCCCTTCTCCAGGGGAACATTCCCAGCTCTTCCAGCTGCCTCCAGAGCAGAGGGGATCCAGAATCCCAGAAATTATTTGATTGGAAGGGAATTTAAATCCCATCCAAAGTCATCCCATCCATGGGCAGGGACACCTCCCACTGTCCCAGGTGGATCCAACCTGGCCTTGGGCACTGCCAGGGATCCAGGGGCAGCCCCAGCAAATCTGGGAATTCCAGCCCAGGCAGGAATTGCTGCCCCAGATCCCAGCCCAATCTCCCCTTGCCCAGTGGAAGCCATTCCCTGGCTCCTGTCCCTCCAGCCCTTGGCCCCAGTCCCTCTCCAGCTCTCCTGGAGCCCCTGCAGGGACTCTGAGCATTCCCTGGAGTTTTCCCTTCTCCAGGGGAACATTCCCAGCTCTCCCAGCCTTTCCTCCCAGCAGAGCTGCTCCATCCCTCTGATCCCCCTGGAGCCTCCTCTGGGCTCTGTCCAGCAGCTCCATCTCCTCCCTGTGCTGGCCCCCCTGAGCTCAGAGCTTTAAGGCTCTGCTAGAGATGGTGACAAAAGTGGTGACTCTTCCTCAAAAAAAACTGTAGGAAAATCGGAATCCTGCAGAGGACAATTGGAAATCTCCTCCATGAGTCCTGACAAGGTGGATGTGAGAGCACAGCCTGGAGCTGGTTCCTCCCTGTCCATGAAGGGCCTCCCCATGGAGCAGAGCCTGATCTGACCCCCCTGGTCTCCCCTGACCTGACCCAGGGGAAAGTTGTAGCAGCCACAGGCTGGAGAGAAGAGCCCATTCCTGCCTGCTGGGGATCCAGGTTGGAATTCTGGAAAGGTGGATTTGGGGATTTCAGTGTGTAGTAATAGATGTGAGTCAAGATGGAGGATTTGGGCATTGTCTGAGGAGAATCTTCACCTTTTTCTTCCTTCTTCTTCACCTTTTTCTTCCTTCTTCTTCACCTTCTTCTTCTTTCTACTTCACCTTCTTCTTCCTTCTTCACCTTTTTCTTCCTTCTTCTTCACCACCTTCTTCCTTCTTCTTCACCTTTTTCTTCCCTCTTCACCCTCTTCCTTCTTCTTCACCCTCTTCTTCACCCTCTTCTTCACCTTCTTCTTCACCTTTTTCTTCCTTCTTCACCTCCTTCTTCCTTCTTCTTCACCTTTTTCTTCCCTCTTCACCTTCTTCCTTCTTCTTCACCCTCTTCTTCACCTTCTTCTTCACCTTTTTCTTCCTTCTTCTTCACCTTTTTCTTCCTTCTACTTCACCTTCTTCTTTCTTCACCTTTTTCTTCCTTCTTCACCTTTTTTTCCCCCTTCTTCACCTTCTTCTTCCTTCTTCACCTTTTTCTTCCTTCTTCTTCACCTTCTTCCTTCTTCTTCACCTTTTTCCTTTTTCTTCACCATTTTCTTCCTTCTTCACCTTCTTTTTCCTTCTTCACCTTCTTCTTCCTTCTTCTTCACCTTCTTTTTCCTTCTTCACCTTCTTTTTCCTTCTTCACCTTCTTTTTCCTTCTTCACCTTCTTCTTCCTTCTTCTTCACCTTCTTTTTCCTTCTTCACCTTCTTCCTTCTTGACCTTCTTTTTCCTTCTTCACCTTCTTTTTCCTTCTTCACCTTTTTCTTCCTTCTTATTCACCTTTTTCTTCCTTCTTCACCTTCTTCCTTCTTCTTCGTGGGTTTGGGTGGTTTAGGGTCTGCATTTTGGGCTTTGTGTGGTCATTATTGGGTCACAAATATAAATAATACCGGTGTTACCTCGTTATTGGGTAATTATTGATTAAATAACCTCGGAAATAATCAGAGGTGCTCCATTTTACCTCATTTCTCTACCTTGCCAGTCAGAGCTCATGCCTGGTGAGTCTGTAAATAGATAAATAATAAATATCCACGTCTGGACACAAACTGATGTTTTTACCCTGTGTTAATCCCAACTTTGGCAGAGAGAAAAAGAGGGAAGAGCTGTCACAGTGGAGAGTGGAAAACTGGGATAACCCTGCCCCAGCTCTGCTCTTCCCTGCTGCCATCCCACCTTTGAGCATCCCAAACTAAATGGAGGCAAAGGGAAATCCTCCATCCAGGAGATCCTCCTGATCAGGCTGATCCTGGACTGAAACCTAAAACCCATCACGAACCTGGAGCAATTCCCTGTGCTCCAGAGGAGATTCCCCAATTCCCCAGTGGGATGGGTGAGGTGGAACCGTGGCTGTTCCTCCAGGATGGTCAGAGAGGTTGGGAATAAAATCCCATCAAAAGCAGAGATTCCTCTCTTAGGCCTGGCAGGATTCAGAGAGCTGGAGCTGCTGGAAAACGCTGCAGACAGAACAGGAATTAGAGGAGGAAGAAGTGAAAATGAGCTGGCAGGAGCCTGAGGTGACTCATCAGGTGCATCTTGTGAAGTCTCTTTGGGAGAAGTAATGAAACCGCGTGTTCTAACAATATTTGCACTGCAGCAGCGAAAGGCATAAATATTGGGATCAATTAATGAAATTAGAGAATTTGACCAAAAAAGCCCTCGAGCTGGCTCACAAACCAGCCCTCTTCCTTTTTGCTGCTGGCGGTGCCTGCAGATGGAGAGGAAAATCCTGCATTTCCATTTCCCACCCTGGAAAAAGGAGATGGGGGCAGCTCTGGGGTCACTGGGATGTGCTGGGAAGGCACCTGGAGCCCGAGGGAATTTTCCTGGGGAAAATTTCCCTGTTTGTGATGGATTTTCCACGGAAAAGGGAATTTTTCCTCAGGAAAATCCTGTTTGTGATGGATTTTCCACAGAAAAGGGAATTTTTCCTCAGGAAAATTCCCCTGTTTGTAGTGGATTTTCCTTGGAAAAGGGAATTTTTCCTCAGGAAAAACCTGTTTGTGATGGATTTTCCATAGAAAAGGGAGTTTTTCCTTAGGAAAATTCCCCTGTTTATAGTGGATTTTACTTGGAAAAGGGAATTTTTCCTCAGGAAAATTCCCCTGTTTTTAGAGGATTTTCCTTGGAAAAGGGAAATTTTCCTCAGGAAAATTCCCCTGATTGTAGTGGATTTTCCATAGAAAAGGGAATTTTTCCTCAGGAAAATTCCCCTGTTTGTAGTGGATTTTCCATAGAAAAGGGAATTTTTCCTCAGGAAAGTTCCCCTGTTTGTAGTGGATTTTCCTTGGAAAAGGGAATTTTTCCTCAGGAAAATTCCCCTGTTTGTAGTGGATTTTCCTTGGAAAAGGGAATTTTTCCTCAGGAAAGTTCCCCTGTTTGTAGTGGATTTTCCTTGGAAAAGGGAATTTTTCCTCAGGAAAATCCTGTTTGTAGTGGATTTCCATAGAAAAGGGAATTTTATCTCAGGAAAGTTCCCCTGTTTGTAGTGGATTTTCCTTGGAAAAGGGAATTTTTCCTCAGGAAAAAACCTGTTTGTAGTGACATTTAAATATCCAGTCTGGGCATGGAACCTCCTTCCCTTTTGGTTTTTGGGATTTTGCCACCCACAGGGATTGACCTTGTGTCCCCCAACCTCTGTGTTCCACCTGGAAAAGAGGGAATGAGGATTTTCCATAGAAAAGGGAATTTTTCCTCAGGAAAATCCTGTTTGAAGTGGATTTTCCATAGAAAAGGGAATTTTTCCTCAGGAAAATCCTGTTTGTAGTGGATTTTCCTTGGAAAAGGGAATTTTTCCTCAGGAAAATTCCCCTGTTTGTAGTGGATTTCCATAGAAAAGGGAATTTTATCTCAGGAAAATTCCCCAGTTTGTAGTGGATTTTCCTTGGAAAAGGGAATTTTTCCTCAGGAAAATTCCCCTGTTTGTAGTGGGTTTTCCTTGGAAAAGGGAATTTTTCCTCAGGAAAAAACCTGTTTGTAGTGGATTTTCCTTGGAAAAGGGAATTTTTCCTCAGGAAAATCCTGTTTGTAGTGGATTTTCCTTGGAAAAGTTAATTTTTCCTCAGGAAAAAACCTGTTTGTAGTGGATTTTCCTTGGAAAAGGGAATTTTTCCTGGGGAAAATTCCCCTGTTTGTAGTGGATATTCCACAGAAAAGGGAATTTTTCCTCAGGAAAATTCCCCTGTTTGTGATGGATTTTCCATAGAAAAGGGAATTTTTCCTCAGGAAAATCCTGTTTGTAGTGGATTTTCCTTGGAAAAGTTAATTTTTCCTCAGGAAAAAACCTGTTTGTAGTGGATTTTCCTTGGAAAAGGGAATTTTTCCTGGGGAAAATTCCCCTGTTTGTAGTGGATTTTCCTTGGAAAAGGGAATTTTTCCTCAGGAAAATCCTGTTTGTAGTGGATTTTCCTTGGAAATGGGAATTTTTCCTCGGGAAAATTCCCCTGTTTGTAGAGGATTTTCCACAGAAAAGGGAATTTTTCCTCAGGAAAATCCTGTTTGTAGTGGATTTTCCTTGGAAAAGGGAATTTTTCCTGGCTGAAATCCTGTTTGTAGTGGATTTTCCTTGGAAAAGGGAATTTTTCCTCAGGAAAATTCCCCTGTTTGTAGTGGATTTTCCTTGGAAAAGGGAATTTTTCCTCAGGAAAATCCTGTTTGTAGTGGATTTTCCTTGGAAAAGGGAATTTTTTCCTCAGGAAAATTCCCCTGTTTGTAGTGGATTTTCCATAGAAAAGGGAATTTTTCCTCAGGAAAATTCCCCTGTTTGTAGTGGATTTTCCATAGAAAAGGGAATTTTTCCTCAGGAAAATTCCCCTGTTTGTGATGGATTTTCCACAGAAAAGGGAATTTTTCCTCAGGAAAATTCCCCTGTTTGTAGAGGATTTTCCTTGGAAAAGGGAATTTTTCCTCAGGAAAAACCTGTTTGTGATGGATTTTCCATAGAAAAGGGAGTTTTTCCTTAGGAAAATTCCCCTGTTTATAGTGGATTT
The DNA here is from genome assembly GCA_021534815.1 of Acrocephalus arundinaceus. Taxonomy (NCBI): domain Eukaryota; kingdom Metazoa; phylum Chordata; class Aves; order Passeriformes; family Sylviidae; genus Acrocephalus; species Acrocephalus arundinaceus. The sequence continues at coordinate 204,805 of JAJEOU010000819.1, forward strand.
TACTTGGAAAAGGGAATTTTTCCTCAGGAAAATTCCCCTGTTTGTGATGGATTTTCCATAGAAAAGGGAATTTTTCCTCAGGAAAATCCTGTTTGTAGTGGATTTCCATAGAAAAGGGAATTTTTCCTCAGGAAAATTCCCCTGTTTGTACTGGATTTTCCTTGGAAAAGGGAATTTTTCCTCAGGAAAATCCTGTTTGTAGTGGATTTTCCATAGAAAAGGGAATTTTTCCTCAGGAAAATTCCCCTGTTTGTAGAGGATTTTCCTTGGAAAAGGGAATTTTTCCTCAGGAAAAACCTGTTTGTGATGGATTTTCCATAGAAAAGGGAGTTTTTCCTTAGGAAAATTCCCCTGTTTATAGTGGATTTTACTTGGAAAAGGGAATTTTTCCTCAGGAAAATTCCCCTGTTTTTAGAGGATTTTCCTTGGAAAAGGGAATTTTTCCTCGGGAAAATTCCCCTGTTTGTAGAGGATTTTCCTTGGAAAAGGGAATTTTTCCTCAGGAAAATTCCCCTGTTTGTAGTGGATTTTCTATAGAAAAGGGAATTTTTCCTCAGGAAAATCCTGTTTGTAGTGGATTTTCCTTGGAAAAGGGAATTTTTCCTCAGGAAAATCCTGTTTGTAGTGGATTTTCCTTGGAAAAGGGAATTTTTCCTCAGGAAAAATCCTGTTTGTAGTGGATTTTCCTTGGAAAAGGGAATTTTTCCTCAGGAAAATTCCCCTGTTTGTGATGGATTTTCCATAGAAAAGGGAATTTTTCCTCGGGAAAATTCCCCTGTTTGTAGAGGATTTTCCTTGGAAAAGGGAATTTTACCTCAGGAAAATCCTGTTTGTAGTGGATTTTCCTTGGAAAAGGGAATTTTTTCCTCAGGAAAATTCCCCTGTTTGTGATGGGTTTTCCACAGGAAAGGGAATTTTTCCTCAGGAAAATCCCCTGTTTGTAGTGGATTTTCCATAGAAAAGGGAATTTTTCCTCAGGAAAATCCTGTTTGTAGTGGATTTTCCTTGGAAAAGGGAATTTTTCCTCAGGAAAATTCCCCTGTTTGTAGTGGATTTTCCTTTGAAAAGGGAATTTTTCCTCAGGAAAATCCTGTTTGTAGTGGATTTTCCATAGAAAAGGGAATTTTTCCTCAGGAAAATTCCCCTGTTTGTAGTGGATTTTCCATAGAAAAGGGAATTTTTCCTCAGGAAAATTCCCCTGTTTGTGATGGGTTTTCCACAGGAAAGGGAATTTTTCCTCAGGAAAATCCCCTGTTTGTAGTGGATTTCCATAGAAAAGGGAATTTTTCCTCAGGAAAAATCCTGTTTGTAGTGGATTTTCCATAGAAAAGGGAATTTTTCCTCAGGAAAATCCTGTTTGTAGTGGATTTTCCATAGAAAAGGGAATTTTTCCTCAGGAAAAATCCTGTTTGTAGTGGATTTTCCTTGGAAAAGGGAATTTTTCCTGGCTGAAATCCTGTTTGTAGTGACATTTACATCTCCAGTCCCTCATCACAGCAGTGGAGTTCATCACAGAGCTTCACTTTGGAGCTGAACTGGGAGTGAAATTTGGGGTTGTTGGTACCAGCGGGACAATTGGCTCCGGCACAACTCTCCTTGGAAAAATTCCCCCGGCTCCTGGCGGCCTCCCCTCGAGAGGATGTTGAGAAATTGGAGAGAAGTAAAAGAGCCACCAGGGTGGGGAGAGATTGGCAAAGGAGCCTTGCCAGGGAAGCAGCCAGGCTGGCAGAAAAATTGTGGGGATTTTTAAATTTAAATGGAGGTTAAAGGGTGGGTTTGAACTCTGAGTACCTGAGGGAAAAACAAACACAGGCAGAGGTTTTGAACAGCAAAACCCAGCAGGAGCTGGGACATTTCAGAGTCCTGGGCTCCCACCCATGTCTGGAGTGGTTTGGGGGTTCAGATTTGGGTTTAGGAGTCACTAGAACGATGCACATCAGAGTTTGGGGGTTTGAGGGTTCTAAATTGGGTTTAGGAGTCTCTGTAACGATGCACATCAGTGTTTGGTGGTTTGGGGGTTCTGATTTGGGTTTAGGAGTCTCTGGAACGATGCACATCCGTGTTTGGGGGTTCTAATTTGGGTTTGGGAGTCTCTGGAACGATGCACATCAGTGTTTGGGGGTTTGGGGGTTCAGATTTGGGTTTAGGAGTCTCTAGAACAAGGCACATCAAAATTTGGGGGTTTGGGGGTTCTAATTTGGGTTTAGGAGTCTCTGGAACGATGCACATCAGTGTTTGGGGGTTCTGATTTGGGGTTGGGAGTCTCTGGAACGATGCACATCAGTGTTTGGGGGTTCTGATTTGGGTTTAGGAGTCTCTGGAACGATGCACATCAACATTTGGGGGTTCTGATTTGGGTTTAGGAGCCTCTGGAATGATGCACATCAACATTTGGGGGTTTGGGGGTTCTAATTTGGGTTTTGGAGTCTCTGGAACGATGCACATCAGTGTTTGGGGGTTCTGATTTGGATAATTTTGAGAAATTGGAGAGAAGTAAAAGAGCCACCAGGGTGGGGAGAGATTGGCAAAGGAGCCTTGCCAGGGAAGCAGCCAGGCTGGCAGAAAAATTGTGGGGTTTTGTTAAATTTAAATGGAGGTTAAAGGGTGGGTTTGAACTCTGAGTACCTGAGGGAAAAACAAACACAGGCAGAGGTTTTGAACAGCAAAACCCAGCAGGAGCTGGGACATTTCAGAGTCCTGGGCTCCCACCCATCTCTGGAACGATGCACATCAGTGTTTGGGGGTTCTGATTTGGGTTTAGGAGTCTCTGGAACGATGCACATCAGTGTTTGGGGGTTCTGATTTGGGTTTAGGAGTCTCTGGAACGATGCACATCAGTGTTTGGGGGTTCTGATTTGGGTTTAGGAGTCTCTGGAACGATGCACATCAAAATTTGGGGGTTTGAAGGTTCTAATTTGGGTTTAGGAGTCTCTGGAACAATGCACATCAAAATTTGGTGGTTTGGGGGTTGTAATTTGGGTTTAGGAGTCTCTGGAATGATGCACATCAGTGTTTGGGGGTTTGGGGGTTCTGATTTGGGTTTAGGAGTCTCTGGAACGATGCACATCAAAATTTGGTGGTTTGGGGGTTCTGATTTGGGTTTAGGAGTCTCTGGAACGATGCACATCAGTGTTTGGGGTTCTGATTTGGGTTTAGGAGTCTCTGGAACGATGCACATCAAAATTTGGTGGTTTGGGGGTTCTGATTTGGGTTTAGGAGTCTCTGGAATGATGCACATCAGTGTTTGGGGTTCTGATTTGGGTTTAGGAGTCTCTAGAACGATGCACATCAAAATTTGGGGGTTTGAAGGTTCTAAATTGGGTTTAGGAGTCTCTGGAACGATGCACATCAGTGTTTGGGGGTTTGGGGGTTCTGATTTAGGTTTAGGAGTCTCTGGAACGATGCACATCAGCGTTTGGGGGTTCTGATTTGGATAATTTTGATAAATTGGAGAGAAGTAAAAGAGCCACCAGGGTGGGGAGAGATTGGCAAAGGAGCCTTGCCAGGGAAGCAGCCAGGCTGGCAGAAAAATTGTGGGGTTTTGTTAAATTTAAATGGAGGTTAAAGGGTGGGTTTGAACTCTGAGTACCTGAGGGAAGAACAAACACAGACAGAGGTGCTGGGGTTGAGATTTTGAGTTTTTGAATAGCAAAACCCAGCAGGAGTTGGGACATTTCAGAGTCCTGGGCTCCCACCCATCTCTGGAATGATGCACATCAAAATTTGGTGGTTTGGGGGTTCTGATTTGGGTTTAGGAGTCTCTGGAACGATGCACATCAGTGTTTGGGGGTTCTGATTTGGGGTTGGGAGTCTCTGGAACGATGCACATCAGTGTTTGGGGGTTCACATTTGTGTTTTGGAGTCTCTGGAATGATGCACATCAGTGTTTGGGGGTTTGGGGGTTCTGATTTGGGTTTGGGAGTCTCTGGAACAATGCACATCAGTGTTTGGTGATTTGGGGGTTCTAATTTGGGTTTAGGAGTCTCTGGAATGATGCACATCAGTGTTTGGTGATTTGGGGGTTCTAATTTGGGTTCAGGAGTCTCTGGAATGATGCACATCAGTGTTTGGGGGTTTGTGGGTTCTCATTTGGGTTTAGGAGTCTCTGGAACAATGCACATCAGTGTTTGGGGGTTTGGGGTTTCTGATTTGGGTTTAGGAGTCTCTGGAACGATGCACATCAGTGTTTGGTGATTTGGGGGTTCTAATTTGGGTTTAGGAGTCTCTGGAACGATGCACATCAGTGTTTGGGGGTTCTAATTTGGGTTTGGGAGTCTCTGGAATGATGCACATCAGTGTTTAGGGGTTCTGATTTGGGTTTAGGAGACTCTGGAACGATGCACATCAGTGTTTGGGGGTTTGGGGGTTCTGATTTGGGTTTAGGAGTCTCTAGAACGATGCACATCCGTGTTTGGGGTTCTGATTTGGGTTTAGGAGACTCTAGAACGATGCACATCAGTGTTTGGGGGTTCTAATTTGGGTTTAGGAGACTCTGGAACGATGCACATCAGTGTTTGGTGATTTGGGGGTTCTAATTTGGGTTTAGGAGTCTCTGGAACGATGCACATCAGTGTTTGGGGGTTCTAATTTGGGTTTGGGAGTCTCTGGAATGATGCACATCAGTGTTTGGGGGTTCTAATTTGGGTTTAGGAGACTCTGGAACGATGCACATCAACATTTGGGCGTTTGGGGGTTTTAAATTGGATTTAGGAGTCACTGCTGCAGGAAACTCCTCTACCTTTGAGCCCCAACTCCGGGGCTGTGTCTGTGCCAGGGCACCTCTGGGGTTGGTGTCTCCTCCTGGTCTTCACCTGCACCTCCCCGAGGACATTTCCTGGGGGTTCTCACCCATCCCCACACCCTGAGCCAGATTTTTGGGTTTGAAGCTGTCAGGAGGCAGCAGTGAAGAGTTTTAAACCAAATTTTAAATCAGATTTTAAATCAGATTTTAAATCAGATTTTTCCTCTCCGCGAGCATTTTCCAGCACATTTAAAAACAAAACCTGTTTATTCTATTTTTTTCTATTTATTGGAAGCTCAGGGTTTATCTGAAGAGCTCCTCATGCTCCCTGCAGGGCTCGCCCCACCTTTGTTCCCCAGCAGGGCTGGATTTCCGCAGGAAGCTCATCCAGGGAGAGGCTGTGCTAAATTTACCTCGACATCTCCAAATTCCTGGAGAATTTGGGATTTGGGAAGCTCTGAAACCTGGCTGCTCTTGCTGTTTTTTCCCATTTAATCCAAATTTAATGTTGCCCACGCGGGTGTGAAGGAGCTCAGGTGTGTAAAAGATCTTTAAACCCATCCTGGTAGGCTGAAAATGAAATTTTTATCCCAACCCCTTTTGTTTGTTTATAACAACAGCTAAAAAATGAATATTTGGCATAAATCCACACTGTTTTAATTTTTATTTATTACATTTAACATTCTCTTTTGTTTTTTTTTTCCAGCTGTGGGGAGCTCAAAAAATCAAACAGGTAAAACACTTTGAAAACATTTTCAATTTTCCTTTTTATTTTCAAAAATGTTGCTGCTTTTTCCTCTCCTCCCTCATTCCCTTTGCCAGTTGCTGTTTTGCCTTCCCGTGGAAATGTAAATGCAGAGAACACTCTGCCACCAAAAAGCCTGAATTTGGGTTTTTTTTATATATATTTATATATTTTGATGTCTTCATTTTCTCCTTCCTGTCTAGTCAAGATCTCTCTTGTCTCCAGTTTTTTTGCAAATAGTTTGACAGTTCCTTGGGAAGGGTTTGTGCCTGTGCTGTACCTTCCTCCCTGCAGCCCCAGATCCTTTGGGAATTGATTTTTCCTTCCCAGTCCATCCCAGTGAAGCCTCCTGGGCTGGGCAGAAAATTTTTTGGGGGGGAAATGTAGGAAAAAAATGGGCCAAGTGATCATCAGTGATGGAAATTTGGGATTTTTGGGATCTCCAGAGGCACCAGGGCTGCCTGAGGAGCTGTGGGTGCACAGCAGGGTTGGAATTTCGGGAAAATCTGGGTGCTGTGGGGGGGTTTTGGGGTGTTCCTTGTGGTGCCACCCAGAGGGGGCTGTGCCTGCCTGGTGTGATCCCAGATCCGGCTGGAGCAGGGGGAGAATTCCTGGGATGGGATCCATGTGTGGAGAGGGGGAGAATTCCTGGAATGGGATCCACACCTGGAGACAGGGAAAAGTTCTGGAATGGGATCCACACCTGGGGATGGGGAGAATTCCTGCAATGGGATCCACACGTGGAGAGGGGGAAAGTTCTGGAATGGGATCCACACCTGGGGATGGGGAGAAGTTCTGGAATGGGATCCACACCTGGAGACAGGGAAAAGTTCTGGAATGGGATCCACAGCTGGAAATGAGGAGAATTCCTGGAATGGGATCCACACGTGGAGATGGGGAAAAGTTCTGGAATGGGATCCACACGTGGAGAGGGGCAGAATTCCTGGAGTGGGATCCACACCTGGAGATGAGGAGAAGTTCTGGAATGGAATCCCACCTGTAATGGGAGAGAATTCCTGGAATGGGGTCCACACATGAAAATGAGGAGAAGTTCTGGGATGGGATCCACACCTGGAAATGAGGAGAATTCCTGGAATGGGATCCACACCTGGGGTGGGGAGAAGTTCTAGAATGGGATCCACACTTGGAGATGAGAAGTTCCTGGAATGGGATCCACATCTGCAGACAAGGAGATGTTCTGGGATGGGATCCACACCTGGAGACAGGGAAAAGTTCTGGAATGGGATCCGCAAGTGGAGACAGGGAAAGTTCTGGAATGGGATCCACAGCTGGAAATGAGGAGAATTCCTGGAATGGGATCCACACGTGGAGATGGGGAAAAGTTCTGGAATGGGATCTACATGTGGAGATGAGGAGAAGTTCTGGAATGGGATCCACACCTGGAGATAGGGGAAAGTTCTGGGATGGGATCCACACCTGGGGATGGGGAGAAGTTCTGGGATGGGATCGCACCTGCAGGAGGGGAGAAGTTCCTGGAATGGGATCCAAACCTGCAGAGGGGAGAAGTTCCGGAAGGGGATCCACATCTGCAAATAGGGAGAATTTCCTAAAATGGGATCCACATCTGGAGATGGGGAGAAGTTCTGGAATGGGATCCACACCTGGAGATGAGAAGTTCTGGAATGGGATCCACACATGGAGGTGGAGAGGAGTTCTGGAATGTGATCCACACGTGGAGATGGGGAGAATTCTGGGAATGGGATCCACAAGGGGAGGTGGGAAGAATTCCTGGAATGGGATCCACAAGTGGAGAGGGGGAGAATTCCTGGAATGGGATCCACACCTGGAGATGGGGAGAAGTTCTGGAATGGGATGCACAGCTGGAAATGGGAAGAATTCCTGGAATGGGATCCCACCTGCAGGAGGGGAGAGGTTCTGGAACTGGATCCACACCTGCAGGTGGAGAGAATTCCTGGAATGGGATCCACACATGGTGAGGGGGAGAATTCCTGGAGTGGGATCCACATCTACAGGTGGAGAGAATTCCTGGAATGGGATCCACACCTGGAGATGGGGAGAAGTTCTGGAATGGGATGCACAGATGGAGACAGGGAAAGTTCTGGAATGGGATCCACAAGGGGAGATGGGGAGAATTCCTGGAATGGGATCCACAGCTGGAGATGAGGAAAAGTTCCTGGAATGGGATCCACATATGGAGGTGGAGAGGAGTTCTGGAATGGGATCCACACGTGGAGATGGGGAGAGGTTCTGGAACTGAATCCACACCTGTAAGGGGAGAGAATTCCTGGAATGGGATCCACATCTGGAGATGGGGAGAAGTTCTGGGATGGGATCCCACCTGCAGGAGGGGAGAATTCTGGGAATGGGATCCACATCAGGAGATGGGGAGAAGTTCTGGAATGGGATCCACACCTGGAAATGGGAAGAATTCCTGGAATGGGATCCCACCTGCAGGAGGGGAGAGGTCCTGGAACTGGATCCACACCTGCAGGTGGAGAGAATTCCTGGAATGGGATCCACACCTGGAGATGAGGAGAAGTTCTGGAATGGAATCCCACCTGTAATGGGAGAGAATTCCTGGAATGGGGTCCACACATGAAAATGAGGAGAAGTTCTGGGATGGGATCCACACCTGGAAATGAGGAGAATTCCTGGAATGGGATCCACACCTGGGGTGGGGAGAAGTTCTAGAATGGGATCCACACTTGGAGATGAGAAGTTCCTGGAATGGGATCCACATCTGCAGACAAGGAGATGTTCTGGGATGGGATCCACACCTGGAGACAGGGAAAAGTTCTGGAATGGGATCCACAGCTGGAAATGAGGAGAATTCCTGGAATGGGATCCACACGTGGAGATGGGGAAAAGTTCTGGAATGGGATCTACATGTGGAGATGAGGAGAAGTTCTGGAATGGGATCCACACCTGGAGATAGGGGAAAGTTCTGGGATGGGATCCACACCTGGGGATGGGGAGAAGTTCTGGAATGGGATCGCACCTGCAGGAGGGGAGAAGTTCCTGGAATGGGATCCAAACCTGCAGAGGGGAGAAGTTCCGGAAGGGGATCCACATCTGCAAATAGGGAGAATTTCCTAAAATGGAGTCCACATCTGGAGATGGGGAGAAGTTCTGGAATGGGATCCACACCTGGAGATGAGAAGTTCTGGAATGGGATCCACACCTGGAGATGAGAAGTTCTGGAATGGGATCCACACATGGAGGTGGAGAGGAGTTCTGGAATGGGATCCACACGTGGAGATGGGGAGAATTCTGGGAATGGGATCCACAAGGGGAGGTGGGAAGAATTCCTGGAATGGGATCCACAAGTGGAGAGGGGGAGAATTCCTGGAATGGGATCCACAGCTGGAGATGGGGAGAAGTTCCTGGAATGGGATCCACATATGGAGGTGGAGAGGAGTTCTGGAATGGGATCCACACGTGGAGATGGGGAGAGGTTCTGGAACTGAATCCACACCTGTAAGGGGAGAGAATTCCTGGAATGGGATCCACATCTGGAGAGGGGGAAAGTTCTGGAATGGGATCCACACCTGGAGACAGGGAAAAGTTCTGGGATGGGATCCACACCTGCAGGAGGGGAGAATTCCTGCAATGGGATCCACATCAGGAGATGGGGAGAAGTTCTGGAATGGGATCCACACGTGGAGAGGGGCAGAATTCCTGGAATGGGATCCACCCCTGGAGACAGGGAAAAGTTCTGGAATGGGATCCACACCTGGAAATGGGAAGAATTCCTGGAATGGGATCCCACCTGCAGGAGGGGAGAGGTTCTGGAACTGGATCCACACCTGCAGGTGGAGAGAATTCCTGGAATGGGATCCACACATGGTGAGGGGGAGAATTCCTGGAGTGGGATCCACACCTGGAGATGAGGAGAAGTTCTGGAATGGGATCCACACCTGGAGACAGGGAAAAGTTCTGGAATGGGATCCACAAGTGGAGATGGGGAGAAGTTCTGGGATGGGATCCACACCTGGAGATAGGGAGAAGTTCTGGGATAGGATCCACACGTGGAAATGTGGAGAAGTTCTGGAATGGGATCCACACCTGGAGATAGGGTAAAGTTCTGGGATGGGATCCACACCTGGAGACAGGGTAAAGTTCTGGGATGGGATAGACACGTGGAGATGGAGAGAATTCCTGGAATGGGATCCACACGTGGAGATGGGGAGAAGTTCTGGAATGGGATCCACACCTGGAGATGGGGAGAGGTTCTGGAACTGAATCCACACCTGTTAGGGGAGAGAATTCCTGGAATGGGATCCACATCTGGAGATGGGGAGAAGTTCTGGGATGGGATCCACACCTGGAAATGGGAAGAATTCCTGGAATGGGATCCCACCTGCAGGAGGGGAGAGGTCCTGGAACTGGATCCACACCTGCAGGTGGAGAGAATTCCTGGAATGGGATCCACACATGGTGAGGGGGAGAATTCCTGGAGTGGGATCCTCATCAGGAGATGGGGAGAAGTTCTGGAATGGAATCCCACCTGTAATGGGAGAGAATTCCTGGAATGGGATCCACACATGAAAATGAGGAGAAGTTCTGGGATGGGATCCACACCTGGAAATGAGGAGAATTCCTGGAATGGGATCCACATGTGGAGATGGGGAAAAGTTCTGGGATGGGATCCACAAGTGGAGACAGGGAGAAGTTCTGGAATGGGATCCACAGCTGGAAATGAGGAGAATTCCTGGAATGGGATCCACACGTGGAGATGGGGAAAAGTTCTGGAATGGGATCTACATGTGGAGATGAGGAGAAGTTCTGGGATGGGATCGCACCTGCAGGAGGGGAGAAGTTCCTGGAATGGGATCCAAACCTGCAGAGGGGAGAAGTTCCGGAAGGGGATCCACATCTGCAAATAGGGAGAATTTCCTAAAATGGGATCCACACCTGGAGACAGGAAAAAGTTCTGGGATGGGATCCACACCTGGAGATGAGAAGTTCTGGAATGGGATCCACACATGGAGGTGGAGAGGAGTTCTGGAATGGGATCCACACATGGAGATGAGAAGTTCCTGGAATGGGATCCACAAGTGGAGACAGGGAAAAGTTCTGGGATGGGATCCACATGTGGAGAGGGGGAGAAGTTCTGGGATGGGATCCACATGTGGAGAGGGGGAGAAGTTCTGGGATGGGATCCACATGTGGAGAGGGGGAGAATTCCTGGGGTGGGATCCACACGTGGAGATGGGGAGAGTTCCTGGAATGGGAATCACTCCTGGGGATGGGGAGAAGTTCTGGAATGGGATCCCGCCTGCAGGAGGGGAGAGGTCCTGGAACTGGATCCACACCTGCAGGTGGAGAGAATTCCTGGAATGGGATCCACACCTGGAGATGAGGAGAAGTTCTGGAATGGAATCCCACCTGTAATGGGAGAGAATTCCTGGAATGGGGTCCACACATGAAAATGAGGAGAAGTTCTGGGATGGGATCCACACCTGGAAATGAGGAGAATTCCTGGAATGGGATTCACATGTGGAGATGGGGAAAAGTTCTGGAATTGGATCCACAAGTGGAGATGAGGAGAAGTTCTGGCATGGGATCTACACCTGGAGAGGGGGAGAATTCCTGGAGTGGGATCCACAAGTGGAGACAGGGAGAGGTTCTGGAGTGGGATCCACACCTGGAAATGAGGAGAATTCCTGGAATGGGATCCACACGTGGAGATGGGGAGAATTCTGGGAATGGGATGCACAAGTGGAGACAGGGAAAGTTCTGGAATGGGATCCACACTTGGAGATGAGGAGAAGTTCTGGAATGGGATCCAGAAGGGGAGATGGGGAGAATTCCTGGAATGGGATGCACAGCTGGAGACAGGGAAAGGTTCTGGGATGGGATCCACACCTGGAAATGGGGAGAAGTTCTGGGATGGGATCCACAAGTGGAGAGGGGGAGAATTTCTGGAATGGGAACCACACCTGGAGACAGGGAAAAGTTCTGGAATGGGATCCACAAGTGGAGATGGGGAGAAGTTCTGGAATGGGATCCACACCTGGAGATAGGGGAAAGTTCTGGGATGGGATCCACACCTGGAGACAGGGTAAAGTTCTGGGATGGGATAGACACGTGGAGATGGGGAGAATTCCTGGAATGGGATCCACACGTGGAGATGGGGAGAAGTTCTGGGATGAGATCCACACCTGGAAATGGGAAGAATTCCTGGGATGGGATCCCTGTGGCTCTCCCTGTGGGGGAAATCCCAGGAATTCCGTGCTCGGGGGGGCTGTGGGGTTCTAATGGGGCTCTAATTTGGGTTGGTGAACGCTCTTTCCTGGGCAAGGTGCTCAGATCCACTCCAAAACTGATCCAGCTGTCGTTTTATCGGATCAAATTGTCAGGTCAAAAGCAACTTGAATTTACTTTCAAGGCAGAAAACATCTGAGCTAATTTGGCAAAACTTCTGTCCAGATAAAGTCAAGAGTTTGTCCAGGACTCAGACTTTAAACTGGACTGATGTCCCCTCATAGAAAACTCAATAAATTTACATCAACCAACACCTCACTCCTAATCATCCTAGGGAACTGAGATAATAAATTTCTAAATTATTGAACATTTAAGATAAAAAAAAAATTCACAAAACCATCTTACAACCAACAACAACCACGACGTAAAATTTTCACCGATCCATCCATGGAAGACAAAACAGCAGAGACGAATGAACAACAAAACCTTTCTGGAAATGAAATTTCATTTTCTTCCATCCACAAATAAGTGGTGGGGGTGGCTGGGCTGTGCCCTGTCCCCTCACGGGTCTCTCTGTGACACTTCCAGGCCATCATCCACCCCGACACCAACGAGACCATTTTCATGCCTTTCCGGATGTCAGGTACGCCCCGGGCCCCAAAATTCCTTGGAATTTGTGTAAAATGTCAGGGGGGCTCTGCTCTCTTTGAGTTGGATCTTGTCAATGTTTAGACCGGGATCAGGAGGGAATTCCCACAGTAAAATCCCTTTGCAGGTGAGGAAAATGGAGATCCTAAATTCTGCTTCTAGGGCGTAATATTTCCCTTTTCCCTTTTTTCCTTTTCCTTTTTTCATTTTTTCCTTTTATTCCTTTTCCTTTTTTTCCTTTTCCTTTTTTCCTTTTTTCCTTTTTCCTTTTCCTTTTTTCATTTTTTTCTTTCCCTTTTTTCATTTTTTCCTTTTTCCTTTTCCTTTTTTCATTTTTTCCTTTTCCTTTTTTCCTTTTTTCCCTTTTTCCCTTTTTCGTTTTACCTTTATTCCTTTTTTCCTTTTCCTTTTTTCCTTTTTTCCTTTTTTCCCTTTTACCTTTTTTCCTTTTTTCCTTTTTCCTTTTCCCTTTTTCCTTTTTTCCTTTTTTCCCTTTTTCCTTTGTCCTTTTTGCTTTTTGCTTTTTCTTCTTTTGCTTTTCCTTTTCCTTTTCCTTTTCCTTTTCCTTTTCCTTTTCCTTTTCCTTTTCCTTTTCCTTTTCCTTTTCCTTTTCCTTTTCCTTTTCCTTTTTGCCTTTTTTGCCTTTTCCTCTTTTTCCTTTTTCCTTTTTCCTTTTCTTTTTTCCTTTCTTACTTTTCCCTTTTTTTATTTTTCCTTTTTTCATTTTCCCTTTTTTCCCTTTTCCCCTTTTTTCCTTTTCCCATTTTTTCCCATTTTTCCCATTTTTTCCCATTTTTCCCTTTTTCCCTTTTTCCTTTTTTCCTTTTTCCCCTTTTTCCTTTTTTCCGTTTTTCCTTTTTCCCCTTTTCCCTTTCTTCCTTTCTCCTTTTCCCTTTCTTTCTTTTCCCTTTTTTATTTTTCCTTTCTTCATTTTTCCTTTTCCATTTTTTCCCTTTTCCCCCTTTTTTCCTCTTTTCCCCTTTCTCCCCTTTTCCCCTTTTCCCCTTTTTCCTTTTCCCTTTTTCCTTTTTCTCCTTTTCCCTTCTCCTTTTTTTTCCCTTTTTTTTTATTTTTTCCCCTTTTTTTCCCCTTTTTTTTCCCTTTTTTTCCCCTTTTTTTTCCCTTTTTAATCCTTTTTTTTCCTTTTCACTTCCCATTTCACCCAGGGCCTTTCCTGCCATTTTTGAGGGCTCTGTCACTCTTGGGAACATTTTAATTCTGCAATAAATACCAAAACTCTCTGCCCACCCCTCCAAGGGCGTCAAACACAGGTCAGGACCTGGATCCACCTCCCTGAGGAAGAGGAGGAGGCTGAGAGGAATTTATTCCCAGGAAAAAACGGGATAATCCCTGTTTTTCCATGAGTTCTGGGATCTAATAGCTCTGGGATTCCAGGAGGGAATTTGTGCCTTAATGAGCTGATTAATGATTAAAAATTGGCTCCCTCCCCTCTTTGGGGTGTCCCCCTGTGCTCAGGCCCCCAGCAGCTCCTCTGGTGCTTTTCCAGCAGATTTATTCCAATAAAATCATCTTTTCCATGGTTTTGGGGTGGAACATCCTCACCTGATTGGGAAAATGATCAGGATTGAGGGATTTTTGCTCAGTTTTTTTGGGATGATGCTGAGGGAAGCCAGAATCCCCTGCTTCACCTCATCCTGTATTTGCCATCCAAATTTTTCTTCCCTCTCAGATCTTTGCCCTTTTTGGCTGTGAGATGAATCCAGGAAGTGAATCCAGGAATAATATTGGGAAAATGCTCTGAGACCTTCCAGGGGAAGTCAGGGAGATGAAATATAATTAGCACAGGAATTGGCAGCCACAGCAGGGGGGAAAAAAATGTGAAGCATTTTTTGATTTTTTGTGCTGCTCAATAAAATTCCAGGAAAAGACTTTGGAGAGCTTGAAGGAGCCAATAAAGGGTGGGAAAACAGGAGGAGGCTGCAGTTGTGGGTTGGTGCTTCAGGTGGGGTTCCAGGGGTGGCTTCTCCCCTAAAATGGGACGTGAATTAAAATTTAAATTCATTAATTTATTTTTTTTTTGCTCCCCACAGGTTACATTCCCTTTGGAACCCCCATTGTGAGTATTTGGTTGTGGGCACTGAGAAGTTAACCATGGGTTAACCTGTTAACCACGAGTTAACTTGTTAACCTGTTAACCATGGGTTAACTTGTTAACCTGTTAACCATTAGTTCACTTATTAACCTGTTAACCATGAGTTCCACCATGGAAAACCCACCCTCTGCTTTTTTGGTTATTTATCTATTAATATATTGAATTAATGTTTTTTTAATTAATATATTGAGGTTATTTCTCTATTATCTATTGGGTTATTAATGAATTAACCCAACCTCTGGTTAAGGGTAATTATCTATTATTGAGGTTATTTATTTATCAATATATTGAGGTTATTTATCTATTATCTATTGGGTTATTAATGAATTAACCCAACCTCTGTTTGAGGTTATTTATCTATTAATATATTGAGGTTATTTATCTATTATCTATTGGGTTATTGATGAATTAACATGGCTACTGGTTGAGGTTATTTATGTATTATTGAGGTTATTTATTTATTCATATATTGAGATATTTATCTATTAATATATTGAGGTTATTGATGAATTAACCCAACCTCTATTTAAAGTTATTTATCTACTATTGAGGTTATTTATTTATTAATATATTGAGGTTATTTATCTATTATCTATCAGGTTATTGATTAATTAGCCCAGCCTCTGGTTGAGGTTAATTATCTACTATTGAGGTTATTTATTTATCAATATATTGAGGTTATTTATCTATTATCTATCAGGTTATTGATGAATTAACTCAGCCTCTGGTTGAGGTTATTTCTCTATCAATATATTGAGTTATTTATCTATTATCCATTGGGTTATTGATGAATTAACCCAGCCCCTATTTGAGGTTATTTATTTACAATTGAGGTTATTTATCCATTAATATATTGAGGTTATTAATCTATTATCTATTGTGTTATTAATGAATTAACCCAGCCCCTATTTGAGGTTATTTATTTACAATTGAGGTTTTTTATCCATTAATATATTGAGGTTATTTATCTATTATCTATTGGGTTATTGATGAATTAACCCAACCTCTGGTTAAGGTTAATTATCTACTATTGAGGTTATTTATTTATCAATATATTGAGTTATTTATCTATTATCTATTGGGTTATTGATGAATTAACCCAGCCCCTATTTGAGGTTATTTATTTACAATTGAGGTTATTTATCCATTAATATATTGAGGTTATTTATCTATTATCTATCAGGTTATTATGAATCAACCCAACTCCTATTTGAGGTTATTTATGAGGTTATTTATGAATTAACACAACCTCTGAGGTTATTTATTTATCTACTATTGAGGTTATTTATTTATTAATGTATTGAGGTTATTTATCAATTATCTACCAGGTTATTGATGAGTTAACCCAGCCTTTGTCTGAGGTTAATTATCAACTATTGAGGTTATTTATCTATTATCTATCAGGTTATTGATGAATTAATCCAATTTCTGTTCGAGATCAATTATCTACTTTTGAGGTTATTTATCTATTATCTATCAGGTTATTGATGAATTAATCCAATTTCTGTTGGAGATCAATTATCTACTTTTGAGGTTATTTATTTATTCATATACAGAGGTTATTTTTTATTAAATATCAGATTATTTTGAATTAACCCAGCCCCTGTTTGAGGTTATTTATCCACTTAACACCATTCCCACAACCTCCCTCAGCATCTTCATCTCTCCCTCTGCAGAGCTGAGCTCGGTGCCAGCAAAATGCAACTCCTGCAACTCTCAGATTTCATTTTTGGACACTTTTATTTTGCATTTCTATGGTTCAGGGCTCTTTCCCCAATGTGAGGAGCTCCAGCTCGGCCAGGCTGGTGCCCTGTGCTCTCTTTGGGTTAATTAAATGTTAATTAAAGCAGAGAGGGCTCCCCTGAGCCCTCTGAGGGTGATTTCTCCTTGTTGTTGGGAATTTTGTCAGTGTTTGGGTGCTCTGGTGGCACAAGGGAGAGAATTCTGAAACAGGAATGATCAATTTAACCCAGTCTGGGGGAAACTGAGGCACAGCTGGCCCCAAAAATTGGTGTCACTTTGTCCTCAGAGCCACCAGCTCCTGGTGCAGCTCATTAGATCATTGAAATGGTTGGAGGAGCAAAAAACACTGAATTGGTTGAAGGAACAAAATACAAAGAATTGGTTAAAGGAGCAAAATAGAAAGAATTGGTTGGAGGACCAAAATAAAAATATTTGGTTGAAGGAGCAAAATGCACTGAATTGATTGAAGGAGAAAAATACAAAGAATTGAGTGAAGGAGCAAAATACAAAGAATTGGTTAAAGGAGCAAAATAGAGTTGGTTGAAAGACCAAAATACAGAGAATTGGTTGAAGGACCAAAATAAAAAGAACTGGTTGAAGGACCAAAATAAAATATTTGGTTGAAGGAGCAAAATGCTCTGAATTGGTTGAAGGACCAAAATAAAAATATTTGGTTGAAGGAGAAAAATGCTCTGAATTGATTGAAGGACCAAAATAAAAAGAATTGGTTGAAGGAGCAAAATAAAAAGATTTGGTTGAAGGAGCAAAATAGAAAGAATTGCTTGGAGGAGCAAAATGCACTGAGTTGGTTGAAGGAGCAAAATGCTCTGAATTGGTTGAAGGAGCAAAATACGCTAAAATGGTTGAAGGAGCAAAATACAAAGAATTGGTTAAAGGAGCAAAATAGAAAGAATTGGCTGAAGGACCAAAATGCTCTGAATTGGTTGAAGGACCAAAATAAAAAGAACTGGTTGGAGGAGCAAAGTACAAAGAACTGGTTGAAGGAGCAAAATAGAAAGAATTGCTTGGAGGAGACAAATGCTCTGAATTGGTTGAAGGACCAAAACAAACTGAATTGGTTGAAGGAGCAAAATACAAAGAATTGAGTGAAGGAGCAACATGCACTGAAATGGTTGATGGAGTAAAATAGAATTCGTTGAAGGACCAAAATGCTCCGAATTGGTTGAAGGAGCAAAATACAAAGAATTGGTTGGAGGAGACAAATGCTCTGAATTGAGTGAAGGACCAAAATACACTGAAATGGTTGGAGGAGCAAAATGCCCTGAATTGGTTAAAGGACCAAAATACAGAAAATTGGTTGAAGGAGCAAAATACAAAGAATTGGTTGAAGGAGCAAAATAAAAATCTTTGGTTGAAGGACCAAAATTCACTGAATTGATTGGAGGAGCAAAATAAATTGAATTGGATGAAGGAGCAAAATGCTCTGAGTTGGTTGCAGGACCAAAATACAAACAATTGATTGGAGGAGAAAAATAGAATTGATTGAAGGACCAAAATGCTCTGAAATGGTTGAAGGACCAAAATACGCTAAAATGGTTGAAGGAGCAAAATACAAAGAATTGGTTAAAGGAGCAAAATAGAAAGAATTGGCTGAAGGACCAAAATGCTCCGAATTGGTTGGAGGAGCAAAATACAAAGAATTGGTTGGAGGAGACAAATGCTCTGAATTGGTTGAAGGACCAAAACAAACTGAGTTGGTTGAAGGAGAAAAATACAAAGAATTGAGTGAAGGACCAAAATACACTGAAATGGTTGAAGGACCAAAATAAAAATATTTGGTTGAAGGAGCAAAATAAAAAGATTTGGTTGAAGGAGCAAAATAAAAAGATTTGGTTGCAGGAGCAATATGCACTGAATTGGTTGCAGGAGCAAAATACAAAGAATTGATTGGAGGAGAAAAATAGAATTGATTGAAGGACCAAAATACTCTGAATTGGTTGAAGGAGACAAATGCTCTGAATTGGTTGAAGGAGACAAATACAAAAATTGGTTGATGGAGCAAAATACACTAAAATGGTTGAAGGAGCAAAATGCACTGAATTGGTTGTAGGAGCAAAATACAAAGAATTGAGTGAAGGAGCAAAATAAAAATATTTGGTTGAAGGACCAAAATACTCTGAATTGGTTGAAGGAGAAAAATGCACTGAATTGGTTGAAGGAGCAAAATACAAAGAATTGGTTGAAGGACCAAAATACGCTGAATTTGTTCAAGGACCAAAATAAAAATGTTTGGTTGAAGGAGCAAAATGCTCTGAATTGCTTGAAGGATCAAAATGCTCTGAATTGACTGAAGGACCAAAATACTCTGAATTTAATCTCCTTAAAGCCAGCAGTGCCCCAGGCCAGGCTCAGGGTTGTCACCCTTCCCCAAGGGTGGTGACGAGGCTGGGAACCCCAAATTTGGGCTCGGCAGGGCCGCTGCTGTTTGTTGTGGTGGGCGAAGCCTCGCCGGGAACTTTGTGTGGGGCATTTTGAAAGAAAAGGTTAAACAAAAAACGAGTTAACGATCAAATTGACAATGAAATCGGCCCCGATCCAGAGCTGTCACAGGAGCCGAGAGCTGTCAGATGAGCCCAATTTCAGGAGCTGTAAAGGATAAACTGGAACCTCTTGTCATTTAGAAGGAAAAGGGAAAGAAAAAAAAAAAAAAGAAAAAAACCCAAACGTTTCAAATGTTAAAATTAAAATGTAACATTTATGCCAATCGATCTGTGAAATTTAGTGACAAAATTGGCAGCCTGCTCCAGCATAAAAACAGTTTGAGGCTTGTGTTCCACAAAGGGGGATGGGATTTCCTCAAGAGAGGCTGAGCTGGGCTCGGGCTGGGCCGGCCTTGTCCCCAAGGGGGAGATTTGTCCCCAAGGGTGGGATTTGTCCCCAAGGGTGGGATTTGTCCTTGTCCCCCAGGGGAGATTTGTCCTCAAGGGTGGGATTTGTCCCCAAGGGTGGGATTTGTGCTTGTCCCCAAGGGTGGGATTTGTCCCCAAGGGTGGGATTTGTCCTCAAGGGTGGGATTTGTCCTCAAGGGTGGGATTTGTCCTTGTCCCCAACGGGGAGATTTGTCCTCAAGGGTGGGATTTGTCCCCAAGGGTGGGATTTGTCCTCAAGGGTGGGATTTGTCCTTGTCCCCCAGGGGAGATTTGTCCCCAAGGGTGGGATTTGTCCCCAAGGGTGGGATTTGTCCTTGTCCCCCAGGGGAGATTTGTCCTCAAGGGTGGGATTTGTCCCCAAGGGGGAGATTTGTCCCCAAGGGTGGGATTTGTCCCCAAGGGTGGGATTTGTCCTTGTCCCCAACGGGGAGATTTGTCCTCAAGGGTGGGATTTGTCCTCACGGGTGGGATTTGTCCTTGTCCCCCAGGGGAGATTTGTCCCCAAGGGTGGGATTTGTCCCCAAGGGTGGGATTTGTGCTTGTCCCCCAGGGGAGATTTGTCCTCAAGGGTGGGATTTGTCCCCAAGGGTGGGATTTGTCCTCGTCCCCCAGGGGAGATTTGTCCTCAAGGGTGGGATTTGTGCTTGTCCCCTAGGGGAGATTTGTCCTCAAGGGTGGGATTTGTCCTTGTCCCCAACGGGGAGATTTGTCCTTGATCCCAGTGGGATTTGTCCTTATCCCCATGTGAGGTTTGTCCTTGTCCCCAGGTGGGATTTGTCCCCAAGGATGGGATTTTTCCTTGTCCCCAGCAGGGATTTATCCTTGTCCCCAGGTGGGAACTGTCCTTGTTCCCAACTGGGGATTTGTCCTTTTCCCTAGGTGGGATTTGTCCTTTTGGTGGGATTTGTCCTTGTCCCCATGAGGGATTTGTCCTTGTCCCCAGTTGGGGATTTGTCCTTTTGGTGGGATTTGTCCTTGTCCCCAAGGTTGGATTTGTCCTTGTCCACATGAGGGATTTGTCCCCAAAGGGAGATTTGTCCTTGTCCCCAGGTGGGATTTGTCCTTTTCCCCAGGGGGAGATTTCTCCTTGTCCCCAGGAGGGGTTTGTCCTTGTCCCCAGGTGGGATTTGTCCTTGTCCCCAAGGGAGATTTGTCCCCAAGGGTGGGATTTGTCCTTGTCCCCAGCAGGGATTTATCCTTGTTCCCATGAGGGATTTGTCCTTGTCCCCAGGGGGATTTGTCCTTGTCCCCAGGGGGATTTGTCCTTGTCCCCAGCAGGGATTTATCCTTGTCCCCAGGTGGGAATTGTCCTTGTTCCCAACTGGTGATTTATTGTTGTCCCCAGGTGGGATTTGTCCTTTTGCTGGGGTTTGGGGTCAGCTGAACCCCAGAACCGTGAGCGGGGTGGGATGAGCAGTTTGGGGCTGTGCCCCTCTGCAGCCCCTGCAGAATAACCCACTCTGGGGCCGCTCTTTGGGAAGGAGATTTCAGGATTTGGGGCAATCCTGGGATCTCCCCCGGCCCCACAGCAGCTCCCTGACACCTCCACATCCCGGGAATGTTCGCTCTGCCCCAGCCTTGGCCTCTCCATCCTTCCCGTGCCGCGGCAGAGAGGGGACAGGGAAGGGACAAGGCTGGGAATGTGCAGGGTCTGGCTTTGCCCTTTCCCCCATTCCAGCCTCTGGAATTCTCTCCCTGCAGCTCTGGGATGTGCAAAGCTCTGCTGGGCTGGAGCCTCTGCCCCAGGCTGGTGTTTCCTCCTCTGTGGGCAAAGATTTATCCAGGAAATTCAGCTCAACGTGGCCTTGGGGACAGAGTCCTGCTGCCACCACGGCTTTCAGCACCTCATTCCCCCCAGCCCTGTAAAATCAGAATTTTTGGGAGTTTTAAACAACTCTGCAGAGCCAGCTGGGAATTTGGGGCTGCAGGTGAACCCCAAATCCAGGCAGAATTTGGGGTTTGAGTTGGGGCTGCTCAGAGCTCCCTGATGCCCCCGAGGTGGCTTTGGGGCCACCAAGGTCCCTTCCCACCTGATCACCAATTAAATCCTGTCGCTGACACTCCGCCAGTGTTTAGGAGCTCTTTTTATTTTTTTAATATATATTTTGTTTTCCTTCTTAGTTATTTTTTCCCCTGACAGTAATTAAAAGTGAAACTGTACATTTCTTGACAGACTCTTGCACATATGGAGAGTTTGCATTTAAACGTGCCTCTTTCAGTCATACAGATTTTGGGTGCTCTTTTTTTCCTTTATTTATTTAATTTTTAAATTTTTTTTCTTTTTTTCTTCCTTCTTCTCCTCTCCGTCGGAATTTTCCCTCCCCACCACCCGGCTCCTTGCCTGGCTCTGGTTCTTCCCCCAAGTTTTCCCGCTGGTTTTTGGGGCACGAGGCAGCCAAGGAGGTCCCAGCAGGGTCCCGGCCTCGCGCCTTCGTTTGGGGCTGCGTTAATTAACGCCGAGCTCCGCGTGGGGGGAAACGCAGCCGTAAACGAGTGGGAGCTGGCGCTGGGCCAGGGAACAAAGTCGCTGCAACTCCACCAGAGTGGGAGGAAAAGCTGGAGGAGGAGAAGGGAGAGGAGATGGGAACGGAACGAGGCCGCCCGAGCCGCCGGGCCCGTTTTGTTTGGTGGCGTTTGGGTGAATTTGATGAATTTTGCCGATTCCGTTTCTCCGCACGCGCCCCAAACGGAGACGTTTCCTCCTCTTGGGATGGCTCCAGCTCATCCCTGAATCAAGGGAGGTCTCCTCCTTCCCAAATCTTTGGGAATAAACGGAGAGGAGAATCTGGGGAAGATCTGAGGGCGGGGAGGAACTCAGCGTCTTTTCTGCCTCGCGAGTGGGAATGAAGGGATGGGATTGAAGGAGTTGAAGATTTTCATCCCTGGGGTTTTGCGAGCAGAAAAGATCTCCAGGAATGTGGGGAGTTCAGGGCACAGGGAGCAGTGTTGGGGTTCATTTATCTCACCTGTTTCCTGCTGGGAATTCCTTGTCCTGGCTGTGTTTGTTGGGCTGATGGTTGGGATCCCACTGCCTGCATCGCTTTCCTCTTCTTCAGATTCTTGTGAAAGGGAAAATTGTCCTAAACCTGGAAAAAATGCCTGAAACCAGGAAAAAATGGTCCTAAAACTGGAAAAATTGCCTGAAACCAGGAAAAATTTGCCTTAAACTTGGAGAAAATGCCTGAAACCAGGAAAAATAGCCTGAAACCAGGAAAATTTTGCCCTAAGCCAGGAAAAATTGCCCTAAAACAAGAAAGATGGCTCTAAACTAGGAAAAAATGGTGCTAAACAAGGAAAAAAGGCCCTAAACCAGGAAACGTGGCCATAAACCAGGAAAAAATGACCCTAAAATAAGAAAAATTTCCCTAAACCAGGACAAATGGCCCTAAAAGAAGAAAAATGTCCCTAAACCAGGAAAAATGGCCCTAAACAAGGAAAAAAGGCCCTAAACCAGGAAACGTGGCCATAAACCAGGGAAAATTGACCCTAAAATAAGAAAAATGGCCCTTAAACCAGGAAAAATGGCCCTAAAAGAAGAAAAATGGCCCTAAATCAAGAAAAAATGATCCTATAACAAGAAAAACTGCCTTAAACCAGGAAAAATTGCCCTAAAACAAGAAAAATGATCCTAAACCAATAAACACTGCCTTTAACCAGAAAAAAATGGTCCTAAAACAAAAAAGTGGCCCTAAAAACAAGAAAAATTGCCTTTAACCAGGAAAAATGGCCCTAAAAGAAGAAAAATTACTCTAAACCAGGAAAAAATGGCCCTAAAACAAAAAATCCCTGCCTTTAACCAGGAAAGGTGACCCTAAAGCAGGGAAGGTGACCCTGAGGCAGAAATTTGTGTGTCAGAGTTGGGATTTGCAGGGCCGGGTCCCAAGGGCGCCCTCGGGCCCAGGACACACCTCGGTGACCTCACAGAGCCTCAGTGTCCCCGTGCAGGGAACATCTGGCCAGATGTGCTGGGCCAGGCTGCCCCGAGCCTTGGGGGGACAGGGATCACCAAAGATTAATTAATTAATTAATTAATTAATTAATTAAAATCAATCCCGGGCTCCCAACCAGGAGCAAAGTGCTCCCAGGTGGCTCCGCTGTCCTCAGGTGTTCCAGAGGGATTTTTTCCTTAAACAGGGAAAGTGCCAAAGGAAAATGAAATCCAGGGATCCAGAGGGATCCTCCAGAGGGATTTTTTCATGGTGCCCCAAATAGGGAATGTGCCAGAGGAAAATGAAATCCAGGGATTCAGAGGAATCCCTGCCCTCAGGTGTTCCAGAGGGATTTTTCCTGGTGCTTTAAACAGGGAATGTGCTGAAGGAAAATGAAATCCAGGGATTCAGAGGGATCCCCACAGGGATTTTTCCTGGTGTTTTAAACAAGGAATGTGCCAAAGGAAAATGAAATCAGGGATTCAGAGGAATCCTTGCCCTCAGGTGTTCCAGAGGGATTTTTTCCTGGTGCCTCAAACAGGGAATGTGCCAAAGGAAAATGAAGGCCAGGGACTCAGAGGAATCCTTGTCCCCAGGTGTTCCAGAGGGATTTTTCCTGGTGCCCCAAACAGGGAATGTGCCAAAGGAAAATGAAATCCAGGGATTCAGAGGAATCCCTGCCCTCAGGTGTTCCAGAGGGATTTTCTTCTGGTGCCCCAAACAGGGAATGTGCCAGAAGAAAATGAAATCCAGGGATTCAGAGGAATCCCTGCCCTCAGGTGTTCCAGAGGGATTTTTCCTGGTGCTTTAAACAGGGAATGTGCCAAAGGAAAATGAAATCCAGGGATTCAGAGGAATCCTTGTCCCCAGGTGTTCCAGAGGGATTTTTCCTGGTGCTTTAAATAAGGAATGAGCCAAAGGAAAATGAAATCCAGGAACACAGAGGAATCCCCCAGAGGGATTTTTTCCTGATGCCCCAAATAAGGAATGTGCCAGAGGAAAATGAAATCCAGGGATCCAGAGGAATCCCTTTCCTCAGGTGTTGCAGAGGGATTTTTTCCTGATGCCCCAAACAGGGAATGTGCCAAAGGAAAATGAAATCCAGGGACTCAGAGGGATCCCCACAGGGATTTTTTCCTCGTGCCTCAAACAAGGAATGTGCCAAAGGAAAATGAAATCCAGGGATTCAGAGGAATCCTTGTCCCCAGGTGTTCCAGAGGGATTTTTCCTGGTGCTTTAAACAAGGAATGTGCCAAAGGAAAATAAAATCCAGGGATCCAGAGGGATCCTCCAGAGGGATTTTTTTCCTGGTGCCCCAAACAGGGAATGTGCCAAAGGAAAATGAAATCCAGGGATCCAGAGGGATCCCCGGAGGGATTTTTCCTGGTGTTTTAAACAAGGAATGTGCCAAAGGAAAATGAAATCAGGGATTCAGAGGAATCCTTGCCCTCAGGTGTTCCAGAGGGATTTTCTTCTGGTGCCCCAAACATGGAATGTGCCAAAGGAAAATGAAGGCCAGGGACTCAGAGGAATCCTTGTCCCCAGGTGTTCCAGAGGGATTTTTCGTGGCCCCAAACAGGGAATGTGCCAAAGGAAAATGAAATCAAATGACTCAGAGGGATCCCCCAGAGGGATTTTTTCCTCGTGCCCCAAACAGGGAATGTGCCAAAGGAAAATGAAACCCCCCTGTTCACTGCCAGGAGTGACAGCTTTGATCTCTTGCCTCTGTGCAGCATTTATTTTTCCCTCCAGAAATACCTGGATCAGGGAATTGTTTGGGTTTTCATGGGATCTTTGGGAAGTAGCAGCAATAATTAAAGGTGCAGAGCTCCCAGGGGCAGCGACATCAGCCAATCCCACCCCTGGAAAACACAGATGCAGGAGGTTGGTAATGACTGGGATGAGAGGAAAATAACGGGAATGAAATCCAGCCAGGAATGAGGATAATTTATTCGAGTCCCTGGAAATCATCGTGGCTGTTTGAACGCCTGGAAAAGCGCGGAGAGCAGAGCAGGGATGATTCAATAACGAGAGAATCTCTGCTCTTTGCAGGTTGTTGGTCTTCTCCTGCCCAACCAGACCCTGGCCTCCACTGTGTTTTGGCAGGTATGGCTCCATGGGAAGGGTGGGAATGTGGGAAGAGCTGGGGACACACCTGTGCATCCAGGATGTCCCTGGATGAGTTCAGGGAAACACCTGGAAGGGGCTGGAAAAAAATCTGAGTTCCCCTTTTCATCCCACACCTTCCTGTGCCACGGCAAGGAAGAGGCGGAACAAGGCAGAACCAAAATTCAGGTTTTTGGAGCTGTTTTGTCCACGTGGAAATGGTTCTTGTTCCGTGTGCACATCCATGGAAATGGTTCTTGTTCCATGTGCCCATCCATGGAAATGGTTCTTGTTCCATGTGCCCATCCATGGAAGGGTGGAAATGGTTCCTGTTCCATGTGCACATCCATGGAAGGGTGGAAATGGTTCCTGTTCCATGTGCACATCCATGGAAATGGTTCCTGTTCCATGTGCACATCCATGGAAGGGTGGAAATGGTTCTTGTTCCATGTGCACATCCATGGAAATGGTTCTTGTTCCATGTGCACATCCATGGAAATGGTTCCTGTTCCATGTGCACATCCATGGAAGGGTGGAAATGCTTCTTGTTCCATGTGTCCATCCACGGAAGGGTGGAAATGGTTCCTGTTCCATGTGCCCATCCATGGAAGGGTGGAAATGGTTCCTGTTCCATGTGCCCATCCATGGAAATGGTTCCTGTTCCATGTGCACATCCATGGAAGGGTGGAAGTGTTCTTGTTCCATGTGCACATCCATGGAAATGGTTCCTGTTCCATGTGCACATCCATGGAAATGGTTCTTGTTCCATGTGCACATCCATGGAAATGGTTCTTGTTCCATGTGCACATCCATGGAAATGGTTCTTGTTCCATGTGCACATCCATGGAAAGGTGGAAATGGTTCCTGTTCCATGTGCACATCCATGGAAGGGTTGGCCCTAAACTCACACATCTGCCTTTGAGGATGAGGAATTGGGATTTTCCTTGGGGAAGGGCAACATCTGTGCAGGGTGGGGATGATGGGATTCCTGCTCCCAGGAGTTTTGGGAATAGGTTGGCCCTAAACTCACACATCTGCCTCTGAGGATGAGGAATTGGGATTTTTCTTGGGGAAGGATGTTGGAAAGGCAACGTCTGTGCAGGGCTGGGGATGATGGGACTCCTTTTCCCAGGAATTTTGGGAATAGGTTGGCCCTAAACTCACACATCTGCCTTTGAGGATGAGAATTTGGGATTTTCCTTGGGAAAGGGCAACATCTGCAGGGTGGGGATGATGGGATTCCTGTTCCCAGGAATTTCGGGAATTGGTGTGCATGGCAAAGCCCAGCAGCCCATTCAATCTGCTGCAGGAACTCTGGGATAAAACAATCCGTGTGTAGGGAGGAGCTGGTGTGATTCCCATTAAAATCCTGGGAATTAAGAGTGAGGGGAAGAAGCCGGCACGGGAATGAGAACTCCATAGTAAACACACCACGAGTGTGATTCCATCGGCAGCTGAAACGAAGGAACGAGTTATTTTCAGCCTCCTTCCTGGTGGCAAACGCCTTTTTTGATTGTCTGCAGAGTGGTGGTGGTGGAGATGTGCAGGCAGGAAGGCTCCGAGCAGAGCGTGGGGAAAGGCGGCGGAGCCGGGAGCGCGGTGGGACAACCGGGCTGGGAATTTGGGGCTGGGGCTGGTTGGAAAGCAAAACCAATCAGAGATTCCAAGTCAGAAACACAAATTATTTAAAGAAGTAAAATAAAGTAATATAAAATAAATGCAATAGTACAAAAAAAACCACTGACAGAGTCAGAATCCAACCTGACCCCCTGTTAGTCAGGGTGGTGGGAGCATTTCCAGATGAAATCTCTTGTTGAAGCAGTGACCCTGTAGAAAGGTCTGGGAGCTTTTGTCCTCTGGGAGTGCAGTGGGTCAGGGCTCCTTGTGCTATTTTTGTCCATTTTGTGTACATTTTTTGTCTGTTTTGTGACTATTTTGGCTCCACCTTGGGTGTAGCTCTGGCCAGGCCCCTGTCCTGCCAAAGGTGGCCCCAAAATGGAGACAAAATGGACCCAGAATAGACACAAAATGGACACAAAAGGGACATAAAATGGACACAAAATGGTCACACAATGGACACAAAATGGACACAAAATGGTCACACAATGGTCCCAAAATAGCCCCAAAATGGTCACAGAATGGACACAAAGTGGACATAAAATGGGCCCAAAATGGACACAAAATGGACACAAAATGGATCCAAAATGGACACAAAATGGGCACAAAATGGGCACAAAATGGACACAAAATGGACACAAAATGGGCACAAAATGGACACAAAATGGGCACAAAATGGACACAAAATGGTCACAAAATGGACACAAAATGGACACAAAATGGGCACAAAATGGACACAAAATGGACACAAACTGGACACAAACTGGACACAAAATGGACACAAAATGGTCACAAAATGGATGACCACTCACGAGGTCTCCCACTTTTCTAAGTTTTGGTCCATTTGCACCTTGGGGTTGAATTGTCCCATCCCAGCTCCAGGCTGGGAGCTCCCATCCTTCTTGTTCCTCCCTCCAGCCACCCTTGTTTGTGCTGTTGGGCTGAAAGTTGTCCTTGGTGTGCAGCAGGACAAGGATTTGTTTTGTGTCCCTGCTGAGTGACACTGACTGTGAGCTCAGAGCTGCACAGAACATGAAATACATGGAAATAAAACTGAAGGCATCAGGGTTTGGTTGGGTTTGTGCTGATCTGTGTCTCCTCTGTCCCGCAGTGGTTGAACCAGAGCCACAACGCGTGTGTGAACTATGCAAACCGCAACGCGAGCAAGGTGAGCACAGCCCGTGGGCAGGGAAAAACAAACCCTGGCTCTTCCCTGGTTTTTTGTTTTGGTTCAAAACCGTGCAGAAACACTAATTTTGTGTAGTGGTTTCACGTTCGGTAAATTTTGTTTGCTGAATTTAGTGCAGTGGTTTGAATGTTTGCTCTTTTGTGGGACTTGAAGAAAATAAAAAGCACAACGGGCTTAAATGTGAAAGGTGCACACATGGTTTGTTTTTACACACTAAAGAATGAAAAAGGAAAAAAAAGGAAGGAAAATTGAAACTTCAAAACCTTTCTTTTTCTTTACAAACTGTTCACTTTCTCACAACTAACACAGAGAGACCAAAGTATGATTTTCAGTCAGTTTTACTATTTAAACAAAATCTTTTATCGCTCTGGGAGAAGAGTCCCTCAAATGCCCCAGGAAACCTCTGGAGTGGGCACTGAGGGATCTCTGGATTGGCCATTGTCCCGTGTTTAACCTCAGTGTAACAGGCACGAGGATCTGGGCACAGAAATGAGGCCCAGGGCTGAACCAGTCCATGGTCCCGACTGGTCTGGAATGGTTTAACTGGGATCTAAAAGAGCAGAATGGTGCCTGGGTTGGGGAGCAGGAGGGAGCTCCATGATCCCGTCTGCCAAGGATTTTGTTTGTGCTGGTAGCAGGGGGAAGTGCTGGGGCTGTCCCTGCTCTGACCTCGGTCCCTGTCCCTGTCCCTGTTCCTGTCCCTGTCCCTGTCCCTGTCCCTGTCCCTGTCCCTGCTCCATCCCTGTTGGGGCTGTCCCTGTCCCTGTCTCTGTCCCCGTCCCTGTTCCTGTTCCATCCTTGGTGGGGCTGTCGCTGTCCCTGTCCCTGTCCCTGCTCCATCTTTGGTGGGGCTGTCCCTGTCCCTGTGTCCCAGTCCCAGTGTCTCTGTCCCTGTCCCTGTCCCTGTCCCTGTCCCTGTCCCTGTCCCTGTCCCTGTCCATTCCCCACCCTTGTTGGGGCTGTCCCTGTCCCCATCCCTGTCCCTGTCCCTGTTCCTGTCCCTGTCCCTGTCCCTGTCCCTGTCCCTGTCCCTTCTCCATCCTTGGTGGGACTGTCCCTGTCCCTGTCCCTGTCCCTGTCCCCATCCCTGTCCCTGTCCCTTCTCCATCCTTGGTGGGACTGTCCCTGTCCCTGTCCCCGTCCTTGTCCCTGTCCCTGTCCCTGTCCCTGTCCCTGTCCCTGTCCCTGTTCCTTCTGAATCCTTGGTGGGGCTGTCCCTGTCCCCATCCCTGTCCCTGTCCCCATCCCTGTCCCTGTCCCCATCCCTGTCCCTGTCCCTTCTCCATCCTTGGTGGGACTGTCCCTGTCCCTGTCCCTGTCCTTGTCCCTCTCCCTGTCCCTGTCCCTGTCCCTGTCCCTGTTCCTTCTGAATCCTTGGTGGGGCTGTCCCTGTCCCTGTCCCTGTTCCCATCCCTGTCCCTGTCCCTCTCCCTGTTCCTGTTCCTGTTCCTGTTCCTGTTCCTGTTCCTGTTCCTGTTCCTGTTCCTGTTCCTGTTCCTGCTCCATCCCTGGTGGGGCTGTCCCTGTCCCTGTCCCTGCCCCTGTCCCTCTCCCTGTCCCTGTCCCCATCCCTGTCCCTGTCCATTCCCCACCCTTGTTGGGGCTGTCCCTGTCCCCATCCCTGTCCCCGTCCCTGTCCCTGTCCCTGTTCCTGTCCCTGTCCCTGTCCCTGTCCCTGTCCCTGTCCCTTCTCCATCCTTGGTGGGACTGTCCCTGTCCCTGTCCCTGTCCCTTCCCCACCCTTGTTGGGGTTGTCCCTGTCCCTGTCCCTGTTCCTGTCCCTGTCCTTGCTCCATCCCTGGTGGGGCTGTCCCTGTCCCTGTCCCTGTCCCTGTCCCTGTCCCTGTCCCTGTCCCTGTCCCTGTCCCTTCTCCATCATTGGTGGGACTGTCCCTGTCCCTGTCCCTGTCCCTGTTCCTTCTGAATCCTTGGTGGGGCTGTCCCCATCCCTGTCCCTGTCCCTGTCCCTGTCCCTGTCCCTGTTCCTGTCCCTGTCCCTGTCCCTGTTCCTGTCCCTGTCCCTGTCCCTGTCCCTGTCCCTGTCCCCGTCCCTGTTCCTGTCCCTGTCCCTTCCCCACCCTTGCTGGGGCTGTCCCTGTCCCTCCCTTCTCTCACCCTCCATCCCGTGCTGGGACGTGGGAAGCAGAGCTGGAACCCACCCAGCTCACTGAGAACATTTCCACAGACAAAATATTGACTGTGGCGAGTTTGGGGTTCAGCGCTCCGGGGTGGAAATGCTAATTTGGTACCATTTGCTGAATTTCACTCCCATCCTTCCTTTGAGCTGTTATTATTATAATTTTCTGATGCCAATTAATTTTCCATTCCCCGTGACCTTGCTCGGGAGGCCACGAGCTCCTCGCTTTTGCCTCTCGGGATGACAGCCCGTGTGTCACAGAACAATATGACAAAATTGACCCTGTCTGTGCTTTGAAACAAATGCACCAAAACCAAAACAAACAAACAAAAAAAAAAAAAGGGAAAAATGGGTTGAATATTAATAACCAGAAGTTTGTTGATTGAAAATATGTTTTGTTTTTCTTTCCAAAGCCTTCTCCGACATCCAAGTTCATCCAGGGCTACTTGGGAGCTGTCATAAGTGCTGTCTCAATAGCAGTGGGTAACTTTTTATATCTCTGGATTTCATGGCTGAGGAGCTGCTTGGGGAGATGTTTTTTGGATTGCCAAGCATGTTTTACATCTTTTAATTGACTCAACTCTGTCTTGATAACCAACAAATGCTGTCACCTGAGATGTGGCTGTCCCTGCATGCCCAGACTTTCCACCAGATCCAGAATCCCAACACCTCCCTTGCTGTGCCTTTGCTGCTCTGTGAGCTCCTTGTGCATTAATTGGTGCTGAATTAATTAACCAGGCCTGAATGAGAGACCTCGAGGCTGGGTGGCAGGACAGGAGAGGCAGAGTTCTGGGATGTTCTCCTGGGGATGGAATTACGTCTTCCCCTGGGGATGTTTCCAGCTGGAGCTGGGGTTCAGGTCAGGACATGGAATCCTGGAATGGTTTGGGTGGGAAGGGACCTCAAAGCTCCTCCAGTGTCACCTCTGCCAGGGCAGGGACAGCTCCCAGTGTCTCAGAGTGCTCCAACCTGGTCTTGGACATTCCCAGAGATCCAGGGGCAGCCCCAGCAAATCTGGGAATTCCAGCCCAGGCAGGAATTGCTGCCCAAGATCCCAGCCCAATCTCTGCTTGGAATTGGTTGGAACTGATTGGAAATGGCTGGAATTGGCTGGACTTGGTTGGAACTGGTTGGAACTGTTTGGAAATGGCTGGAATTGGTTGAAAATGGTTGGAATTGGTTGGAATTGGTTCGAATTGGTTGGAAATGGTTGGAGCTGGTTGGAAATGGCTGGAATTGGTTGGAGCTGGTTGGAATTGGTTGGAATTGGTTGGAGCCCAGCAATTCCAGCCCAGGCAGGAATTCCTGCCCCAGATCCCAGCCCAATCTCCCCTTGGAATTGGTTGGAACTGATTGGAAATGGCAGGAATTGGCTGGACTTGGTTGGAATTGGTTGGAACTGGTTGGAACTGGTTGGAAATGGCTGGAATTGGTTGAAAATGGTTGGAAATGGCTGGAATTGGTTGGAGCTGGTTGGAATTGGTTGGAGCACAGCAATTCCAGCCCAGGCAGGAATTGCTGCCCAAGATCCCAGCCCAATCTCCCCTTGCCCAGTGGAAGCCATTCCCTGGCTCCTGTCCCTCCAGCCCTTGGCCCCAGTCCCTCTCCAGCTCTCCTGGAGCCCCTGCAGGGACTCTGAGCATTCCCTGCAGTTTTCCCTTCTCCAGGGGAACATTCCCAGCTCTCCCAGCCTGGCTCCAGCCCTGCAGCAACTCTCTGAAGTTCTGTGTGAAATAATCTGTGAGGGAGGGACTTTTACCATTCCTAAAATCAAGCTCTTGTGGTTTTTATACCACATTCCCAGGAGCACAGGCTGGCAGCAGGAGCAGGATCAGCCCATCCCAAAGGGGCAGGAACAGTTTTGAGGATCAGCTTGGGACAATTATTCCTTACACTGGGATTTCAAATGACCTCTGAACTGAGTGTTGGTTGTTTCCCTTTGGAACATTAAGATCCCACTGCAGTTGATATTTTTCCCTCTGGCCAAGACATTTTCCCATTTTTTGGGGTCACAGAGAATTTTGGGGTCACAGAGAATTTTTGGGGTCACAGAGAATTTTTGAGGTCACAGAGAATTTTGGGGTCACAGAGAATTTCCTTTTGCTCCTTGTGCAGCTGCCATTTTCCACAGGGTGTGGAGTTGTTGAAGTGTCTCGAGGTTTTGAGGGAAAACTCCATTTTTTTGGATATCCCTGTGCTGGATGTTTTCCTTGTCACAGCCTGTGTGCTGGCACTGCTGTCCCTGTCCCCTGTGCTGTCCCCTCCTGCAGAGCT
This sequence comes from Acrocephalus arundinaceus, assembly GCA_021534815.1. Lineage (NCBI taxonomy): Eukaryota > Metazoa > Chordata > Aves > Passeriformes > Sylviidae > Acrocephalus > Acrocephalus arundinaceus. Next base: position 237,127 of record JAJEOU010000819.1, read on the forward strand.
CACCCTGCCCAGCCTGCCTCACCCACGGAGCTGTGCTCACTTTTCCAGCTGAACTTTAACCCTAATCCCCATCCCAACAACCTCAACGCTTTGTTTTTCCATCCACAGCTTCCTTGGGAAGCACGGGATGATTTCCCTGACCTCCTCAGTCCTTTAGGGCAACATTTTTGTCACCTTTGAGGTGACATCCCCAGCTGGACATGCTGCTGCCACTCACACCTGCCTGCCAAGCCCAGCACGCTGCTGATCCCGTGGGTTTGGCATTAATGCTCCTCTCCCTCTTGGAACAGGGGCAGGTTAGAGGGGCAGGACACACGGACAAGGATCTTGGCAGAGTTTTGTCCCCCCGAGGAGCTGGGAGGATTTGGTAAGGAACCCGTGCAGTGTGGAGGTGTCTGTGCTGGCAGGGCTGGGGGATCTTTAATCCCTTGGGCTGCCTCGGGTCCTGCAGAGCAGCTGGAGCAGCAGGGCAGGCCCAGAAGGGACCCTCAGGGTGCTGTGGGGTTTTTTTTTTCTATCCTGATGTTGGAAGGAAATTTTCTTCCACATGGAGCATGAAGAGCAAAAATCTTCAGGGTTTTTTTTTTCTATCCTGGTGTTGGAAGGAGATTTTTCTCCATGTGGAACATGAAGGGCAAAAACCTTCAGGGATTCTTCTTTGACCTTGGTGTTGTGAGGTTTTCCTCCACACGGAGCATGAAGGGCAAAAACCTTCAGGGTTTTTCTATCCTGGTGTTGGAAGGAAATTTTCCTCCACATGGGGCATGAAGGGTGAAAACCTTCAGAGGTTCTTCTTCTTCTACCCTGGGGTTGGAAGGAGATTTTCATCCATGTGGAGCATGAAGGGAAAAAACCTTCAGGGGTTTTTCTATCCTGGTGTTGGAAGGAGGTTTTCTCCATGTGGAACATGAAGGGCAAAAACCTTCAGGGGTTCTTCTTTCCTGATGTTAGAAGGAAATTTTTCTCCATGTAGAGCATAAAGGGCAAAAATCATGAGGGGTTCTTCTTCAACCCTGGTGTTGGGAGATTTTCCTCCATGTGGAGCATGAAGGGCAAAAACCTTCAGGGATTCTTCTACCCTGGTGTTAGAAGGAGATTTTCCTCCATGTGGAGCATGAAGGACAAAAACCTTCAGAGGTTCTTCTATCCTGGTGTTGGAAGGAAATTTTCTTCCACATGGAGATTGAAGGGCCAAAACCTTCAGGGATTCTTCTTTGACCTTGGTGTTGTGAGGTTTTCCTCCACACGGAGCATGAAGGGCAAAAATCTCCAGGAGTTCTTCTTCAACCCTGGTGTTGTGAGGTTTTCCTCCACGTGGAGCATGAAGGGCAAAAATCTTCAGGGGTTCTTCTTCTACCTTGGTGTTGGAAGGAGATTTTCCTCCACATGGGACATGAAGAGCAAAAACCTTCAGGGTTTCTTCTTTCCTGATGTTAGAAGGAAATTTTCTTCCACATGGAGCATGAAGGGCAAAAACATTCAGGGATTCTTCTTCTATCCTGGTGTTGTGAGGTTTTCCTCCATGTGGAGCATGAAGAGCAAAAATCTTCAGGGTTCTTTTTTTCTATCCTGATGTTGGAAGGAGATTTTCCTCCACATGGAGCATGGAGGCCAAAAACCTTCAGGGTTTTTTCTATCCAGGTGTTGGAAGGAGATTTTTCTCCATGTGAAACATGAAGGGCCAAAACCTTCAGGGGTTCTTCTTTCCTGATGTTAGAAGGAAATTTTTCTCCATGTAGAGCATAAAGGGCAAAAATCATGAGGGGTTCTTCTTCTATCCTGGTGCTGTGAGGTTTTCCCCCACGTGGAGCATGAAGGACAAAAACCTTCAGAGGTTCCTCTATCCTGGTGTTGGAAGGAGATTTTCCTCCACATGGAGCATGGAGGCCAAAAACCTGGGAAATCTTTGCAAATATCCTGATTTTCTTCCCTTTTCCGAGAGAGAGGAATTGCTACAACCACAGCTCCTGATTTCCAGCCCTACAGGGTGAATGTGGGGAGGAATCAATATTCTTTGATTCCATATTTTTCTCCTCATATTCCCTTTTCTCTCCATCTGCTCCCATCCCAGCCCAAGTCACAGCAGGGAGAGCTGGGCCAGGTCCAGAATTTCATCCCTTCTCCTGTGCATGGAGGAATCACTTAAAATAAGGCTGGGAAAGGTGTTTGGGTTGGAATAGATCCCAAATCCCAAATCCCAGATCCCAAATCCCAAATCCCAAATCCCAAATCCCAAATCCCAAATCCCAGATCCCAAATCCCAAATCCCAAATCCCAAATCCCAGATCCCAAATCCCAGATCCCAAATCCCAGATCCCAAATCCCAGATCCTAAATCCCAGATCCCAAATCCCAAATCCCAGATCCCAAATCCCAAATCCCAGATCCCAAAACCCAAATCCCAAATCCCAAATCCCAAATCCCAGATCCCAAATCCCAGATCCCAAATCCCAAATCCCAAATCCCAGATCCTAAATCCCAGATCCCAAATCCCAAATCCCAGATCCCAAATCCCAAATCCCAAATCCCAGATCCCAAATCCCAAATCCCAAATCCCAAATCCCAGATCCCAAATCCCAGATCCCAAATCCCAAATCCCAGATCCCAGATCCCAAATCTCATCCCATTCCATGGGCAGGGACACCTCCCACCATCCCAGGTGGATCCAAACCCCAATGTCCAACCTGGCCTTGGACATTCCCAGGGGTCCAGGGGCAGCCCCATAAAATCTGGGAATTCCATCCCCTAATATCCCCATTTCTCTGATTGTGTTTTATTTTTATCCCTCTCTCCCCCCACCTTCCTCTTTCCTGCCTTTTCTTTTGCTCCCTCATTTTACCTCTGTTCTCAACAGAGTGAAAATGTAATTTATTTTTATTTTTCCCCCAAACAACTGAGTGGATTCCTGGGATTGGGCTCCAATTCCTGATATCTGGCTGCTGTTCATGCTGGTGGTGCACCAAGTGCAATTAACACCAGCTGGTTTTCCTAAACAAGGCAAACAAAGGCAGGGAAAAGTAAAAAAGACTCGAGAAAGACCGAGGGTGTTTTAAATGTTTGGAATTTTTTTATTCCCCCAATATTCCAGTGCCAAGAGCTGCACGGATCAGGGGAGAGGTTGTGATTAGGCAGAAACTCATTCCAGCTCACACAAACTCTTGTTCTGCTATTTTCCACAATTTTAGGAGGTTAAAAAAGCTGCATGGAGCTGATTTAATTGGTAATAATTGCTTTTTGGATATTATAATTTTATATAGTTAAGAATTATTATAATAATTATAATAATTATATAATATTATATTGTATTATATTATTATATTATTTTATTATTACATATAATATTATTATATATATTATATATACACAATAAATTATAATAATTATTATAATAATTTTATATAGCTTATAATAATTATAATAATTATATATATTATATATTATATAATTTTATTTTATTTTATTATATTTTATTTTATTTTATTACATTTTATTTTATTATTTTATTATTTTATTGTATATTATTATTATATTATATTGTATTATATATACAATATATTATAATAATTATAATAATTATTATTATAATTTTATATAGCTAGTAATTACTATAATAATTATAATAATTATATTACATTATTATTTTATTATATTATTATATATTATTATATTATTATCTATATATTATATATACAATATAGTATAATAATTATTATAATAATTATAATTTTATATAGCTAATAATTGTTATAACAATTATAATAATTATATTATATTATATTATATTATATTATATATTATTATTATTATTATTATTATTTACAATATATTAGAATAGCTATAATAATAATAATAATAATTTTATATAGCTAATAATTATTAATAATAATTTTATTATTTCCATATGAAAGTCAGTTTCTTTTGCCCAGGGGAATTGGGGCTGCCCCAGCCCTGGAGGTGTCCCCGGCCAGGTTGGAGCACCCTGGCACAGTGGGGATTTAGGGGATTTAGAGGATTTAGGGGATTTAGGGCCCTTCCAACCCAACCCATTCCAGGATTTTCTGATTCCTGATTTCAGATCCCAGCTCTGTTTGCTATGACATCACTGATCCCCTTTGGCTCTGGCTCAGCTCCTGAGGATTTTGGCCTTAGACTCAAACTTTGGGGTCAGAAGTGACTCTTGGGGCTGAGCTGAGAGGCCCGAAATTCCGTCAGGACCACGGGCAGCCATTCCCTGGTTCCTGAATTCCCACTTGGGGTTGGTGCCTGGGGGGTTAACCTGGGGTGGCCTCCTCTGGGCCATGGGGTCATTCTTGGGGTCACTCTTGGGGTCACTCTTGGGGTCACACTTTGGGTCACTCTTGGGGTCCCTCTTGGGGTCACACTTTGGGTCACTCTTGGGGTCCCTTGGGGTCACTCTTGGGGTCACTCTTGGGGTTGCTCTTGGGGTCCCTCGGGGTCACTCTTGGGGTCACTCTTTGGGTCCCTCTTGGGGTCACACTTTGGGTCACTCTTGAGGTCACTCTTTGGATCGCCCTTGGGGTCACTCTTGGGGTCACTCTTTGGGATCACTCTTGAGGTCACTCTTTGGATCGCCCTTGGGGTCACTCTTGGGGTCACTCTTGGGGTCACTCTTGGGGTCACTCTTGGAATCACTCTTGGGGTCACTCTTGGGGTCACTCTTGGGGTCCCTCTTGGGGTCACTCTTGAGGTCACTCTTGGGGTCACTCTTGAGGTCACTCTTGGGGTCCCTCTTGGGGTCACTCTTGGGGTCCCTGTTGGGGTCACTCTTGGGGTCACTCTTGGGGTCCCTCTTTGGGTCACTCTTGGGTCACTCTTGGGGTCCCTCTTGGGGTCACACTTTGGGTCACACTTTGGGCCCCTCTGGACCTTCTCCTTGAATCCTCTCTCAGTTTTTCTGTGCATCCTGGAGCTTTCTCCATCATCTTCTCAATTCCCCCAATCACAGCTTCAAGTTCAGCCCCAAATTCTGCTCCTTGTGCTGCTGGGGCCCTTTTGGGGACCCTCCAAGGGGTTTTTCTGTCTGGCAGCCCCTTCTGGCCACATTTCCTGGAGTTGTGCTGAGTCCATGCCCAGGTCAGCCCCTCCTTGTCCATCTGGTGCCACTCCACGTGCCCTGGCCGTGGCTGTGCTTTATTTTATTAATTTTGGCTTTTTTTTGGTCAATGTATTCATTTTGTGATGGTTTTAGTGTTTGGTTTTTTGTGAGATATGATTAGGAGGAAATAAAAAGTAAAATAGACCCACAACTTAAAAGTTACAAAGATAGTTTATTTATACATGTTAAATAGTGAAGAGAAAAAAGAATAAAAAACTTTAAAACTTTAAAACTTTTATTCTTCTAAAAAAGAATAAAAAAACTTTAAAATACTTTTCTTTCTTTTACAAACTGTTTACTTTTTTATAATTAATACAGAGAGATAAAACTGTGATTTTTAGTTAGTTTTACTATTTAAACATAAAATTTTAATATCTGAGATAAAACTATAATTTTTAGTCAATTTTACTAATTTGAAAACTCATATTATTTGAGATAAAATTTGAGATAAAATAATCATATATTTGAGATAAAATGATGATTTTTAGTTAATTTTACTAATTTGAAAACTCATTATTTATTTATTATTTATATCATTTATTATTTATGATAAAATAATCATATTGTTTGAGAGAAAACGATGATTTTTAGTTAATTTTACTAATTTGAAAACTCATAATTTATTATTTTTATTATTTATTATTATTTATAATAAAATAATCATATTATTTGAGATAAAACTATGATTTTTAGTTAATTTTACTAATTTGAAAACTCATTTGACATAAAATTTGAGATAAAATAATCATATTATTTGAGATAAAATTAAATTTTTAGTTTATTTTACTTTTTAAACATAAAATTTTGTTCTTTTGCAAAGCAGTCAGGTTCACACCCCCCACACACCACGTTTAGCTCAGCAAAGAGAAGCAAAAAGAGACTTTTTATGATAAATTCCAGTGAGGGTTTATTCCAAAATGCCAAAGGGATCGGGGACAAAAGACCTGGACCATGTGGGGTGCACAGGGTTAAATATGGGGTCAGGAATTGATGAGCTGAGGGTGATGCCTTGGGAAGGCTGAGCTGGAACAGAGACTGGGCAGAGCCAGAGAATAAAATAAATATTTATTGAAAGGTCTTTGGGGGACAGCTTGGGCAGGGCAGGGCTTGGGCAGGGCTGCACCCAAGGGGGACCCAAAATGGGCACAAAATGGGCACAAAATGGTCACAAAATGATCACAAAATGGACACAAAATGGACACAAAATGGACACAAAAGGGGCACAAAATGGGCACAAAATGATCACAAAATGGTCACAGAATGAGCATAAAATGGATCCAAAATGGTCACAAAATGGTCACAAAATGGACACAGAATGGGCACAAAATGGTCCCAAAATGGACCAAAAATGGGCACAAAATGGACCCAAAATGGTCCCTGAATGGTCACAAAATGGGCCCAAAATGGACACAAAATGTTCACAAAATGGTCACAAAATGGTCACAAAATGAACCCCAAATGATCACAAAATGGACCCAAAATGGACACAAAATGGACACAAAATGGACACAAAATGGACACAAAATGGGCACAAAATGAACCCCAAATGATCACAAAATGGACCCAAAATGGTCACAAAATGGACCCAAAATGGACACAAAATGGACACAAAATGGGCACAAAATGGACCCAAAATGGACACAAAATGGTCACAAAATGGACACAAAATGGTCACAAAATGGGCACAAAATGGACACAAAATGGGCACAAAATGGACACAAAATGGGCACAAAATGGGCACAAAATGGTCACAAAATGGGCACAAAATGGACACAAAATGGGCACAAAATGGACACAAAATGGGCACAAAATGGGCACAAAATGGACACAAAATGGACACAAAATGGACACAAAATGGGCACAAAATGGATGACCACTCACGAGGTCTCCCACTTTTCTAAGTTTTGGTCCATTTGCATATTGGGGTTTAATTGTCCAATCCCAGCTCCAGGCTGTGAGCTCCCATCCTTCTTGTTCCTCCCTCCAGCCACCCTTGTTTGTGCTGTTGGGCTGAAAGTTGTCCTTGGTGTGCAGCAGGACAAGGATTTGTTTTGTGTCCGTGCTGTGTGACACTGACTGTGAGCTCAGAGCTGCACAGAACATGAAATACATGGAAATAAAATTTAAGGCATCATCAGAGGGCACAGGGGGGTACAAAGGGCAGGACAAAGGGCAGTGCCCCGTAGGGGACACAGGGCAGGGCCACCAGGGATGTCACAACCACTGAGGAAACAGGGAAAGAAGAAACCACAAGGATTAAGGATATTTGGGAAGAACAGAACTGGGGTGGATCACACAGTGTTGCAGGGCACCATGGAGGACGGTTTTTCTGTCAGCCTAGGTGCAAATCTGGTGAATTCCCCTGAGGGGTTCAGAGGATTCCACACTGAGGATCCCAAGCCTGTTCTGGGGCTGTAGCCCTTGGTGACAGCCACGGTGACACTGAGGGACAGGAACTCAGTTGTCCCCCATTAAAAGTGGAGCCCAGGTTGGATGTGCAGGTTTGGGGCTTTGCCCCAAGCTCCCTCCTTCCCCTCCCTCCCCTGCAGCCGGGGGTTTGTAACTTCTAACAAGGTTTATTTGGGGTTTATGGGGCTGTCAGCACAGAGACAAATAAATATTTGCTTCTCACTTAGCAACCTGAGCTAAATTCTGACAGCAGTAGGTGTTCTGTCTTCTTCTGGGTGAGAGGGAGAAGCGGTGTCACGTCACCATGGCTGCAGCAGGGCTTGGGGCTGGTCCCTGCACTCCCAACATCCCTGGATGTTCCTTTTCCTTCACCTCAGAACCTGGGTTTGAATTCAGGGGATTAATTCCATCAATATCAGCTCCCAGTGATCCACCCTGGAGTCACTGCTGGCCCCCAGGGGAGTGTTTGAAGCAGCTCTTCACGGGCAGACCCAGAGCTCTGTGTTTTGGAAGTGTTTTCCTGCTTCCTGACCCTAAATCCTGACTCTGCAGGAGCCACTGGAGGTTGGGAACAGCTGCCAGTGGGATTTACTGGTGCTCCGGGTTATCCAGAGTGTGAGATCCTAGGGAGTTACACTGGGGTGTGCTTGGAGCCAAATTAGGGAGAAACTGGAGAGGAGCAGGATGGTGTTAGTGTCCTGAGCTATTGGGATCCTGGGCTGGAGCAGCTGGAGAGGCTGAGGGAGCTGGAAAGGGGCTCAGCCTGGAGGGCCCAGCCAGCAATCCCGTTCCTTCCCGTGCCAGCAATCCTAATCCTTCCTTTGCCAGCAATCCAATTAATTTCCAGCAATCCCATTCCTTCCCACACCAGCAATCCCATTCCTTTCCATTCCAGCTATCTTATTAGTTTCCAGCAATCCCAATGCTTCCCATTCCAGCAATCCCATTCCTTCCTGTGCCAGCAATCCCATTCCTTCCCGTGCCAGCAATCTCATTCCTTCCCATGTCAGCAATCCCATTCCTTCCCATTCCAGTAATCCAAATCCTTCCTTTGCCAGCAATCCCATTCCTTTCCATTCCAGCAATCCCATTCCTTCCCGTGCCATCAGTCTCATTCCTTCCCATGTCAGCAATCCCAATGTTTCCCATTCCAGCAATCCCATTCCTTCCTGTGCCAGCAATCCCATTCCTTCCCACAACATCAATCCCATTCCTTCCCGTGTCATCAATCCAAATCCTTCCTTTACCAGTTATCCCACTCCTTCCCAACCATCAATCCCATTCCTTTTGTTTCCAGCAATCCCATTCCTTCCCATGTCATCAATCCCATTCCTTCCCACACCAGCAATCCCATTTCTTCCCATTCCAGCAATCCCGTTCCTTCCCATGTCATCAATCCCATTCCTTCCCACACCAGCAATCCCATTCCTTCTGTTTCCAGTAATCCCCTTCCTTCCCATTCCAGCAATCCCATCCCTTCCCATTCCAGCAATCCCATTCCTTCTGTTTCCAGTAATCCCCTTCCTTCCCATTCCAGCAATCCCATCCCTTCCCATTCCAGCAATCCCATCCCTTCCCATCCATCAATCCCGTTCCTTCCCATTCCAGAAATCCCATTCCTTCCCATGCCAGCAATCCCGTTCCCTCCTGTGTCAGCAACCCCTTTCGTTTCCAGCAATCCCATTCCTTCCCACACCATCGGTCCCGCTCCTTCCCACACCGTCAATCCCATTCCTTCTGTTTCCAGCAATCCCATTCCTTCCCAACCATCAATCCCATTCCTTCCCAACCAGCAATCCCATCCCTTCCCATTCCAGCAATCCCACTCCTTCCCATTCCATCAATCCCATCCCTTCCCAACCATCAATCCCATTCCTTCCCACACCATCAATCCCATTCCTTCCCACACCATCAATCCCATTCCTTCCCATTCCAGCAATCCCATTCCTTCTCACACCATCAATCCCATCCCTTCCCAACCATCAATCCCATCCCTTCCCAACCATCAATCCCATTCCTTCCCAACCATCAATCCCATCCCTTCCCAACCATCAATCCCATCCCTTCCCAACCATCAATCCCATCCCTTCCCAACCATCAATCCCATTCCTTCCCAACCAGCAATCCCATCCCTTCCCAACCATCAATCCCATTCCTTCCCACACCATCAATCCCATTCCTTCCCATTCCAGCAATCCCATCCCTTCCCATTCCATCAATCCCATTCGTTCCCACACCATCAATCCCATCCCTTCCCAACCATCAATCCCATTCCTTCCCGTGCCAGCAATCCCATTCCTTCCCATTCCAGCAATCCCATTCCTTCCCATTCCAGCAATCCCATCCCTTCCCATCCATCAATCCCATCCCTTCCCAACCATCAATCCCATTCATTCCCACACCAGCAATCCCATTCCTTCCCACACCAGCAATCCCATTCCTTCCCGTTCCATCAATCCCATCCCTTCCCGTGCCGTGGGCTCCGCCATCCCGGTGCTGCTGCTCCTTCCCCGCTCCCACAGGAACTCTCACACACCATTTCTCGCCCTCCTCTCCGGGTGGAGGTGCCCCTGTGGATTTTTCCAATCCCGCTGCCTGTTCCCGATAATTGTGTGCTGGGCTGTGCTGACAGCCTGTGAATGGGGTGTGATGTCCATAATCAGCCGGGGAGAGCTGCAGCCCTCCCACCGCCTCGGGTCTGCCCTGCTCAGGGCAGCCGGGGAACATTCGGGAGCTGGAGGAGTGGGGAGAGGGATGGGAGGGGATGGAGCCTGGCCTGGCTCCCTCCTCCATGGCAGCAGGAGGAAAATCCCGGTGGATGCGAGGAGCTGGTGATCAACCTCTGTTTTAAATGAATTTTAGTTTGAAATGAAGCAGTGGCTGCGTCCTAAGTCTGCATCTCTCTTCTCAGAAGCTCCTGTTGCTGCACATCCCTTTCCCTGTTCATTCTGGGATTTCCCTGTTCATTCTGGGATTGCAGGAGGGAGTGGTTGGATCTCTCAGACTGGGAACTCAGCCTGGCAGCTCCTCCAGGGAGCCCAGAAATCACTGGAGCAGCCGTTCCCAAAGGCACAACCTGGAGCCTTGGGTGCAGTGGGAGACAAGGATGTGGGGTTTTCTGGGAATGCCCCCAGTGCCATCATCATCCTGTCCCCGCAGTTTGGAGCGCCTGGCACCTGCTGGGTCCTGCCAAGCCCATCCCTGGCAGGGTCCCAGGCCAGCCTGGGATGGTGGAAGGTGTCCCTGCCATGGCAGGGGGTTGGAAGCAGACGATCCTTAGGGTTCATCCCAACCCAGCTTGCTCTGGGATTCCGTGGCTGTCCCCTCCCAATCTCCACAGAGATTGAAAACGCCTCTCTGCAGCGTTTTCTCTCTTGTTTCACTGGGATGTCTCCATTTCCAGCAGGTTTGTTCTCATCCCTTCCTTCCCCTCTGCCCCAGCCCATCCCCAGGGGTGCTGCTGCCTCTGGGCAGGATCCAGGTGGAAAAGCTGATCTGAGACAAGCCCCCCTTGTCTTGGGCACGGCCCCTCATCCTTTCATCTCCCAAACCAAGTTTGTCTTGTTCTCTGCATGAATCCAAATTTTTCTCCAATCTTGCTCCAAACTACACAATTTTCCTCCCTTGAAGCATCCAGCCGTGGGGCTGCTGTGATATCCCACCTGGAATTGTTTTGGGATTGACATTTCCTCCTTCCCTTACTCCTGCTCCTCTCTAACTTCCTTCCCCACTCAGATCCTCGTTGCTTTCCCTTCCCTTGGACTCCTCCATTCTGTTCTCCTTGGCTTGGGAAAGCTCCAGTTGGGAAAGAGCCCAGTTTCCCATCTCTCTGCCTCTATCTTCACCTCCCAGCCCTAATGAATGAGTTTTTTTCCTTCCTTCTCCTAATGCTCTTTTCTCCAGCTTGGCTGGATGGGACTCAGCAGATCCAATTAGTTCTAATCCAATCTGTGACTGGGGGGATGAGGGATAACCTCCTTTGGAGTCAGTCTCTCTTTCCAAGCAGACTTTCCTGGTCCCTTGGAACAGCCAACTCCAGCTGTTGAATCCCTTAAATCAGTGGAGATTCCTCCAGCACAATCCGTGAAGGCTGGAGAGTGGCTCAGCAATGTCTGGGTGGTGCCATCCACCACCTAATGCTCGCTGGACTCCTAAAATTCCTTTATTTTATAAAAATTCCCTCCCAGTATCAACTGCTTGGATGGATTTACTGCTCTAGGCCGGGTTTAAGAGGTGTGGGCTTGGCCATTGCCAATGTCAGGCATTCAAAACCATCTCTCAGGCTTCAAAAACCTTCACAAAAAGCTGGAAAAAAGCAGGGAATTTTTTTAATTCCCATGGTTTTAGGATTGGTGTCTTGACATGAGGTCAGAACTTTTTGAGATAAGAAGGAGAAGAAAAGGAACCAGAAATGTTTGTCTCTGAAAGTGTCTGATGGCTTCGGGGTCTGGTGATGTCACAAACGTTGTCCTTCTGCTGAGGGAATGTTGATGATGCTGAAACAGAACTGGGAGCTAAAGAAATGGCAGGAATTCTTGGCCCTGGAGGAGGAGGAGGGAGGGAGGGAGGGAGGAAGGGCAGAGTGCTGCCTGAGGCACAGGAGAGCCCTGCATGAGGTTTCTCTCCCACTGACGGTGTTTGATCCTGGTTTCATGTTGTTAGGAAGTGTTGGTGTCACTTGTGTCCACTCCTGTGTCCCTGTGTCCAGTCACGTGTCCCTGTGTCCAGCCATGTGTCCCTGTGTCCGCTCCTGTCTCTCTGGGTCCCTGTGTCCAGCCATGTTTCCCTGTGTCCATTCCTGTGTCTCTGGGTCCACTCCTTTGTCCCTGTGTCCAGTCACATGTTCCTATTTCCATTCCTATGTCCCTGTGTCCACTCCTGTGTCCCTGTGTCCAGCCATGTTTCCCTGTGTCCACTCCTGTGTCCCTGTGTCCCTGTGTCCACTCCTTTGTCCTTGTGTCAATTCATGTGTCCCTGTGTCCAGCCATGTGTCCCCGTGTCCAGCCATGTTTCCCTGTGTCCACTCCTGTGTCCCTGTGTTCACTCTGTGTCCCTGTGTCCACTCCTGTGTCCCTATGTCCAGTCACATGTCCCTATTTCCATTCCTGTGTCTTTGTGTCCACTCCTGTGTCCCTGGGTCCACTCCTATGTCCTTGTGTCCAGCCATGTGTCCCTGTGTCAATTCACATGTCCCTGTGTCCGTGTCTACTCCTGTGTCCCTGTGTCCACTCCTGTGTCCAGCCATGTTTCCCTGTGTCCACTCTTGTGTCCCTGTGTCCACTCCTGTGTCCCTGTGTCCAGCTCCCCTGGCTCCCTCATCCACATCAAGGGACTGCTCTGGAGGAGGAAACCTCAACAATCCAGGCAACTGGGAGAAGCTGGTTTTGATCAGGGTCACAGTGCAGGGATTTGCACCACGGGTGACTCCTCATCCCTGGCAGTGCCCAAGGCTGGGTTGGACACTGGGGCTTGGAGCACCCTGGGACAGTGGAAGGTGTCCCTGCCCATGGATGTTCTTCAAGGTCCCTTCCCACACAAACCATTCTGGAATTCTGTCAGACACTGGGGGCAGATTGCCCAGAGAAGCTGAGCTGCAAAGGGAAGAAGGAATAGGAGAAAAGGACAGGAGGAAGCAGCTTTGGGCTGTGCCAGGGAAGGTTTAGGTTGGATATCAGCAAGAATTCCTTCACCAAAGGAGTTGTCAAGCACAGTTGCCCAGGGCAGGAGTGCCCATCCCTGGAGGGATTTCAAAGCTGTGATTGTGGCCCTTGGGGACATGGGGCAGTGGTGGCCTGGGCAGTGCTGGCAGTGGTTGGACTCGATGATCTCAGAGCTTTTCCAGCCTCAGGGGTTCTGTGCCTGTGCCAGGTTTGGTGAGGTGAATCCCCCCCGATTCTGTTCCACGTTTCCATCACCGGTGCTGCAGATCCCACCCAGTGATTGGGAGCTGGTCACAATAATAAACCTGGGGATGGTTTTTAATGATGAATTTACCTCAACAGCCTCCTTTGGCCAATCCCAAGTAATTAAACTCATTAACATCTGCTTGATGGCCCTTTTGCTTTGGTGGCCTGAGGCTGAGCAGTTCCTGCCCTGTTTACCCTCATGCCACCTCATGGCCTGTGGGAAGGAGCTCACAGATCAGCTGCAGCAATTTCCAAACTATAGAAAACAAACCCTCATTAGTTTCCTGTATCCAGTCCTTTTGTTGAGGATTTGGGAGATGGGATTTAATCTCCAGCAACATTTAATTTCATATTCCCAGCAGGGGGGTTGCTGTGAGTGGGGACTGAGTTCATCACATTAAAACTGGAAGTGAAATGTTTTTATTTCACTGCCCTCACAGCGGTGGCTCGCCCAGACTCAGCTTTTCTCTTTCAAAAGCTGCTGCCCTTCCACTTCATGGTCAAATCCTCCATCAAACCTCCAGGCAGGGGCTGCAAACCCAACAAAATTTGTCATGGACACAGATTAACCATATCCAGACTAAATACCCAAATCCACGGGCAGACCAGCAAAGCCAGGCTTAAAACTGGCTTCTCTTAAAGCCACACATTTTAAACTGTGTTGCAGTTTCTGGAGCTGTTCAGACTTTGAAAAGACTCATGCAAAATGTAAAAAAATAATCATTCAGTCATTTTTGAAAGGGAAGAAGTTCAGGACAAGCCCTCACTGCTGTCCAGACTAAGCAGAATCACCTTGGCTCTCTTGGGCTCAGCTCTAGAACTGCATTTGCTGAGGGCAAGAGGAGGAGTTCCTGCTTGGAGTCTGGGAGAAAACCTCAGGAAAAGCTCTGGAAATATTTCCTGGGGCTGGAAAAGCAGCCCTGTGCCCCTCCAGGGCTTACCCAGCTTCTCCAACTTCTCCTCCCAGGCTCTGGCACGCCGGGATGTGCTGGGATGTACTGGGACGTGCTGGGAAGTGCTGGGATGTGCTGGGATGTACTGGGATGTGCATGTGTAATGCAGCAGCCTGCAAAATATGTTCTCCCAGGCTTCTCTTTGTTTTTTAATCCTCCACTCCCCAAATTGCTGTTTTCTGGCAGCTTTTTGGTTTGGGCTGATTTTTTTTTTCTTTTTAATTTTGCTGCATTTTGGGCTGAAAATATTTCAGCCACACGTTGCTCAAGGCTTCCATTCCAGCTGAAAATTCCTGGGTTGGTGCTGTTGGGTTTTGTTTGTGCATTTGGGGCTTTTGGGGGTGATGAAAAAGAGAAAATATTGTGAGGAAGAGTAATTTAAAGACAGAAGTCATTCCCCATTAATAGATTTGGTTAATTTTTAACCCCACTTGTGCATGAAGCCAATTTTGGTGGAGATTCTCCCAACTTTCAACATTATCCATGTGAGGCTCAGGAGGCAGCAGCTCCTCTGTGCTGTTTTTATGAACATCCACAACCGCTCAGATCCATGAAAATCTATGGAGAGCTCAGCATTATTCAAGGGTTGGATGAGGCAACAAAAATAAATCCGTGGTTATAATAAATTTTAGAGCCCAAATGTTGGGCACTGGATGGAGTTGTGTAGTCCAGACCCTTGGAGAAGGAATTCATTGTGTTGGGCCACCGCCACCACCACTGAAATTTGGGCTTTTCCCAGCTAGGTGGGGACTGCCAGTCCCAAGGATTTTGTGGTGGATGAGGAAAATGACAGTGAACTGGGCAGAAATCCAGCCAAGGGCATCTCCAGAAGGACTGGATGGTGTTGGAATGGTTTCTGGTTTATCTTTTAGCTGGGTTTAAACCCAAGAGTTGGGTTCAACCCTCCATATAAACCAAACAATTGAGTTCAATCTTTAATTTAAACCAAATGGTTTGGTCCAATCCAACCATTGGGTTCAACACTTTGTGTAAAATCAATAGTTGAGTTCTATCCTTCATTTAAACCCAAAGGTTGGTTCAACTCTTTGTTGAAACCCAAGAGTTGGATTCAACCCTTGTTTTAAGCCCAAGGATTTGGTTCAATCCTTAATTTAAACAAAATGGTTGAGTTCAATCCAATGGTTGGGTTCAACATTTCATATAAACTTGAGTTGTGTTCAAATCTTCATTTAAACTCAAAGGTTGGTTCAACTCTTTATTTAATCCCAAGAGTTGGGTTCAGCTCTTCATTTAAACCCAAGAGCTGAGGTCAATCCTTCATATAAACCCAAGAGTTGGGTTCAACCCTTCATTTAAACCCAGTGATGGGTTCAACCCTTTATTTAAACCCAAGAATTGGACTCAACCCTTCTTTTAAGCCCAAAGGTTGTGTTCAATCCTTAATTTAATCCCAGGAGTTGGATTCAACCCTTCTTTTAAGACCAAAGGTTGGGTTCAATCCTTCATTTAAACCAAGTGATTGAGTTCAATCCAATAGTTGGGTTCAACACTTCATATAAACCTGATTGGGTTCAACTCTTCATTTAAACCCAAGAGCTGGATTTAATCCTTCATTTAAACCCAAGAGTTGGGTTCAATTCTTAATTTAAGCCCAAAGGTTGGGTTCAATTCTTCATTTAAGCCCAAAGGTTGGGTTCAATTCTTCATTTAAGCCCAAAGGTTGGGTTCAACCCTTATTTTAAGCTCAACAATTGGATTTAACCCTGTATTGACTAAAGGGTTGAGCCCAACACAGCCAAACCCTGCAGCTGGGAGGAGGTTTAGTTCTCAAATGCTTTTTCATGGGGAAAGACCCCAAACTGTTCCATCTGCCCTGCCCCTGGTCGTTAACTCTCAGGTGCTCTGGTTTGTTTTTCTCCATTCCAAGGTGGGCCTTAATGTTCTGATCCAGAGAGCAAACAAGTTTACCCCGGCCACTCGGCTCCTGATCCAGAGGTTTGTGCCATTCCCTGCTGTCGGTAAGGAGAAATTCCTTCTCTTTGTGTTCCAGGGGGTGGCTGCAGACCTGGGGTGGGCACAACTCCTTCCTTCCTGCTCGTGTCCCTTCAGTGGTGGTCCCTGAGCTGGGGCAGGCAGAGATGGGACTTGGAAAAGCAGGATTTTGGCAGGAAAATGCTGCAAAGCTGCTGGTGGAGGCACTCTCCACTCTGAAGCAGCTTCAAAAGTGATCAGCACTGCGTGGTCCTCACCCATTCCAGTCTGAGAGTGTTTCATTTGCAAGATCTGGGTTGAACTGTGTCAAATCTTCAAGTAAGCAGCAGCACTGTGGTTATTTTACAATAAAATGCAAAGAATTCTGCTCTGAATGTGGAGATTTTTGAGAGCCACTGATTAAAAGCAGCCCCGAGTGTGTGCAGAACTGAGGCTGCTCCTGGCTTGGTGGAGCATTTTATTGGTGTTTTATCAGCCCTGTGTTTGAGGGAGGGGATGCCCTGCACTCAGCCTTTGCAGGGCCCTGTGGGTCCAACCTCCAGCAAACACTGAGTTATTTTAGCCCTGAAGAAATCACCGGTGGCTTTGGGGTAATTTTTGGTGTAAGCTTGTTTATTTACAAAGATGGTGCAAAAAATTGCCCAGGCATGGAAGAAATCACTAAAAAATTGGGTTTGCTCCCCTTTCCAGGTTCCTTTTTCAGCCGTTTAATGCCAAATTTTCCCTTCAGGTTTTTCCTTTGCTGTGCAAGTGCCACATCCTCAGAGCTCACCTGAGCCCCTTTACCTGTCTGCTGCTCTCACTTTCTCTGGCTTTTCTGCTCCTTTTTGAACAGGGAACTGGTTGTTGTGTCCCTCCAGCCCTCAATTTCCCTGCTGTTGGATTTTTCCCCCTCTTTTCTGGCAGAAAATCAGCTGCTGGCCCTGCCTGCAGAGCAGAGGGGACAGGGATTGTGCTTGGGGGTTGCACTGAGCACTTTCCTTGTACACAAGGGATCTGTGGGCACTGCTGTCATTTTTCTGGGATCTATTTTAGAGGGATTCAGCTTTCCTCGGGTTTTTATAACCAGGAGAGCACAAGGGATGAGTCCAAGCCCCAGAAGGCAGCTCTGAGGCAGGATTTGAGTCACAGACACGCAGGAAATCCTTGCTGCAGGGCTGATCTGCTTTCACACCAAGGTGTTTGTGTTGGCATTGATTGAGGGCCCATCATTAATTTGTTTAGCCTGTAATTAATTCTCCAGCTGACATTTTATTTGTCGTGCTTCGTTATGAGCCAGGACATCAGGGATCCTCCCACTAATTGCTGGTTTGTGGTTTGCAGACCTGGACAAACCCTTAATTAACATGTGTCTCCCAATTACTTCTGAACCGCCAGCCTCAGCAGAAAGGCAGAAATTCTCTATTTCTACATGAAAAGCCAAACACTGGGGTAAAGCTCTTGCTCCAAAAAACCCACAGGTCTGGTCCTGAGGGATGGGGTTTAGTGGTGGATCTGGCAGTGATGGTTGATGGTGGGGCTTGATGATTTTAAAGGTCTTTTACAGCTTTTAAAATTCTGTGATTCTGTGAAATTAAGGAGTTTTCCTTCCTTAAATCCCTCTCCTCTGACCTCCAGAGCTGTGCTGCTGGAAAACTTCAGGGACATCCAAGCCTGAGGGCCCCATCCCAGGGTGGGGGAGGCCTGGGGAGGGGCAGCTGGGGTGGCAACACCCCAAACCCCACAGGGATGTTCATGAGGGCTCCATGGAGCTTTGGGAAGCTGGGGGAGGCCTGGGGAGGGGCAGCTGGGGTGGCAACACCCCAAACCCCACAGGGATGTTCATGAGAGCTCCATGGACCTTTGGGAAGCTGGGGAAGGCCTGGGGAGGGACAGCTGGGGTGGCAGCACCCCAAACCCCACAGGGATGTTTGTGAGGGCTCCATGGAGCTTTGGGAAGCTGGGGAAGGCCTGGGGAGGGGCAGCTGGGGTGGCAGGCAGCCCAAACCCCACAGGGATGTTCATGAGGGCTCCATGGAGCTTTGGGAAGCTGGGGAAGGCCTGGGGAAGGGCAGCTGGGGTGGCAGGCACCCCAAACCCCACAGGGATGTTCATGAGGGCTCCATGAAGCTTTGGGAAGCTGGGGGAGGCCTGGGGAGGGGCAGCCAGGGTGGCAGCACCCCAAACCCCACAGAGATGTTCATGAGGGCTCCATGGAGCTTTGGGAAGCTGGGGGAGGCCTGGGGAGGGACAGCTGGGGTGGCAGCAGCCCAAACCCCACAGGGATGTTCATGAGAGCTCCATGGAGCTTTGGGAAGCTGGGGAAGGCCTGGGGAGGGGCAGCTGGGGTGGCAGGCAGCCCCAACCCCACAGGGATGTTCATGAGGGCTCCATGGAGCTTTGGGAAGCTGGGGGAGGCCTGGGGAGGGGCAGCTGGGGTGGCAACACCCCAAACCCCACAGGGATGTTCATGAGAGCTCCATGGAGCTTTGGGAAGCTGGGGGAGGCCTGGGGAGGGACAGCTGGGGTGGCAGCAGCCCAAACCCCACAGGGATGTTCATGAGGGCTCCATGGACCTTTGGGAAGCTGGGGGAGGCCTGGGGAGGGACAGCTGGGGTGGCAGCAGCCCAAACCCCACAGGGATGTTCATGAGAGCTCCATGGAGCTTTGGGAAGCTGGGGAAGGCCTGGGGAGGGGCAGCTGGGGTGGCAGGCAGCCCCAACCCCACAGGGATGTTCATGAGGGCTCCATGGAGCTTTGGGAAGCTGGGGGAGGCCTGGGGAGGGGCAGCTGGGGTGGCAACACCCCAAACCCCACAGGGATGTTCATGAGAGCTCCATGGAGCTTTGGGAAGCTGGGGGAGGCCTGGGGAGGGGCAGCTGGGGTGGCAGGCAGCCCAAACCCCACAGGGATGTTCATGAGGGCTCCATGGAGCTTTGGGAAGCTGGGGAAGGCCTGCAGGAGGGGCAGCCAGGGTGGCAGCACCCCAAACCCCACAGAGATGTTCATGAGGGCTCCATGGAGCTTTGGGAAGCTGGGGAAGGCCTGGGGAGGGACAGCTGGGGTGGCAGGCAGCCCCAACCCCACAGGGATGTTCATGAGGGCTCCATGGACCTTTGGGAAGCTGGGGAAGGCCTGGGGAGGGACAGCTGGGGTGGCAGGCAGCCCAAACCCCACAGGGATGTTTGTGAGGGCTCCATGGAGCTTTGGGAAGCTGGGGAAGGCCTGGGGAGGGGCAGCTGGGGTGGCAGGCAGCCCAAACCCCACAGGGATGTTCATGAGGGCTCCATGAAGCTTTGGGAAGCTGGGGAAGGCCTGGGGAAGGGCAGCTGGGGTGGCTGGCACCCCAAACCCCACAGGGATGTTCATGAGGGCTCCATGAAGCTTTGGGAAGCTGGGGGAGGCCTGGGGAGGGGCAGCCAGGGTGGCAGCACCCCAAACCCCACAGAGATGTTCATGAGGGCTCCATGGAGCTTTGGGAAGCTGGGGGAGGCCTGGGGAGGGACAGCTGGGGTGGCAGCAGCCCAAACCCCACAGGGATGTTCATGAGGGCTCCATGGACCTTTGGGAAGCTGGGGGAGGCCTGGGGAAGGACAGCTGGGGTGGCAGCAGCCCAAACCCCACAGGGATGTTCATGAGAGCTCCATGGAGCTTTGGGAAGCTGGGGGAGGCCTGGGGAGGGGCAGCCAGGGTGGCAGGCAGCCCAAACCCCACAGGGATGTTCATGAGAACTCCATGGAGCTTTGGGAAGCTGGGGAAGGCCTGCAGGAGGGGCAGCCAGGGTTGCAGGCACCCCAAACCCCACAGGGATGTTCATGAGGGCTCCATGGAGCTTTGGGAAGCTGGGGGAGGCCTGGGGAGGGGCAGCTGGGGTGGCAACACCCCAAACCCCACAGGGATGTTCATGAGAGCTCCATGGAGCTTTGGGAAGCTGGGGGAGGCCTGGGGAGGGGCAGCTGGGGTGGCAGGCAGCCCAAACCCCACAGGGATGTTCATGAGGGCTCCATGGAGCTTTGGGAAGCTGGGGGAGGCCTGGGGAGGGGCAGCTGGGGTGGCAGCAGCCCAAACCCCACAGAGATGTTCATGAGG
This sequence comes from Acrocephalus arundinaceus, assembly GCA_021534815.1. Taxonomy (NCBI): domain Eukaryota; kingdom Metazoa; phylum Chordata; class Aves; order Passeriformes; family Sylviidae; genus Acrocephalus; species Acrocephalus arundinaceus. The sequence goes on from JAJEOU010000819.1 coordinate 257,531, forward strand.
GCTCCATGGAGCTTTGGGAAGCTGGGGGAGGCCTGGGGAGGGGCAGCCAGGGTTGTAGGCACCCCAAACCCCACAGGGATGTTCATGAGGGCTCCATGGAGCTTTGGGAAGCTGGGGGAGGCCTGGGGAGGGGCAGCTGGGGTGGCAGGCAGCCCCAACCCCACAGGGATGTTCATGAGGGCTCCATGGAGCTTTGGGAAGCTGGGGGAGGCCTGGGGAGGGGCAGCTGGTGTGGCAGGCAGCCCAAACCCCACAGGGATGTTCATGAGAACTCCATGGAGCTTTGGGAAGCTGGGGAAGGCCTGCAGGAGGGGCAGCCAGGGTTGCAGGCACCCCAAACCCCACAGAGATGTTCATGAGAGCTCCATGGAGCTTTGGGAAGCTGGGGGAGGCCTGGGGAGGGGCAGCCAGGGTGGCAGGCAGCCCAAACCCCACAGGGATGTTCATGAGAACTCCATGGAGCTTTGGGAAGCTGGGGGAGGCCTGGGGAGGGGCAGCTGGGGTGGCAGGCAGCCCAAACCCCACAGGGATGTTCATGAGGGCTCCATGGAGCTTTGGAAGCTGGGGAAGGCCTGCAGGAGGGGCAGCCAGGGTTGCAGGCACCCCAAACCCCACAGGGATGTTCATGAGGGCTCCATGGAGCTTTGGAAGCTGGGGGAGGCCTGGGGAGGGACAGCTGGGATGGCAGCACCCCAAACCCCACAGGGATGTTCATGAGGGCTCCATGGAGCTTTGGGAAGCTGGGGGAGGCCTGGGGAGGGGCAGCTGGGGTGGCAGGCAGCCCAAACCCCACAGGGATGTTCATGAGGGCTCCATGGAGCTTTGGAAGCTGGGGGAGGCCTGGGGAGGGACAGCTGGGATGGCAGCACCCCAAACCCCACAGGGATGTTCATGAGGGCTCCATGGAGCTTTGGGAAGCTGGGGGAGGCCTGGGGAGGGGCAGCTGGGGTGGCAGGCAGCCCCAACCCCACAGGGATGTTCATGAGGGCTCCATGGAGCTTTGGGAAGCTGGGGAAGGCCTTGGTGCCCTCAGAGAGGCCTGTGCCTCCTGCAGGCCCTGTGGAGGTTGTGTTTGCCCCCTCAGTGAAGGCCCACCCGGCCTGGAGCACACCAGGCCCTGCCCTCTCCCTCCTCCAGCCTTCATTGGGAGCTGCTGAAAAATCCCAAATTGTCCCAAAAAAAAAAAATCCCACCCAGGTCCAGGGGTTGGATCCAGGGAGACAACCCAGGGGAGCAGCTCCTGGTGGTGGTCAAGGCCCTGCAGAGCCAGAGGCTGGAAAAGGGGTTTGGGATTGGGGTTGGAGCATCCTCTGGGGTTGGAGTATCCTCTGGGGTTGGAGTATAAGAGCAGGAAAGGGAAGGGTCTTGGGGCCTGAATTTGAGCAGGGAGGGCCTGGATCCTTTCTCAGAGATGAGGAGAGGATGGATCTCAGTGCCCAGGGAACTCAAAGAGTCCAATTCACTTTTTCTTCCCTGAAACTGGGTGTGAACAGCTGTCCCCAAGGCCAGGGTGGCACTGCTGAGGGTGTGCTTTATTCTGGAGATGTTCATAGCTAAAAAACACTGAGAAAAACCCCAAAAATCACATCCCAAGCCTGATCTGAAGGAAATTAAAGCTGATAGGAAGATCCTCATTGGAGAGAAGGGAGAGGCAAGAAGGATTTCTTCTCCTTGGGCTTTTGTGTGTGTGTGTGTGGTTAAAATTGTTGTGTTTAGGTGATGCCCAAGGACAGATTTAGAGTGTGGAAAGCACCCTGGGATAGAAAAATCGTCTACAAACACCCAGGGGTGGGGTGGTGGCTTGGTTTGGAGCCTGAACCCAGTTTCTGGTGTTCCTCAGAGTGCTTCCAGGCCACATGATCACAATTTCTCCCCAAATCCCACAGATCACTTTGTCTGCACATACATTCATTTATTTCTCACCCCTCTGTGCATTTGAGACATCCATGAAATCCAAGTTTAGCCGTAATTAGCAGCGTTTGCTGCTCTCTCAGGGAGCAGAAGGGGAGCAGTTACGTGAGGGGCTCATCTCAGACAAACAGGCTGGGAGCAGCTTTGGGCTTTGGGACCAGGTCAGGGAATCCAGAACCTTGGAAAAGCTGCACACCCCATCCTGAGTCTGTCAGGAACTCTGTGCCAGGGCATGCCTGGCCAAAGCAGCTCTGCTGGGGTGTTTTATCTGCTCGGTTTTGATTGACAACGAGAAGGACGGGGCACGAGAGTGTTAAAAATTAAAAAAACCCACCAAAAACTCAGGGGCTAAACTTTCTTTAAATGAAAGGCCTTGTTTTGTTTTTTATCTGGGATTCAGGAGCTGCAGGGTTGGGAACACAGATCTTTTGATAGATGGGAAGAGTGGTCTGGTAGTTGGAATATTAAAGAGAGAGACAGAGTGTGCGTGTGTGTGTGTTCCTCTCCCTCTCGAGTGGAAGGAGCATTTGTCACCACAAATCATCCTTGATTGCACAGAGCTGCCTTCAGAGAGGGCTCACCCACCCACCACCCTCAAAAAATTAGACATTTGTTATATGACATGAATTGAGATTAATTAGCGAATATTAACCCATCAAGCAGTGCAGAAACACATTTTTGGAAGGCACTGGTGCTTGCAGCAACAGTGGGTTTGTCTCAGTTCTGGGTGGAAAGTTTGCAGGGAAATGTGGTGTGGGGGGTGCTGGAAAATGCCACTCCATCAGCCCAAAAGTTTTGTGGGAACTGGCAGCTTTTCTTTGGGAAAAGTTGGGAAGTGCCTGAGCCCCGGGGAGGCCGGTGCTCAACCCCAACTCTTGATCAGACTTGAGGGACAGAATTTGGGGTCGCCTCAAGGCCTCAAAAGCCACAGGCTGGACAAGGAGGAGGGGTCAGAAAGATCCTGGTGCATGGAGCCATTTTTCCCCAAAAAATGTGTGAAGTCACATTTTTGTGACTTTTGTGAGAATGGTTTGGGGTGGAAGGGGCCTCAAAGACCACCTGGTTTCAACCATGGGCAAGGACACCTTGCACTAGATCTGCCTGTAGTTCTATTTGCCCTTTTTGTCCCAGAAAATAAAAAATTGGTTATTCTCCTTGAGAATCCCATCTTTTTTTTGGGATCAGAGCAACTCACCTCAGCAGACCGAGGGCAGGAAATGTGGAGGGAGCTGCCAGTGGGGATTGAACCAGGCTGACCCTCCTGCCTTTCTCCTCCTCAGCCAGTGCCAACATCTGCAACGTGGTCCTGATGAGGCACACGGAGCTGGAGGAAGGAATCGATGTCTTGGACAACAACGGGAACATTGTTGGCTCTTCCAGAGTTGCTGCCAAACATGTGAGTCCCGGGGAGCTGGGGGAGCTGGGACACATCCCACAGCCACTGAAATCCATGGCTTTGAGAGCTGGAAAAGGAGGAGATGCCCAGAACACGGATTTGTGTCCTGCAGGGAAATTTAGGGACTGGCCCTGGTGGTTTGGGAGGGCACAGGTTGACACTGGGTGGATCTTGTGCCTGATCCTCCACAGGAATTCCTTGTGGGATACCCACCAAAGATCCCTCACCCCTTTTCCCGGCTGAGGAGGGCTCAGGCTCTGAGCTGAGCAGCTTTTCAACCCTTCCCCTGCCAAACCTGCATTAAAAACTGCCTCTCAAAGCTGGGTGAAGGCAACCAGATGTTTTTACCCCCATGAACACCTGGTTTGCTTTCCCTGTGACCCACTCGGTGCCACCTGCCTGGAATTGTTCCCTCCCCATCCCTCGGTGCAGCCCTGGCTCCTGAGCATCCCCCTGAGCTGTTGTTTCCAAGTGGGCTCTGAGCTGAGATGTGGAGCTGTACTGAGCACACGCCCAGGCACAGGAGTTAATAATATAAAGCTTGGCATTTCCCTCCCTCCTTCTGTCCAGAGACAGCAATTAATGTACAGCTCCGCAGTCCTCGGCAGGAACGGGGAGATCTGGGATAGCTCTCCATATTGTTGGTGAGCAGGGGGATTAAAACAATCTGCTGAAGGGCTCAGAGACACTTCTTGGAGCCAGGTTTTCCTCACTGCCATTAACTGGCTCCAGGGCCCACTCTCCCCTCTCCATCCTGATGGTTGAAAGAGAAAATAAAGATGAAAAGTGAAGGTGCTGTGAGAGCGGCGTAGGTGGGGCTGAAACATAAAATTTGGGAGTTCTGGGAACTTCTGCTCAGCTGCCATCCAATCCCTGCACTTTCTCCTGGATAGGCTAATCCTGGTTTTTGTCATGTAAAACGTGGCAGATCCTCAGTGTGACACAGCTGTCCCTGTGTGAGGGACATAAAATATCCCTGTGACATAAAATCATGGAATGCTTTGGGTGGAAGGGACCTTAAATCCCACCCAGTGCCACCCCATCCATGGGCAGGGACACCTCCCACTGTCCCAGGTGTGTCCAACCTCACCTTGGGCACTGCCAGGGATCCAGGGGCAGCCCCAGCAAATCTGGGAATTCCAGCCCAGGCAGGAATTGCTGCCCCAGATCCCAGCCCAATCTCCCCTTGCCCAGTGGGAAGCCATTCCCTGGCTCCTGTCCCTCCAGCCCTTGGCCCCAGTCCCTCTCCAGCTCTCCTGGAGCCCCTGCAGGCCCTGGAAGATCTCTGGGCCCCAATAAATCCAAATCCCGCTTTGGTTGCTCCTTCTGGTGAGTGTGGCCAGGAAGGAGGGATGGCTGGAGGCTCAGCTGTGGCTCCATGGTTGGGGTTTTCCCGGGAGAGGAGAGCCCTGTGTGTCACAAATCCCTGCAATGAATAAACCAGCAGGGATTGAAAGCAATTCCTGGAGCAGCAGGAAAATCAAAACTCAGGTCAGGGAGGAAGGGCTGAAAGTGCTGCTCAGCCCATGGTGGGGTATTTCCCCCACAACATTTCTCCTACAGCATTTCCCCTACAACATTTCCCCTACAGCATTTCAGCTACAGCATTTCCCCTAAAACATTTCCTCCACAACATTTCCCTTCAATATCTCCCCTTCAACATTTCCCCTACAACATTTCCCCTACATTTCCTCCACAACATTTCCCCTACAGCATTTCCCCTAAAACATTTCCTCCACAACATTTCTCTCACATTTCCCTACAACATTTCTCCCACAACATTTTCCCCACATTTCCCCTCCAACATTTCCCCCCCAACATTTTCCTGCAACGTTTCCCCTGCAACATTTCCCCCACATTTCCCCTCCATTTTACCTACAGCATTTCCCCCACAACATTTTACCTACAGCATTTCCTCCACAACATTTCCCTACAACATTTCCCCCACAACATTTCCTCCACAATATTTCCCCACATTTCCCCTGCAACATTTCCCCTACAACATTTCCCCTACAACATTTCCCCTACAGCATTTCACCTACAGCATTTCCTCCACAACATTTCCCTACATTTCCCCCACATTTCCCCTACAACATTTCCCCTACAATAATTTCCCCTACAACATTTCCCCTCCAACATTTCCCCTCCAGCATTTCACCTACAGCATTTCCCCCACAACATTTCCCCCACAACATTTCCCCCACAACATTTCCCCCACAACATTTCCCCTACAGCATTTCACCTACAGAATTTCCCCTACAACATTTTTCCCACAACATTTCCCCCACAACATTTCTCCCACAACATTTCCCTACAACATTTCCCCTCTAACATTTCTCCTGCAGCGTCTCACCTACAGAATTCCCCTAAAACATTTCTTTCACAACATTTCCCCCACAACATTTTCCCTCCAACATTTCCCCTCCAACATTTCCCCTCCAACATTTCCCCTCCAGCATTTCACCTACAGCATTTCCCCCACAACATTTCCCCCACAACATTTCCCCTACAACATTTCCCTACAGCATTTCCCCTACAGCATTTCACCTACAGAATTTCCCCTAAAACATTTCCCCCACAACATTTCCCCCACAACATTTCCCCCACAGCATTTCCCCTCCAACCTCTCCAGGCATCTGTCCCACCTCCCCTTCTCCCTCCGGGCAGCCCTGACCAGTTTGTGTAGGAATGTTTGGACACTTTTGGTGACCCCAGGTGAAATCAGGAAAGCTCTGGTGTGTCTCTGTTTGTTCTGCTGGATTTGTGACCCAGAATTCTGTGACCCAGCAGCTCCTGGCACAGCTGGCAGTGCCTGCTGATCCTCATCCCATCCCTAACCCATTCCTGAGCCCACAGCTCCATCCTGGCTTTGTCTGGGTTGTGTTGGAGCTTTGGGCTTGGATGGGACAGAGCCACCCAGAGATTTTCCTCGAGTTTTTATTGTGGCATCAGCCTCATATTAACAGGGTTTTACACAATTAAAGGATGGCAGCAGCTCACATCTGCCACCAGCACAAAGATCTCTTTGTCACAGGTCATTTAAAAAGTTTTCCAGCCAATAACACATTGCTGAAGCTCACAGACAATTGTTCTACCAAACACTAAAAGCACACACACACCTGCCTCAAAAAATACTTGCTTGGATGCTTTCTATTCACAATAAACAAATAATTATACAGTTAAAACTAAAATTATTCTAACAAGAAATTTATTAACAATAAATAATATTCCATTATTAAGTTTAAAACTTTCTACTATTTTGCTAAGCATATTTTTCTGCAGCCTTAAGGGCAATCCTAGCCAAACCAAGACTCAGATTTTTATTTCATGTCCTTGCTTGCTGTACTATTGTAACTTTTCCTATTTTCAAGCTTTGCAGTTACAGCTAATTCTAAATTCTTCTGCTCTTTCTCTTTCTGGGGCCAGCTTCCAGAAACCTGCTTTGTGAAAACCTTCTTATCTTTAATGGGATGTCTGGATGTGTTTTTGTTTGTTTGTTTTTGCAGGCTCTGCTGGAAACAGCCCTGACCAGAGTGGTCCTGCCCATGCCTATACTGGTTCTACCTCCCATCATCATGTCCGTGCTGGAGAAGTGAGTCTGCCTCAGGGGAAGGGGGAATTCCTCAGGGGAAGGGAGGAAAGTCCTCACTGGGTGTCAGGCTTTGATATTTTATGGAATCATGGAGTGGTTTAGGTTGGGAAGGTCCTGCAAGGTTGAGTCCAAGCACCCCTGTCACAGTAGGAGACGAAATAAAGAGAGTTTGACTCTAATTTTGACAAAAACAACATCAGAAGGATTTATTTATAATCTTTTTACTTCTTTTAGAGCATGCTTGGCTAAAAAAAAGGGATTTATTGGTCAATAGGAGTGACACCTCTTTCCATTGGTAAAGTAATAGGAAACAGCAGCTGGGGAAAATTGTTACGAGAAAAAAATGCTGCCCACTTTGAAATGTTCTGGGAAAAGGAGAAAGATGGTTTGGGAAAAGGAGGAAGATGTTTTGGGAAAAGGAGAAAGATGGTTTGGGAAAAGGAGAAAGATGGTTTGGGAAAAGGAGGAAGATGTTTAGGGAAAAGGAGAAAGACGTTTTGGTAAAAGGAGGAAGATGTTTTGGGAAAAGGAGAAAGATGTTTTGGGAAAAGGAGAAAGATTTTGGGAAAAGAAGAAAGATGTTTTGGGAAAAGGAGAAAGATGTTTTGGGAAAAGGAGAAAGATGGTTTGGGAAAAGGAGGAAGATGGTTTGGGAAAAGGAGGAAGATGTTTTGGGAAAAGGAGGAAGATGTTTTGGGAAAAGGAGAAAGATGGTTGGGAAAAGGAGAAAGATTTTGGGAAAGGAGGAAGATGTTTTGGGAAGAGAAAACTGTTGGAAGTTTTCCCTTGGGAAAGGAGCTGAAATTCTCTCAACTCAGAAATTTGAGCCCCCACACCCCCAGCACTGCCACTGCTGTCCATGTCCCCAAGTGCCACCTCCACAGGGCTTTGAGATCCCTGCAGGGATGGGATCCAGCCCCTTTCAGTGCTTAACAACCCTTTCCATGAAGGAATTTTCCCCAAATCCAACTTAAACCCTCCCTGCTGCTTTTCCCTGGTGTTCTGACCCATCCCCGGCTGTCCCCTCCTGGCAGGGAGCTCTGCAGAGCCACAGGGTCCCCCCTCAGATTTCATCCACCAAAGATATTTTTTTGTTTATTAAATTTCCACATTCCATCATTTTGGGACCAATGTCTGGCTGGCTGAAGTTTTATATTGATCTGATTATTTTATCTCATCCCTGACACTCCAGCAGCTGGAATAACCCACCAAGGAAAGTTAATGTGAGACAAAACCCTCGGAATTCAGTGGAAAACTGTCCAGGATTTTCTGTTCTCCACTTAGCAAACATTTAGGATTAAAAGGGCTTGGCTGGTGCTCAGCCAGAGATTCTCATAGAATCATGGAATTTTTGGGGTAGGAAGAATCTTAAATTCCTTAATTTTATTTAGTCTTAAATTCTTAAATTCTATTTAGTCTTAAATTCTATTTATTACCATCTAATTCCAGTGAGGAGCAGATTCCAACCCCCCTAATCTTGTGCAAAACATTAAAATTTTATTTCCTTCTCCTTCTGGACAAAATCTCTGCAGCCTCTTCCCTGCTCCAAGTCCCTTTGTCACCCACGTGGTCCCCAAGCCAGGATTTCCCTGCAGGATCTGCTGGGAATGTGCCTGGGAGTGGCTGTGCCTTATTCTGGAGATCCTGACTCTGGAGTAACTTATTCTGGAGTAATTTACTCAGGGCTTACTCCAAGTCGTGTGTAGGAACTGAGGAGGTTTCGTGTGTTCCCACTGGTTTAACTGGTTCCCATTTAACCATCAAAAAAAAAAAAAAAAATCAACACCCAGGATTTATTTTAATGAAATGAAATGATTTTATTGCTTCAAAGGACCTTTGCTGTTTTTACCCACAGATAAAATCCTTCATGTGCAAAAAAAATTGGAGCAATTAGTAGAAAACTCCTCTCTAAATTAATAAATATGTCCTCATAAGGACACACTGAGGGCCCATCCTGGCCATCCCCAACTGAAATAAACCCGGCAGTAAAATTGTATTGGCACCTGGGGAGAAAATAAAACCAGAGGTGAAATTTGCTCCATCCTTTGCAGCAAAATGAAACCAATAATCATTTCTTTGTCCTCAGGGGCATCATAAATCCTTGGTTGGTCTGAGTTTTGCTGAGTGCACCTGTGCTCAGTGCAGGCCTCACTAAAACTGATTTTATCTCTGAACTTACAGGAGATTGCCCTCAAAAAAAAAAAAAATCATCATTAACTCATTGAAAGCTTTAATGAGGTTTGTGAGAGAAAATTCTCCTTCTCATGCCACGAAACTCCGTGGTATAAAAATATCCAGCTCTGCTTTGCCTGCCTGAATTCTTCTCAGAGCTTTGGTGCCTGCTTCGTTTCCATCAAATATCCTTGGATTCCTGGAATGCTGGCAGGAGAAGCAGCAGGGAAGGGACTGAGGTGCTGGAGGTGGTGGCACCTCTGGAGACCCCTGGGACACGGGACTGTCCCTGGCTCTGCCTGAGGGATCTGAAGTTACTCACAGATCTTAAAACTCGTTCCCAAAGGGCTCAGTCAGAGCTGAAAGCTCATTTTGGGATAAAAAAACCTTTGGAGCATTTGGAGAAAATGTAACTTTATAAATTGAGTAGGATTGAGTTTGAGGAGGGTGTTTTTAATGGGGTGAGGTCCAGGCAGGCATTATCCATTTATTTATAGAAATCCCTCCAGGGGCTGGAAATGGGAAGGATGGAGGTGTCACTCGTTATTTGGAGGCTGGAGAGGTGGGATCAGGAGTCACAGTCTGGATGCTCCAAGGGATTTCCATTTGGGATATGGGAAGGAGGGGAGCGATTCCTCCAACAGTTTGAATTTGGGATTGTGGGAAAGGAAGGGAACAATTTCTCCAATGGATTTACATTTGGGATTGTGGGGAAGGAATGAAACAATTTCTCCAATGGATTTACATTTGGGACTGTGGGAAGGAATGAAACAATTTCTCCAATGGATTTACATTTGGGATTGTGGGGAAGGAATGAAACAATTTCTCCAATGGATTTACATTTGGGATTGTGGGGAAGGAAGGGAGAGATTTGTCCAGTGGATTTACATTTGGGATTGTGGAAGGGAGAGATTCCTGCAATGGATTTACATTTGGTATTGTGGGGAGGAAGGAATGATTCTTCTAATGGATTTATATTTGGGATTGTGGGAAGCAGGGGGATGATTCTTCCAATGGATTTACGTTTGGGATTGTGGGGAAGGAAGGGAGCGATTCCTCCAAGTAGTTTGAATTTGGGATTGTGGGAAAGGAAGAAAACAATTCCTCCAATGGATTACATTTGGGATTGTGGGAAGTAGGGAATGATTCTTACAATGGATTTGCATTTGAGATTGTGGGGAAGGAGGGAGAAATTCTTCCAGTGGATTTTCATTTGGGATTGTGGGGCAGGAAGGAACAATTCCTCCAATGGATTTACGTTTGGGATGTGGGGAAGGAAGGGAGAGATTCCTCCAAGTAATTTGAATTTGGGATTGTGGGAAAGGAATGAAACAATTTCTCCAATGGATTTGCATTTGAGATTGTGGAAGTAGGGAACGATTCTTCCAATAGATTTCATTTGGGATTGTGGGGAAGGAAAGAACAATTCCTCCAATGTATTTACACTTGGGATTGTGGGGAAGGAAGGGAGCGACTCCTCCAAGTAGTTTGAATTTGGGATATGGGAAGGAGGGGACGATTCCCATTCCTGGGATGACCTCGGGTGCAGGTGGGTGCTGCTGCTCAGCTGGGTGGTTCTCCCACCCCTCCAGGGCCCAGCCCCTGCTCCCAGCAGGGTTTCAGATCCCAGGAA